>JARHVA010000038.1:4737500-5337500 GCA_037957365.1 Torreya grandis | reverse complement strand
CCAAGTCAAAGCCAGGATTCATTGGATTAAAATAGGGGACACATATTCTAATGAGTTATTTTAATTGTTGTGATCCAAAAACTCAAAACAACAAATTCAATTCATTTTTGAGGCTGGTAATAGACTCATAGAAACTCCATAGATTGTGAAAGCTTTTGTCAACCATTACCATCAAGTGTTCAAAGCTCAAGCATCTTCAGCTGAGCATGAAGCTACCCTTCAGCAATGCCTTTCAGTGGCGTCGTGCAAACTCACTCCCACCCAACAAGGGATTTGTGATAGGCCCCTCACTATTGATTATTTACATAAAGTAGTGTCTCACATGGCTAATGACAAAGCCCTTGGTATTGATGGCTTTCCCTATGATTTCTAAAAAACTCTTTGGGATCTTGTGGGTAGTGATTTGCATAAAGTTTATCAAGAAGCATTTTGTGCACATTCTCTGAGTAAAAACATAAATAAAGGAAATATCAAATTCATACCTAAGTAGGGAGATCCTAAGTTGATCTAAAACTGGCGTCCCATCACCGTCCTGAATGTTTCCTATAAAATTATTGCCAAGGCTCTGGTAATCCAACTGTACAATATGTTACCTTTCATTGTGCATCCAAAAAAATAAGCTTCATCAAAAGCCATTATATCTTGGATAACATCATTACCATCTGGGAAGGGATGGATTGGTCTAGATGGTCTAATAAAAAAGCTATGTTCATCAAAATTGACTTTGAAAATTCTTATGATTGCATTGAGTGGCCTTTTATCTTAGCTATGTTTTGGGCTCTGGGTTTCATGTCCATCTTCATACTAAATTGTTCAAATGATTTTTTTATGATACCTCAGCTGTCCTCTCCATCAATGAAGTCACCTCCAAGTAATTTTTTTTATTTTGTTCCATTTGCTAAGGGTTCCCTTTGGCTCCCACCTTGTACATTCTTGCATCTAAGGGTTTTGGATATCTCCTTAACAATGCCCAAGCTAGTGGCCTTGTTAAGGGAATTTATCTCCCTCTCGATATAGTTAATCCAAACGAAGATATGCAATTGCTTAATGGCCACCTTTTAGATGACTCCTTCCTTACCCTCATTGAAGATGAAGCTAATGTGGACAATGCCTTATAGTGTCTTGACACCTTATACCTAACCTCTAACTCCAACATCCAATGGTAAAAAACTCATCGCTGTAGACAGTCTTACCTCTCTCTACTAGCATGGACTAATAAATTTAGTTGGAAGTGGATCCAACAGGATGAAATCTTTAAATTCCTTAGCATCTCCTTTGCTTTTGATGCTTTACCACCCTTATTGTGGCAATATGTTATTGGCAGAGTTACCAAGAAGCTAGAATACTGGGTGACCAAGTCTCTTTTATTGGTAGAAAAGTTTCAAATATGCTCAAATATTCTTGCATTCACCCATGTGTATTACTCATCATGATGGGTACCTTCTAAAAAATCTTACCAAAAGTTGAATAAATTTCTTTGAGATTTCCTTTGGGAAAATTCCACACAAGGTAAAAGATTTCATAGGGTGGCTTGGGAATATTGTTGCCTCACATGTGAAGTTGGAGGGATGGGACTCATTGACATAGTTTGGCAAGGAACTGCCTTATATGCTAAATGGATTGTGTGGGCCATTGAGGGCCCAAAAGCTTGGAAGGTATTATTCAGACACCGTATCTCCTCAGGCTTGCCCAAGGGCAAGAAAGCTTGGAAAGGGCTCAACTTACCTAATTTACTCTTCATTTAGTCTCCTATCCAGATCACTAGATCCTTTATGGCAAAAGCATCTAGAAGGCTTGGGAAAAGATTAAGCCATGGCTTTTTTGGAATGGTTGTAGTTTATGTAATGAGCTCTCTGCTAACTCTCGCTCTTTGTGGTGGTCTCCCATTTTTTCTTGCAATGAAGTGCCCCTAGTAGAAGTCCCTTGGATCAATTCCCTCAAGCTTTTTTGCAAAGGAATTCATTTCATCCAAGATATCTTCTACAAGCATTCTCTCTCTTGGCTATCTTGGGAGGAGGTAAAAGTTAAATTCTGATTAGCCAATGAGGATCAAGAATCTTACCATGTAATTTTCAATGCTATCCCAGCTTCTATGATCCATAAAATCTTGGTCCACTCCACTCAGCCATGGTGGGAGGAATAGAAATGGTATGTTGAGACCCCTTTCCACAATTACACTCATTGGCTAGGCTATGCTTGTCTCACCCGCCATTTGCCCATGGTTGACAAGCTTAACATCTACTCGAGGATGCACTCATTTTTTAAAACATAGATCTTTCACTTTAACACAGGAGCCCAAATTTGCCCACTTTGCTTGGTGTATAGTACACTAAGGCTTGCCTATTTGCAGAAGACTTGTTTAGCTTGGAAAAACCAGCCTACATGCCCCTTTTGTGGCCACCTTGAGATGCTCCCTCATCTCTTTTAGTACTATTCAAAAGCTCAAAGGGTCTAGACTTGGATCTATGATCTCTTCAGGCCCTTCCAGCTTGAATTCTTCCTTTGGAAACATATCCTCCTTGGTGATAAACCCGCAATGCCCTCCAAATACACACAAGTTTGACATATTTCAGAGTGGAGATTCTCTTCTGGATCTAGAAAGAAAGAAATAATTCTATGTTTAATCATGCTTCTATTGATTATAAAGTCTCTATTTTACATAAATCTTCTATCATCTCCAATGTTATTTCATAGATTCAAGTCCAAGCTAATAAAGTGGCTATAGAGCTTGGGTATCTTTAGGATCTCCTATCCCATTAGGGAGATTCTCCTTGTACTATGGCTTGAGTTATACCTTCTCCACCTAGGGATACTAGATTGGATGGTAGAGTGATTTGGCTACCTCATGGTGGGAATCATTGCAGCCATTCTAGGCACCTTTCTCATATCAACACCCCATACGAACATGTTTCCCCTTTTAGGTAGCAATGAGGGTGGTAGTTGCTGCCTCCTTCCCCTACTAGGTAGGATGGTTGGGGTGCTCTTCCTCCTCCTTCTCCACATTGAGATGTTTAGGGGGTGATGCTTGGAGGTCATGTGGATGTGATGGATAATTTCCCCAGGCTCTCTTTGTCTATTTCAACCACTTGGACACAAGCAGATAATGATACAGACACTGCCTAAGTTACTGGCTGGGAGCCTATTCTAGATGGTAATGATTTTCCAAGCTCAGGTTGGGGTGTTGATTATATGGATCCTCTGCCTATTAGCCTTTCTATTGCTGCATAAAATTTATCTCTTTTTATGACTTTAGGATTTAGTTGCTTGTTTCTAGGCTCTGCCTAGATGATACTTTGATACTAGGCTCTGCCTAGTGTGTCATGGCATGCTCTCATACCACTTTATTTTTTTGTGAATTATTTTTATATTTTTGTTTAGCTAATATGTGGATATCTTTCATAAAAAAAAATCTTAAAATAAACAATATCATATATTTTGTAAGAGGCAATGATCAAGAAAACCAAATTCAAGATGATGGGGAGATAACATCCACAATGTATTTCTTCAAAAATTTAAGGTGAATTATATAGTTGCATAAACACTTCAAATGTATTATAGAGAAATTATAAGGACAAGTAGAGATGTTGAGGCACTCATAATTTTGCACACTCAATGAGATGTATAACATAGATACAGAATGAAATATCCAATCCCCTATTCTATCTAAGCTCTATACATTTGTAGCAAACAATTTGAATAAGGGATTCAAAATCTAGGTATAAAATCCAAGCCTCATCATTTGTGCCTTCTATAGGATATACATGTTGTGGGCTTATCTCTATGTTTCTTTCATATATCTTAATGAATGCTCTAGGTGAACACTATTTATGAGCTATGTGACAAATGTTTTCCACCTAAAATTGAATGCTCCAAGTGCCATTTGATAGAGGAAGGTGTGATTTGGGATTCAAAAGGTAGGTTCCATTCTTTGGCTAGTGCCTGGATGTGCCTTGAGCATATTCTGAAATTAGACATACATTAATGAAAATTTAGAGTTTAACATTACAAACCACTACTAGAAGATCAACACGATGGCCATATGATGGCCTTCTTAGCTTTTGCATTAGTAAAACTTGTCAAATTTAAGTGAGTGGTTGATTTTTTTATTACTCCACCATGGCAAGGATGAAAGTCTCATGTGGCTTATTTGACCAATGGTAAAATGTTTGGGTCTACACCATGTTGACTGGGTATAAGAAGTGTGTCATTATCTCAATGTTGTATTGGACGATTAGTCACCACTTTGTGGTGAGGTAGTGGGACTTATCTATGATTTATCTAAGAACTAAATAAGTATGAGGCCCTCCTTGGAATATTGTCTATGTAGGTTATGCACATTGATAGAGGGGTCTTTGGGGAAGCTCGACATCTTGATATCACTAACCCATTTTTTAATAAATTCACTCCAAAGGTGAAAAAGGGTGAAGAGCTATGCTTTTATCAATCAATGAAGAGTGGCATCATGTATCCTTGATTCGAATACATCTCAATAAAGGTAATGAAAAACACATTAAAACAAATTTGGTTGCATCCAAATCTAGTCATTATACCATACAAGACATATGTATCATAGTTAGACACTAGCATCGAAAATAATGTGCAAATCGAGTAGTAGTGTCTACGACCACATAAGTATAATTTAAAGAATATGGTGATTTGTCCATAACACATATCCTACATATTTTATATATGTTTCCAATATGGATCTGCATGTGCACAATAAACCAAGTACCATTTTTTCTTATTTATTTCAATATCTTTCAATAGTTATGTTGACCAATTTTGACCCCCAGGTCAAAAGGGTCAACCCATATAGGTTGAAAAGTTTTCATAGGGCTCTCCAAGCTTATATATGGTCACCTATATGTTGTAATGGTTTGTAAGTGGTCAATTAATCCTTGTTTAGCATTGTTTACGGTTTGGTCTCTTTATGTATTTGTATAGTCTTCAAAGGTCATTCATGAGCTAATGTTAATTATGCATGTGTGTTCAAGGTCAAATAATTATGATGAGTCACTTTATGAGGTTTGGTTTTGTCTTGGAAGTCATCTAGTCAAGTATTAATATTCTATCATGTTTTTCATGCACCCCAAGGCCTTTAAGTCACTTTATATGACAATTTGAGGAATTGTAAGTACTCTTTTCAAGGATAAGCACTTCAAGGAAGGTTATAATGTGCATGGTGTCATAATGTGGTCAAAGAATGGTCAAAGGAAGATAAATTTGTAGACTAACATCCAAAGATAGATAATTATGTAAAAGAAGGTAGTTTTAAGTCTTTTGTATGGACAAGAAGGTCCACCTTCAGGTACAAATGCATGTAAGAGTGTATTTTCAACTTCTTTAGGCCATTCACATTGGAAATTAACTTAAACAGGTGTTGAGAGGTCAAAAAATGTATAAAAATATTCACAAACCAAGTCAAGATCTTCACGAGCTCTAGAAGGCCAGATGTTTATGCTTGGTTCATGAACATACAGTGGAATTGGGTCAAATGCTCCTAGGCATAGGTTGTACCTCTCATGGGCTTAAGATTCATGAAAACATTTTAAGGTTTAGGGGGATGTGTTGTATGAACCATCTGTTGTTCCATTTTTTATTTGTGTCTAACATTTCTATCAATCAACTAATTGTAGATATAAAAGGCAATGAGATAGATATTTCATACACTATTGAATTTACACCGAATTGATTTCATAGATTACAAGTTAGTTTAAAACCATTGAAATCTTAGCTAATTGAGGATTTCAGTCCACTATAGTATTCCATATTTTTTCATGGCCTTAGGTCTTTTTATTTTTAGTTTTTAGTTTTTATTTGGATGATTATATTAAATTACAATTTAGTTTATAACCATTTAAATCTCACCTAATTGAAGATTTTAAGTCTACTAATAGTATTCCAAAATTTGTCCTTAGTGTGTCTTTTACAATTTGAATATGCACCAATGTCAAGATATTTTATGTTCGTCTAATAAAATCAAATAATATCAAGACAAATAAAAATCTAATAGGTCAAAATTCTAAATAGTAAACAGTATTGATTTGTATTGAATGATTCAAATAATTAAAAACCATGCATAAATAAGCCTCAACTCGAAATTAGAGTTGACATGCAAAATTTGGAACTCTAAAAATAAATAAAACTTAACCTACTATTTTTAGTAAGTTTTGCATGCAAACACGCACAACTCTAAATATAAATTAAACACTACAATAACCTATCAGATGAATTTAAACTAAAGTTCAATTCCAGTTATAAAAATACACAATTTCTAAATTTAAGAAAAAAAATTAAAAATAATGTTAAACTTTAATTTTAGACCCTCATATGGGCATGTATGGCTTCCAAAAGATATAAAAAATGTCCCATAACTATAAGGGAAATTTATAACTACATTGAAATTTTTGAGATGATCATTTTTTCATGAATGTGGGCTCAAACGGAGCTACAGATCAAAAGTTATGACCTCGATAAGTTTGAACTCTTTTTCTACATCACTTTCCTTTGGTTGTAAATAACTCAACTCCTACGAGTTACTTTGATTGTACCACTACCATTTTTTCTTACAAATATTATTCAGCTCCCATTATATAGTCCAAGATTTGTTTTCCTACTCTAATCCTTCTCACTGTACCAAATACATGTGATAACTTCCTTATCTTGTGTTCTGATCCAAAAATTGCAATATCTTTTCTTTCTTCTTCTTTGGCACATGTTTCTTCCAATCTACTTATTTATATTCTTCACCTTCACCATATTCTCCATGGAAATCATATAAATTTGAAACATTAAATACTGGGGAGATATTTAAATTCTATGGTAAACTCACCTCATAAGCATTGTCATTGATTTTCTTCACAATTGTGCATCATCCAATTTTATTGTACTTCAAATTTTTATATGTGCCTTTTGTAAATATATTTTTCTTCAAGTAGACCATCACTAAATCTCCTTAAAATATTTTTGTCTGTCTTCTAAAATTTTCTGCTATTTTATACTTTTCATTACTTTCCTACAACTTTTTTTTTACATCTTTTTGTAATTGATGTATATGTTCTCTAAATGATTATGCATCATCACTAACTCATTCTGTAATTGGTAACTATACCAAATCTAAAATATTCATAATATCTATTCCATAAATAATTTGAAATGTTGATTTTCTTATTGATCTATTCATTGATCTATGATATACAAACGCAGCTTATGGTAAAGCCAAGTCTCATTACTTGGGCTTCTGTCCAACTATGCATCTCAATAAATTTCCCAAACTAATTTTTAAAACTTATGTCTATCCATTTTTTAGGGGGTGGCATGCACTACTGAATTATAGATTAGTCCTCATCTTCCTCCATAATATTCTTAAAAAATAGTTCTATAAATCTAGTGCCATCATTGGTTTTCTTATATAAAATAAAATGAACTGTCATAAAAACCTGTCTATAACATTAAAAATTGAATCATTACCTCTCTATTTGTTTGGTAATCCCAACACAAAACCATACTCAAATATATCGATGGTCCTCTTGGAACTGGTAATGGCATGTACAACCCTATATTTTGTGCATATCATTTTGTCACCTAACATATTCTACACCTTAAAACATATCTTGTCACGTCTCTCTTCATATTTGGCCAAAAATACTTCTCCTCCGCCAAAACTATTGTCTTTGTCTTACCAAAATGTCTATTCAAACCACTACTATATAATTTTTTTATAATATTGTCTCTTAGAAACCCAATTGGAATACACAATTATTTCCTTTGAAGAGATAACCATCCTACATAAGATAGTCTTCATAAATATTAATTATATCACTTGTCAATGGATTCTTACATTGTTCAACCTCTTGCCAAAATCTAGATCAATATCATATACTTATTTCATAAATTCAAATCTAACTAATTCACTCACCATAGTAGTTAATAACCCCAGGGTCTGCTCAAAGTATCAGCTACCTAGATTTTATTTTCGTAATTTGTGCTTCAACACAAAAATATAAACCTATAAGAAAGAAAACCACTTTGCATGCCTAATATTTAACTTTTTTTGAGTGTTCACATACTTCAAAGCCTTAGGATTAGTAAATAAGATAAACTCCTTAGGCACTAGGTAATGCCTCCAATGTCTTAATGATTGTATAATAACATAAAATTCAATATCATACATACAATAATTTGTTATTGCCTCATTCAAATTCTCACTAAAATATGCTATTGGCTTCCCTTCTTGACTCAAAATATCACTAATTATCATAAATGAAACATCATAATCAATCTCAAACACTTTACTTCAATCTAGTAATGTTAAAATAGGCTTTTCTATAATTTTCTTCTTTAACAACTCAAAGCTTTCTGTTGTTTCCCTTGTCCATGCAAATTCTTTTCCTCTCATACAATTTTTTATTGGTGTAATAACACTACTAAAATTCTTAATAAACTTTATGTAAAAAACATTTAAACCATGGAAAATTATTACCTTTGTAATGCTCTTTGGGATAGGCCACTCAACAATTGACTTTACTTTTTCTTCATCTATTCTTATACCATTTGCTGAAACTATAAATCCTCAAAACATCAAACTATTATACATAAGCCTTGACTTCTTAAAACTCGCATAAAGATTTTATGTTCTTAACAATTCTAATACCATTCTCAAATGTTTTAAGTGTTCTTATTTAGTCTTACTAAATATTAAAATATAATTTTAAATAAACCACCACAAACTTACCACTGTATTCTCGTAGCACTATGTTCATCACCCTCATAAATGTGCTTGGTGTATTAGATAAATCAAATGGCATCACCATCCACTCATATAAACCATCTTTAGCATTGAATGTTATTTTCCATTCATCTCCTTCATGAATCCAAATATGATAGTATCCACTCCTTAGATCAATACTGGTAAAATATTTTGCATTTTGTAAGAACATTTATCATATCATCTAAACTAGAAACTTTTAAAATCTTTTGAAAACAAAAAATTATGGTGCATAAAACCTATTAAGAGGTTGGTAGTGTTCTTTGGAGTGACTACATAGGAGGCTAATTTGTTGCCAGTTCTACTTGTGGTGACGCTGGATCCACTGAGTGTGCAGGGTCTATTATTGTGGTATGTTGTTTCTAAGTTATTATTTGTTTTTGTGTGGCTATATTTTTCTACTCCATAACTTGCTAGAGTTTTTGGGGTGGAATAAATTGAGGTTCATCCACCAATTGAGAAATGGAAACATTGACTTGTGAAAGATATTGCCTTATAATCTTCCAGTTTGTCATGGCCTCACACACTAAAGAAATCAAGATGTGCATTGGAATCTAGATCAACATCAAAATTTTCACAACATCATCTTCTACAATGGATATTAGTGCTTTTGTGTTTGACATCTTTAGCTAAATATCGAACACCAGCTCATCTAATCGTTCTAAAGCCTTTTGAGCTTGAATGGCCATAAATATGTTATGTATTTTCTCATGTCAAATCTAAATATTTTACATGGTAGCTGTTTCTATCGCTATTCGCTTTCTACATTCAAAAGATGAATAAAGAAACTAAAGAAATGGACAAGGCTAGAAGTACCTAGATAAAGATTGCGCACCGTAATCCAGACGTTTGTGGGCACCCCTCTTTGGCTGTGGAGGAATGACACCTGCAAGAAAAAGGAAACTTGGACAAGAAAATGTTAGATGGATAGATAGTGGGTTGCCAAGCGAAAGCTTGTTCCCAGAAGTATGAGAACTTCCTTAAGGGAGGTCAACCCACTATTTTGATAAAAGATAAATGACTGATAAATGACAGGATGCTGAAATAGACTGAAATGATAGCAAACTGAAAGAGAAAAGAAAGCAAAGGCTTACCTGGAAGAAGCTGTCAGCCTGGTTGCAGTCGCCGGCGTCGGTGGTTCTACCGCCGTCGGTGGTCAAGGTCTGCCGACGTCGGTTAGTCTGCCGATGTCGGTTGGGGTAATGACCGGCGTCGGTTGGGGCAGTGGTCTATAGTCGGGTCTGGACAGAGTCCGGTCTGGACTTGCTCTGTGGACGGGTCTGTGGACGTACAAAATGGTCTGGGAGAGTCTGGTTTTAGTTGAAGGTCTGTGCAGAGGTCTAGGATAATGGACAAAATGTCGAAAAGGGACAGAGAGATAAAGGAGGCCAATCAGGGAAATAGGAATCCAGGTCTGCCTAGTTTGGTTAACAGTCTGGGTTGGGGAAAAGAAGTGCTAAATCTAGTTTAAAAGCAAATTACTAGAAAGCATAATGAAAACACAAATAGAGTACTTACTTGTGCCCTGCTGAAGAAAATGGTGTAGGTTGGTGCCCTGTTGCTGGTGATGCTGGATGTGAAGACATGTTACTGATGGAGAATCCCTGTTGTTCACTTGCAGAAGCTTGCTGTGTACCTGAGGGAGAGAGTCAGATTGATTGGCAGAGAGGTCAAGTGAAAGGATGGATACAAGGCTCTGATGCAAAGATTCAAGAGTCGGGATACCAGAGAGAGATGCCGAGAGCATAGAGGAGGAGATAATGGTGAAGAAGCCGTTATGAAAGGTTGCCGACGCTGGCAATATCACTGATGTCGGTCGACGGTTGACCGACGTCGATGGATAAAAGGCTAGAGAAAGGCTAAAAATAGCCTTTCGTCCGTTTCCCAACCGCCGGGTCAAATGAATGCGAGGATGAAACGGTCGACGGGGGTTAATTGGGCGAGTGGAGAGGTTGGAATGGGAGTCTTAGGCATTAAATGGCCATGTGGGGAATGAAGGGGATCCAAGGAGGGTATCCTGGGGTGGCGAGGTGGCAAGGAGAGGGAAAATGGACTTATTTAATTAAAAATAGATGATTATTTTTAATTAATAAGACCTAGGTAGGTTAGGGATAGTCGAAGTGGCAAGGGACCAAGGGGAGAGAGGAAGACCAAGGGTTATACACTTTTTAGGTGTCTACATTTGCCCCTTTTTGTCTTGTTGGTTGTTCTAGACGAACTGCAAGACAAAAACAGGAGGTGGTTGCCCCAGGTGAGGGATGATGTGGATTGCCCCAAGGTATGGATGAGGTATTCCCCCTCAAAGCGGGAGTCGAGGGAAGGGAACCTGATGTCGAGTGCTGATTTGACAAAAGGTGGATGAGAAAGATGAAAAGTGAGTGAAAACGCTGCAAAAGTCGTGATTGCGCGTATACCACGTCACAGGACAGGTAGGTCAAATGGTCGCAGTCAAAAGGGTCGAGGAGTGCTAAAATCAAAGTAACCGGGCCCCATCATTTAGTCGTCTGCTGATCGGGTCACTCAATCTAAGCTGAAGCTCCAAATGGTCATCGTGTTCCAGGTATCCCAGGCTCAGGAAGTGCTCCCAGAAACACGAAAATGCCACAAGTAGTAGGGATCAACTGGCTTGCGATCCTATACTTGCGAAGGGTCAAAAATAGTCTGCGAACAATTCTGCTAACCAGCCGTGAGGTAGCACACACGCAAAAACAACCAAGGCCACATTGGCTTGGAAGTAGTCAAAGGTCGAAGGAGATACACATGATATCCAATGGTCATTGGTCAAGGGGATGGATGGACGAAAGGATGTGGCCGAGCTAACCTCAGAAAACGTCATGTGATCTGAGTGTTGCCTACATAGCCCTTGTGTGAAGGGCCTCAGGCCAATGTAGTTCTCCCTAAAAGGGAGGAATGGTCAAAGAAGATGATTGGTCTTGGTCAAAGAAAATGGAGTTGGTTGTGGTCAAATTCAAGGAAAAGAAGGTTTGTCCATCAAAGAGATGAACAAACGGGGGTGGTCGAGCTAACCTCAGAGGATGTGTTATCTGAGTGCTGCCTACATAGCCCTGGTCATAGGGCCTCAGACCAATGTAGTTCGGACTTGTTGATGATTGGATGTGGTCAAGTGTCGAAATGATGAGGGTAAGATGAGGATAAGATGATGCTATAGATGGTGTATTCTGTAGAATTGGTCGAGAGTCTTTCATCCCTAGCAAGTTTTCATAGTCGTGATGGATGTATGCTAAAAATGAATAAAGGTCTATTTATGCTTCAGCAAGTATTGGTTTATGCTTAACATAAATTGGGTCTAGTTGATAGTTTCCATGTGTATTGGTGTCCATAGAAACTATGTGAAATGGACGAGGATGATGTCTGATGCCATGAGGATGAAAAATAGCTTGGTTTGAGTCGACAATTGATGTGGTTAAATGTGACCAAAGTGTAGAGAAAAAGTGAAAGGCGAATCGCTCTTTCATTGACAAGGACCAGAAAGGGAGCATAGATAGGGGTTATTAGAACAAAAGCCCCATTCATGCATTACGTCGTTGACCATAGTTATGTTAGAGTGGTAATCGAATCACTTTGACATTAAGTGAGCTCGAAGTCCCTTGAGTATGTTGGGGTGATAGGATGAGTATGTGATATGAGAGGATGGGGTAACCCTTTTTGTGGTAGGAAAAACCTTGCCCCTTTTATAGGTGACCCAAGAATGACTATAGGCGTGTCCATGACTTGATAGCATGTCAGTCTCTCTTTTTTTTTTTTTTTTTTAGGGCAGACTGATCAATGCGGGAAGCCTGCATGGAGATGTCATTTGCTTGGTGGTCAGGTTGTGAAGCTGATCAATGCGGGAAGCTTCTAAGAAAGGTTGCTGTTTGTAGCAAGATTTAGTCATAGCCATCCTTCGAGGGAGTGGTCTATACTTTGCTTTAAATGTTTGATAAGTTGGCATAGCTATCCTTCAAGGGATCAATCTAGTAATACAGCAATTATGTAGCTGTCCTTCGAGGGAGAAGTCTACATTTAGAGTGTTTTATGACCTAGTATGATATATTATTTTTGATATAATTGTTGACTGAAGTTTAGCCATGGATGAGCCTGTAGAGGTTTAAGGGTTCCCTTTTATTAGGACAAAGCATTACTGCTTGACAAAAAAGGGTTGACAAGTGTTAGGAAGTAGGGTTGATAGGAAAAAGAATGACAATGACAAGGGGTTGCTCAAGGGACGAGCTCAAGTAAAACGCCAAGTGATCGAACACTCGACTAACAGTAGAAATGGTCGAAGATGCAAGACATAAAAAGGGGTTCAAGGTCTAATAAGTCCCTGGGCCATGCTTGTATGTTATGATAAGGTCCAAGTCAATTAGGAGCAAACTTGCCCCAATTTGCCTCTTTCGAGATTGGTCAGGTGTTGATTGATGGATGTGAAGTTGGTTGACATTGTCGTTGGTTGGTTGAAAAGGTTGAATGTTTGGTCGAGAGGTCTGGTTGATTGATATTTGGTTGAGACTAGTCAAATAATTGGTCAGGGGTTGGGTCGATGGACACTTGGTCGAGATTTAAGATTAAATGAGTGATTGATATGTGATAGAGACTGGGTTGAATAGTTGGTCGAGGTTTAGATGAAGGAAGAATTCCCCCAGCGGGTAGGGAGAATATTTGAAAGATTGGTTAAGGTCGGTTGAGGTTTGGTGGTCAGATGGATGGTATTAATGTCAAATAAGGGGGTCAAAGGTGGCAAAGGGACCACAGTCTGGTGTGGGGATTCTGATTTAGTTGATGAGGTTGGAGAGGCATGAGTCGGGGTTGATGTTTTGTCGAAGAGGTAGTCAAGAGGATCCTTGATGAGAAGGGTGTCCTTTTTCCAGTGTTGACGAATGACAGCTTTGAGAGCGCAACAACACTCAGTGTCATGTCCCGGAATGTGATGATAATGACAAAATTTAGAGTTGTCGAACCAAGAGGGTCTTGATCCAAGAGGTGATGGGTGAGGCGGTGTTGAAGGTTTGTTGATAACGTGGTTGAAAAGAGAGGTGTCATTCTCCAAACATCGGTGAATGGCAACCTTGAGGGCACAACAATGTTCCGTGTCGTGTCCAGGCGTGCGATGATATGCACAAATGCAAGTGTCATCGAACCATGGTGGTTTTGGTCTGAGAGATTTATATTGTCTAAGAGGCGGGAGGTCGATACGAGATGACTGTAGTAATTGTCGTAAGAGCAAGGCATAAGAACCTACTAATGGGTCTAGATGTCTTATTGCAGTGGGGGTTGATGAATTTGGGTTTAGAGGCGTAAGAGGCATTGGTTGATGATTTGAAGGAGATATATGTCTAACGGGTTGAGAGAGTAATAGAGACAAATTGCCTCTGTGAAGGATGGGAGTGGGAAGCACTCCTATTAAAGTGGACGGATGCGGGCCCAAGATTGAAGGTAATGACGAAGGTGGAGGAGGAGTTCTCCAGTGAGGTCTAGTAGCTTTCGTATGTTTGGGTCGAGGGCCACTATTGTGTGAGGCGAGGTTAGATGTAGGTTTGGGTTTGGATGTGATGGAGGTGAGTGAGATGTAGAAATCTCACGCAAAGGGCGAGAGGAAACTGTGACTGGGTCTTCCTCGGTTGAAATGGGTGGAGAGACTGGTTCTTCTCTTGGTGGAGAAGAAATAAGAGAGTGTGGCTCCTCAAGTGGGCAGAGGGCATGGATGATCGTGCCTTCTACTTGTAGTTGAGGAGTAGGCAAGGTAGGGTCTTCGGATGGAGGTGGGCTTAATGGCGTTGATGTGGTCAAAGCGTCCTCCAATACAAGAGAGGTAGATGGAGGACTAGTAGGAGAAGAAGGTTCTTCATCCTGTGAGGGAGGAGGTTGGTCAAGGACAAGAGGCAAGATAGTGTTAATTGTATGAATATTATGGTCATGAGATTCATTAGTCGTGGTTTGGATGTTGTTGTGGCTAGGAGGACGGTTAGGGAAGGGTTGCATGTATCGTTGTTGAAATTGTTTTGTGATGCTTTGAGATGTCGAAGGTTGAGGTTGATTAGTGGTTGTCGAGGATGGTGATCTAACGACCACAGTGCTGGCCACTCCTTTGGATTCGGAATTCGCAGAAGAAGAAGGTCTGGAAGAAGAATGGCCATTAGTTTTAACGTTGGTATGACGCAATTTGACTTTATCTTCTTCAAGGGCGCAGAGTTCAAGCTTTCGGGCCATGGTGAAGGCCTCGTCGAAAGTATGGAAAGTTTGAACCCGCAAGGTGGATGAGATGTGCCTGGCACATGCTCGAGAAAAGAGCTCAATGAGCTCGGGTTGAGGCAAGGAGAAGGAGAGCTAGTTGATCAGGCCTCTCCAACGGGCGACAAAATTGGTTATGGATTCGTCGTCAAATTGCCTGATGGAGTAAAGGTTTGTGATTGAGACTTGTTTGGTGATGTTGATTGAGAAATGGTCAAGAAATAGTTGGGTGAGTTGAATGAATGAAAAGATAGAGTGTCTGGCAAGAGAACTATACCAGTCAAGGGCTGGGCCAGAAAGCGACATAGGAAACGTGCGTAAAAGCAATGCATCATCATGGGCAATAAGATAACAAGCATGTCTAAATGCCCGTAGATGTTGTTGTGGGTCTTCCTTACTCTGAAAGCGAGTGAATTTAGGAAGCTCCCAATGGTTAGGGTATGGTCGAATAGGGACGGAAGGATGGATGGGCTCATTTCAAATTTGCTCATATGACAAAGTATTGCTTGAACCGGAAATAGAGGCTTCGAGACTGGACATTTTATCCATCAGCATCTTAATGATGTCTGCTGACGGATTGGTGGATGAAGCGCACCCTAGGTTGTAAGGTGCTTGAAAGAGGCTAGAGGAGGTATACGACGTAGTCGGTTGCGCTTGTAAGGGCGCAATGTATGGATGGCTAGTCGCAGGGACATAAGTGGAGGCTAAAGGTGGTTGCGTTATGAAGGTCGAAGGTATAAGTTGACTAGGCACCGCCAAAGGTGGTTGAATGGTGGCACTGGTAGAAAGATAGGTTGGCACTCCTACATTTGTGGGCGCAAGAGTATGAGGGGTCGAGACAATCAAGTTCTGATATGATGTAGAACTTAGTTGAATTGCAGGTGGTTGAGGGGGTAATGGAACCCCGATGGAGGTTGGTCTAAAAATAGACAGGGAGGCCAAACTTTGCGTATTGGCCATGGTTGGGTTAATAGATGAGGCGAAGGGCTGAGTCATAAAGGGTTGGGTGGCGAATGGTGTGGATGTCATCGCCACGTCACCTGAAAGGTCTCGCATTGGGTTTCTCATGAGATAGTTTTGGAGGGCTGCAGCATTGAGGTCCAAGAATCTCTCGAAATCTTGGTCCCCTTCAGGGATGATGGGAATTTGAGTCAGGGTCGGGGTCGGGGTCGGTCCTGTAGGAGTTCTTTCAGTCTTCGAGTGGAACTCCATGATAGGACTGGTTAGGGACGGAGTAGACGGAAGCGGTTGTTGGCTAAAGTGGTTAAGAAGAGAGTCCTGGTTCCAGAAACTATGTTTTTTCTGTTTCAAAAAACCAGAATGGAGTTTTTGACAGAGAAGGGACAGGGTTTAGGCTGCTAGTTTTGAAGAAAAAGGACAGTGATAGAGACCGACGTCGGTTGAGAAACTGATGTCGGTAAGAAATATGGCCGACGTCGGTCAGATAACCGATGCCGGTAAGACAGGAAAGCCGACGTCGGCGACAGAACCGATGCCGGTGACTGTGTCTTCCAGAGAACAAAAAGATTTTAAGATTCTTTGGAAAAAAATGAAGAAAGCGTCCTCACTCACTCAAACAAACAGATGAGAAGAGAAAAATAGAGAGATACAGACAAGCCTAAGCGATAAATCCTAGGAATTAACCTTAGAATCTTGTGGCTTATGCCTTAGATGAATGTTTAGGGAGATTGGCTGTAAGAAGGGTCCTAGAAGAGGCAGTCTAGAGCTGGTTTCGGGTCTTGTTTTAGGTGCTCAAAAATCTGTGTTAGGTCTGGTACGCGGCCTGGTGCTAAGGAGCAAGCTCCCCTCACTTCACGATTCCAGTGGTTAGCTGGTCTCGCTTAGCCAAGATATACCTCGCCTAGAGTTTATCCTCCGCCAGAGAACGGAGTGGGCTTCCCCCTTGGTGATGAAATCCAAGTAGGGTCACTGGGACGGGTAAGGTATCCGCTGGGGGATGAAATCCCAGTCGGGCCTTGTCTCAAGTAAGTTTTATGTTCGTTTTAGTGCATGTGGTTTGGTAGTGTAACATCAAGTGTCTACGATTTATTCAATATGCAGATTTAAGTTACTAGATGTGGACTAATGCAAGCACAAGCAGAAATGAAAGTGCGATATGTTTTAAGCCCAAGTCGAAATGTGAGATTTGTTATGAAGACAAGTTTGAGAAAGGGTTGAGAGTATGATGTTTAGACTAGTCTAGAAATTCAAGGAAGAAAGATTCATTTTAGTCCTGCTTATAGTGTCATTTGGAATAGAAGAAAGAGACAAGAAGGAAGGAGCCTAAATGCACCTAAATGAATGAAAGGAAGAGGAACCCGAGGAAGAACCTAAGGTCCCACCGGGCGTGCCAGAATGTTTCTATCACTATTCGCTTTCTACATTCAAAAGATGAATAAAGAAACTAAAGAAATGGACAAGGCTAGAAGTACCTGGATAAAGATTGTGCACCATAATCCAGACGTTTGTGGGCACCCCTCTTTGGCTGTGGAGGAATGACACCTGCAAGAAAAAGGAAACTTGGACAAGAAAATGTTAGATGGATAGATGGTGGGTTGCCAAGCGAAAGCTTGTTCCCAGAAGTATGAGAACTTCCTTAAGGGAGGTCAACCCACTATTTTGATAAAAGATAAATGACTGATAAATGACAGGATGCTGAAATAGACTGAAATGATAGCAAACTGAAAGAGAAAAGAAAGCAAAGGCTTACTGGAAGAAGCTGTCGGCCTGGTTGCAGTCGCTGGTGTCGGTGGTTCTACCACCGTCGGTGGTCAAGGTCTGCCGACGTCGGTTAGTCTGCCAACGTCGGTTGGGGTAATGACCGGCGTCGGTCGGGGCAGTGGTCTATAGTCGGGTCTGGACAGAGTCCGGTCTGGACTTGCTCTGTGGACAGGTCTGTGGACGTACAAAATGGTCTGGGAGAGTCTGGTTTTAGTTGAAGGTCTGTGCAGAGGTCTAGGATAATGGACAAAATGTCGAAAAGGGACAGAGAGATAAAGGAGGCCAATCAGGGAAATAGGAATCTGGGTCTGCCTGGTTTGGTTAACAGTCTGGGTTGGGGAAAAGAAGTGCTGAATCTAGTTTAAAAGCAAATGACTAGAAAGCATAATGAAAACACAAATAGAGTACTTACTTGTGCCCTGCTGAAGAAAATGGTGTAGGTTGGTGCCCTATTGCTGGTGATGCTAGATGTGAAGACCTGTTGCTGATGGAGAATCCCTGTTGTTCACTTGTAGAAGCTTGCTGTGTACCTGAGGGAGAGAGTCAGATTGATTGGCAGAGAGGTCAAGTGAAAGGATGGATACAAGGCTCTGATGTAAAGATTCAAGAGTCGGGATACCAGAGAGAGACGCTGAGAGCGTAGAGGAGGAGATAATGGTGAAGAAGCCATTATGAAAGGTTGCCGACGCTAGCAATATCGCCGACGTCGGTCGATGGTTGACCGACGTCGGCAGATAAAAGGCCGGAGAAAGGCTAAAAATAGCCTTTCGTCCGTTTCCCAACCGCCAGGTCAAATGAATGCGAGGATGAAACGGTCGACGGGGGTTAATTGGGCGAGTGGAGAGGTTGGAATGGGAGTCTTAGGCATTAAATGGCCATGTGGGGAATGAAGGGGATCCAAGGAGGGTATCCTAGGGTGGCGAGGTGGCAAGGAGAGGGAAAATGGACTTATTTAATTAAAAATAGATGATTATTTTTAATTAATAAGACCTAGGTAGGTTAGGGATAGTCGAAGTGGCAAGGGACCAAGGGGAGAGAGGAAGACCAAGGGTTAGACACTTTTTAGGTGTCTACAGTAGCATCCCTAGAATCCAAAATTTTATTGAGTGCACTACTCATTACTTCTACAATATTCATTTGATCATTCACCATGGCTTTAGATTTATCTACTATAGTGAACTCTGGTTGTGTAGTAGCCAAAAATTTGTTGAGATGCTATCATCAATTTAGAATTCCTTGAGATATCTATTTGGATTAGTGCATAATGTTATCTAGGATTTATTCATATTCATTGATCAACTCAAATATTGTGTCTATCTCCATCCTTAGAACCTGCCTTTGAGTGCACATTATTTATAGGCATTGTCTGGCTAACCTGTCCTTAGTTAGTTATGTCAATAAGGTCATGAGTTGAATTTACTTAGACATGACCTAGTCACTGAGAACTTATGTAACCATCATAGGATAAGTGATATAAATTATCTACCTTGCCTTTGAAGGTTAGTTTTTTCAATTCTACTTTTTCTTCATGTAATTGTAAAACTTCCTATGCCAAGTCTTAGGCCCTTTGTGCAATTAAACCCTAAAAGATAATGGTGCATTCAATTTGCTTGGATAAAGTAAACTGTGAAACATACAAAGATGTTTCCATCATAGTGGTTTCAATTTTCATGGATGTCATTGGAAGTTTTACAAGATTTGGTGTGAATTGAGCCAAATATATCAAAAAAGTGGTACACTGATTAGGTGTTTTGGGGACATCCTACAACCACTAAGTAGTAATGTGAGGTTTTAGCTATGAATCCTCCCCCTGCACACTTGCTTTCTCTTTGAACATTTATTGTGTTGCATGTGCTACATCTTCCTTATCTCAGTCCTCCTTTTCCTTTGTAAATTTATCTTTAGTTTTAGCCTTAACTTTAGCCTCTACCTTAGCTTGAGATTTAACTTGCACCTTGAATTTAGCCTTAGATTTAGCTTCACGTTTGGGTTATCCATAGATACTTGGGCTCCAACTACATGTTTTAACTCCTTTTATTTCTTTCACTGGTCCTCCTAAGTCTTAACTTTATTTGTAGATGCTTACTCATTAACTACTTATTTTTCTTGCTCGTCTTTGGCCTGTTATTTAGCCTGAGCCCTAGATTTTGCCTCTTCTTCATCCTTCTCTTATTGTGCAACCTACACTTCTTGTTATTGTTTTTGTGCTTTCAATGGTAAATTTTAGTGTTTTTCCTTCATTAATTCATGAACTTTTGGTTTTATAAATTGGCATTTGGCTATTTTTAGGGGGTGCTCAATAGCGTGGATTTGCCTAAATTATCTGGGTGTAAGTTAGTTCTCCAGATCAACTCACCTAATATTTAAAATTAATTTCATACATATAAATATAACTCACCACTCCATCAAAAGTCAATATGATCTTATTCATCATTATATGTAAAAAGACATCTGCCCATATACTCATAATGGCAATTTTAGTAGCAGGAAAGGGATGTAGGAAGTGTCATGTGATGGTGCCAAATGATAGCATGATTTCAAGTGATACCAAAGATATCAAATGATATCAAGTTTTCAAATGATAACAATGTTACTGAATGACAACAATGTTGTATCCCAATAGTAATTATGTTGAACGATGTCAACAATATTGAATAATAGCAACACTATCAAATGACAACAATGCTATCATTTAATAATCTTTGTCATTAAATAGCAATGGTGTTGAAAAATAACATTACTACCAAGTGACAAATTTTTCTTGTTTGGAAACATTGCTATGAAATGATAGAAATATTATTATTTGACAACATTAATTTCAAATGAAAACATTATTTTCATTCGATAATATTACTATCAGATGATAACATTGTTGTCATTCAATAGTATTGATGTTAGATGACATCATAGTTGTCATTTGGTAGCATTGTTGTTATTCACCATCAACTCTGTCACTTAGTGGTCAAGAGTTGTGATCCAAAAAAAACAAGGCTAGTTTGTCTATGGGTTTTTTGTATAGTCTTATGTCCATTTGAATTCTATGTCCCATTATGATTCATCTATCCATTTTCTTTCTCACCTAAACACCATGTGTTAAATTTTATCAAAATTTAAAAATACATAATTAAAGATTCATCAAAAAAAACCCAAGTTAATTTGTACATGGGCCATTAAAATTTACCTTGGTGTTTGTTTATGCTACTTCATTTTTGCTTCCACTTACTTATACTACTTCATCATAGCCTCTACATCCTCATCTTGCTTCTGGCACTTTTCCTCTTCTTTTTCTACTTCCTATATTTTTTCCTTTGTACATCCTCTAGATCTTGTGTTTGTTTCATAATTTCCTTTTCAAGTGTTGGCTCTGACCAAATTATTTTTTGAGACTCATCCTTAACTTAGAAAACATCAATCTTGGTCAATGATTCAATCTCATTAGAATACTTTGATTCTAAAACCACAATTCTACACACAAATGTCTTTTTCCTAGATGTGGCTAGCAAAGATAAGATCTATTTTTATTTCTTCATAGTTAGAGTTGGAGGTTGTTGTTGTGTAGCTTATGATGGTTACACACTACTGAAAACTATTGGTTTCCCAAAATACACCATTCTTTCGCTTATAACTTAAGATGGTCAGGAAGATGGGTGTGTTTTTGGTCTTCACATCAATGCTTGTGTTGGGATTTCCCATTCTTGCATACCAACCATCTGCACAGTTGATGATTCTACTTCAAATATTTTGGTTGCCAACTTGAATTGCATTGATTCTTGACCTACAATAATAATAAAGATGAGGGTAGGGGTTGAGTAATATCAACCCATAGGTCTTACATTACCTAGTTATATACCCGACATGTGTGCACTACTTTCCAAAAAAAGAATTCCTTTTCTTCCTCCTTGTCATATACATCATTGCCAATATCTTCCAACATAGTATTCAAGACTTCTTGCTCTTACACTTCTAACTTTGGTAAGTCACAGTCACTTGTTATCCTTGGGACATTTAGATTGTCCAACCATGAATTTATTTGATGCGTCCTTTTCTTTAGTGGTGGTGGTGAGGATCACCATATAGGTGCCTTTATTTTGCCTTTATCTTGTTATGATGAGGCTACTGATGTTTGTGGTGGGGCTTATAGTTATGCTTAGTATTGAACTTGTGCCTATTCAAACATTAGTTTTTATCTTTTTGGATGAATAGATCATAGGGGTTGCACAGACCTTGTATTTAAAGATTTCTACCTCCACACTTCTACTCACACATCTATCATTGTGATGAAAAATGGCATTGTGGTCACAATTGGAGTTGATAGCTCATGCAATTTGATTTGCACCCCATTATGTAGTTTTGTTACTTCTGCATGCTACCCTAGACACTACATCACATCTTGAGGGATTCAAGGGTGTGAATTGATTAAGATTAGGGCCTCAATCTACCATGCATTGAACTTACCCAATTATTTATAATATTGCCTTATTTTGGTCCATGTAATGTTTATGAAGGTTATGGTAGGCCAAAAATTTGTAGTGACATCAACAATTCCTTCTGGGGATTTACACTGTGTAAAACATAGAAGTAAGACCAAAAATTGATATTAGAAAGTTTGCAAAGTACCTATGAGTACCTTGTCAATATTATTAGTTAGCTATGATGATAGAAACTTAGGCTAATTAAAATATTCATGTAGGCATAAAATGTGATATGCGATACCAATGACCCCTTTTTTGTCTTCTTGGCCTGATTTATTGTCTACCAAAACCTCTTTGTGATGCATTTGACCAAAATGTGCATTAAATAATACATTATGGACTCCATTGGTAATCCTCTACCTACTCTAGTTGTGTATTTCTCCCTGATGTCTGAATGAATGGGAGGTACAGTGGTCTTGTATTCCATAAGGGATTTTCCATGATTTGGGAGACTTGTAGCTCATGCCATAGCTTGAGAATTCATCCAAATTATAATATCTTGGGACAAATGAATATCTCCTTAGTTATATATAATTATTAGGGTAAGCATCACCTTATCAAATTAACCATAAGATAGTTTGACAATGATTTGACTATAACAACTATACTATTGACCATTACATACCTCTCTCCATTATGACTTGTAAATAACTCAAACAATGTATCCAACAAGTAATTCCAAACATTTTGTAGCACAAACACTATATTTAATCCCTCTCTCTCAGTAATTTTATAATTATTTTATGTAGCTGATAACTTTCTATTGGAAAAATGTATGGGATGATCCAACCCACCGTCAACTAGCCATGCTAAGATAACTCCTATTATGGTACCATAAGCATCCACATGTATGTGGAATGGCTTCTTCCAGTTAATAAAAACTAAAATTGGTGTTGTTACCAACCTTTGTTTTAAATTGATAAACATTTCTTAACATTTTTTTATCCACTCAAACCGTGTATCTTTGTGTAATAGTTTCTCCATTGGCATCGATATGGCTGCATACCCTTTCATACACTTTCTATAGTATCCCATATAACTAAGAAATATATGCATTTATTTAGAGTTGATTGTAGGTGGCATCCCTAATATCACAAAAATCTTAGTTGGATCAACCAAAATACCATCACTACATACTACATGGCCTATCAAAACACTAAAAGGTATAAATAACATACACTTATTTAAATTTAAATAAATGTGCAAAGCATGACACTGCTCTAGTATTAATCTCAGCTTCAACATATGTTCTTTAAACAAAGATAAAACAAACCAATCATCTAAATAAATTTATATAAAGTCATGAATGAAGTCTTTGAATGTATTTAATATATCCCTAGAAAATACTATTAGTGCATTATTTAGGCCAAAGGGAATTACCTTCTATGCAAATAATCCCCATTCAGTTATGAAGGTAATCTTATCTCAATCCTCTTTTGTGATCAGAATTTGATGGTAACCACTAAATCCATCTGTGAATGAGTACACTTTCTGCCTTGAGATATACTCAAGAACTTTATCTATGAATGATATGGGGAATGGGTCATTGATTCAAGTGTCATTGAGTGTATAGTAGTAGCCATAGTCTCAAATTTCCCCTACCTTTTTTAGATGCACAAATATAGGGCTTACCCATTCTAATTTTTCAACTAGATAAATAATTATAGCTTATTACATCTGATCTAGTTCAAATTTTACTTTGATCTTCATATTGGGATTGACCTTGTATGCAAACTTTTTGATGGGCTAAGTGCACTCCTTCAATCATATATGCATCTCCCCTAAAGATGGATCCACACCTTTTACTTTAGAAAACTTGTTTGGAAATATGTCTTGATAGTCTTAGAGTAATTGTAAAGCTTCTGAGATTTATTCTTGTCCCCAATAGACTACCACAGTTGTAAACTTAGGCAACTCCTCTGTTCCAATTTTTCCCTCAATATTTTTTAAGGGTTCCTGATATACTTTGTTGGTTATGTTCTTGATATACTTTAGTGGAAACATTGGGTAGAGCTTCTTGTAATGTGTGCTTACCTTCCCATTGTGGGATGTTTATTATGTGCCATCTTTCTTCTTCAACATGATTTTTGCTTTGAACTTGTTTTGTTTCAACTTCACATTTTGGTTCAAATAAACCTTCTTGGTCCAGATCTCCATCACTATCATTAGACTCTATAAATTCCTCTATTATTCTATTAAATGGATTAAAAAATACATTTTTCTTATTGATTGGCCTTATAATTATGAAGTGCCAAATTCAAATCTTGTGCAACTTCTGACTAAGATGATGTTTTAGCTGTAGTGGCTAAGTCTTTGGCTTGTCCATGACATAGAAATATTTTGAGCTTATGTAAGGTATTATGCACCAATAAATATCATCTTCGAACATAAAAGTTTGAATTAAATCTTATTGCACTTCATCCCAATGATTTATCTCCCTCCTACACTCTTGGTGCATATATTAAGCCATTGGTAGAGGTGTTAATGTATGATTAAAAATGTACACCCAAAACCTTGGTTCTACACCTTGTGTAGTATATATATCCACACAATGATTAATGTGTAACTTAGGGCATTGATCTTATTGAAATAAAGGTCATTATAACTTCATAGTAGTTGGAATCTTGCATGTTAAAATTCACATGCTTTCTTTGAATGAATTTTTATATTTTTGTACACTACCCACCAGGTTGTAGCAGTCCATTTCAATTCATAGATGAGTGTGTTGACTCATTGATCTACCTCTAAGATATGGTGTTTGAGACTCAATATGAAATTATTAAGGTCCTTTTTTATAAAGTATTAAGGTAAATAACATTCATCAGTGAACACCATGCACATAAGATGTATCTCATGATCTCTTCGAGCTTAATTCAACATATGAGTGTCTAAGTCACCACTTATGGAAACTGTTGTTTCCCAAGGTAGAACGCCCTCTAGAGTAGGTTCTATGTAATCTATCATTGTTTTACCTATATTATACAAGAAATATACTTTAGATTTTATCAAAGATTACACTGATGGATAAACACATTCTTTTGTTTGAACATACCTAGGTGAATACTTTATTATAATAGGTTTTTACACTAGTCACTGTTCTTATTACACAATGTAGGGTTGCCCAATTTGATACTCTACAGGTCACAAAGTAGTTTTTTATTCATCTATGCTAACCTTAAACTAACTATTATCCCCATAGGAATAAGGGGACTCTGTCTCTTTTGGGATGATATATAACTTTTGATTAGACTTATTAAGGGGTATAACTACTATATTATCTCCTTGATGTGCCTCTAGCTGATTATACACATTTTTAATTATCATTTGGCCATGATAGAACCATTTATTACTGATTAAGGTAGGATAATGGGTCTCTATTGTATTCATATAAAGGACATCAAAATATTCACACAAACTAAGCTTGGATACTTTAAGATCAACATCCTCTAGCCTTCCAAAGGGCTCCACTATTTTGTAATCTACCAAATCAAGAGTAACTAGACTGTAGCTTAAGGTCAGTTGACCAATGGCTTCCTAAGTTAATCATAGAATCATATTGACCATGCTACCAAAATCAAACACTACATTATAAATCTAATATCTGGCCATTTCAATGTCCATATGAGAATTAACGTCCTAAGTTTTCTTAGTCTTAACATACCATATTACTTTGTCAATATGTTGTTGACATCATTTTTTGCACTCCATAAGATTATGTAGGAGATTAGTGATGTTCTATGAAATATCTTAATTTTTCAAGGTGATGAGTAGCTTCATCAGGTCCATCAAGGAAGTCATAACACCATCCTATATCATGATTCTTACAATTTGTCTATATATTTGAGCATCAATGGCTACTTTATCACCTTCAAAAGCTAGTTATTTTTGGATCTCTTACAAGACTTGCACATCTTGGGACATCAAATTCTTTTTATTAGTAGGATCAGGATATTTTTCCCAGTATACTTTTCTAATCCCTTGATCTTGTGGCATTTCTAATGGTTGTAACACTAATTCTAGTCTTTACTTCCTAGTGACTGCTTGCACAAACACATTCTCTTTTGGTTATGTATTAATCATGTTTATGTTACACATTGGCCTCTCCTTACTTTGTTTCTCAAGAACTAAAAAATATTATATTTGGTGTTGACCTCAAGCACTAGAAATTCCAAAAGAGGAGTAACAATAAAAATTACCATCAATGGAATAGAGGATGGTTAGAGCTTTAGATGGATGGAACGAAGGAATCAAGGTTGATGTTCAAGATCATGGAAGAAGTTTTAAACCAAAGGAGTTGATAGATTAGATGAAAAATATGGATAAGTTTTTTGAATGTAGAACTATCATATGAGAAAACAAGGTAAATTTTTCATGAATGAAATTGAAGGGTCATGCAATGATTCGGTGGGATCACCAATATAAAGAAAGACATAGAAAAGGTAAAAAGAAGATAAACTCATGTAAAAATATGGAGAATAAGTTGAGGGATAGATTCATACCTATGTATGTAGGAATAAAAACCACTAAGAGGGGTGGATTTATGCCCTTAAAACATACATTCAATTCCACTCATCACTTATGAAGCATTCATTCAAACACAGATTAATTTATGCATAAAAAAACATATGCTATAATATGAAGCACAAAACACATCATCTATGTGGGAAACCCTGATGGGGGATAAAACCCACTAAAATTTTAAAATTTGATACATTCATATAATGAAAATATCCAAATTTAGTGAATCACCAACTCCATAAGGAGCTCCAACCCCTATCTATTCAAACACCCACTCAACTAGTCTTTAGTAATCACCTACTTGCAAGCAGGCACCAACCCCCTAGAGACTCAGCACCAGATAAATGACTTGGAAAATTTTATCACATTTTTAAACATTTTTTTCTCACACAATATATGATGATCAACTTATTCTTCTCTTCACATACTTCTATCTTTCAACCCTGCCTCTTAGGCTTCTTCACTCAATATGCCTGTTACTAGGCTCAACTGACCTTGACATCCACATGCAAAAACTTTGTTATATGTTCATCATAGTCTCTATATCCTCTTATAATTGTTTTAAATACCTTCTTCTCCTTCACACTCTACCCTATTACTCACTCATAGGAGTCTTCTTTGCTTCACACAATTAATCTAATTAGGCCTTATATATACCAACAACTAGATCACCCACACTCTTGATCAGCCAAGAGAATTTACATAATTTTATCACCTTTAAAATATATAAAAAAACACATTTAACAAGTGAAAAAACCACCACATAGGTCTTATATTACTCATAGGGACCAAAACCACCATTAGGCCTAATAGAGACCTAATGCAATTAGGCCTTCTCAAGGCACACATTACACCTTAACCACCTTGGAACATATTGAGCCTATACACATGGATGAAAAAATTCACACAAAACTAAAATATACCCTTTATAGTCTCACCTTAGGTACCCAACACCATTTATCTCATTTCACTCCTTGAACCACATCATTAGCATTACTCACAACTAGGTCTTCACATACCCAAAAAGTTTACCTTGATAATTTGAAGTAAACACTCAAATTTGACATATAACCATATAAAAAAATCACATATTAAAAACCTTAATGACCATAGGATCATCACCATGTTCTTGAAACATTGAAACACAGGGTTTAAAGACTCAAACTCACTCTTGCAATATGACCATTCAGAACTGCCAACTAACTTAAAACCCAATCATGATCAATTGACCACCAACATCTGTATAGGAAAATTTCATGATTGAAAATTAACTCATAATTAAATTAGAGACATTAATAACACCTTTATATTCATTTTAATCTTCAACCCTAAGTAGAACACTTCAAACTCATCTCTGCTAGATGACTACTTAAAACTGCCAGAAACCTTAAAAACCAATCAACATACCTTTTGAATTTCCATACTAACATAGGTATGTTTTATGATGAAAAATATATGAAAATTATCCTATGTCATCCCTATAATAAATTAAAAAACAAAAACAACATGGTCTAGAATCAATAATTCAATTTGTAGACCTATTACAAAGCCTTACTACACATAGTCTTAACTCACTTAGGTAGGCCATTTTGGTTTAAACAATTTCACCATATATAATAATCACCAATATTTATAAAATCATATGGAAATTTCATAAAATTCCCTAACCATTTCTCCATGACCTTAAATTCATCACTTCTTTATGTAAATACATCATAAACTACCTTTACATTATTTCCTAGATTTGCATTAAACTGCTTCACTAGGCCTACTAGCGGCTGGCCATTTTCAAAAATAAATTTTGAAAATTTGAAGCATTATAACAACTCATAAATATACATGGGAAAAAAATATAAGTATTAAACTTTGTCATCCAATCATTTGCATACTTTGACTTGGTCAACCTTGCCTGCTATAACAAAAATCCAAGAAACAAGGGTTTTCCTATAGCTTTCACTCACTCTCTTAAACACTCAATCTTACCTAGAGATAATTTAGAGAGTAAAATAAAACATAAAAACATCACATAATACATAACCATCCATACTAAGCATGAAAAAACAAAATCTTCATTATTGGGTCATTATGAGGGTTTAGATTGCCTTCCACTCTTAATAATCATTCATAAAGGACTACCCTTCAACTGCAAAACTAATACCATGAAAATACACCTAGGATCCTTCCAAAACTACCATTACTTTATTATGATGCTATGCATAGGCTTCACATGACAACGAGTCTGATAAAGTCCTCCTTGGGTCTTCATCTCTTCATTTTGAGAACACTCAATACCTCAAAGCTACTTTTCATGATTTCTTCTTCAACTCAAGACCTAAAAGTTAACCAACACACTTAATAAAACATGTAAACCTTAAACCATGATCACATCAGTTAAAAAACTTCCAAACATGATCATGATGCCTCATTATGCCACCTAGGATTTTAAGACTAAGTCTATGAGAAGACCACCAATGAAGAACTTATCCCTTTGACTCACTCTGAGAGTCATGTGACTGACTCAACATCTTTATTACATGATATAAAACTTAATTTAACAACTTAAAGCTCATACACATCCATATCACCACCATCATGCCTCTATAAGCCATATCCATACTTAAGAAATGGCCTATCAAATAGACCTACTGGGCACTATACCAATTTGAGATCTTCAAGACACCTTCTGAAGCTTACTACTTACCTACATAAATTTGAGGCAATACCCACAACATCTCCCATCATTATTATTTGACCAAAACTTATCAAACCATATAGGTGTCTTACCAAGACTGAACTAGCCTTCTTGATCACATAAGACATGAAGACAAAAGACATTAGTTATCTTCAAATTCTGTCTCTTTGAACCCATGAATCCTTGATGACCTTCACCAAGGATATGAAGATGATAATTCCTCATACATTTTTAAATACTACCAATCTTATTCTCACAAGCCTGTATCCACTCATTTCACCATACCTCACTCTTCATTAGATCACTTAAAGATCACACTAGCAGGCTCAAACAATCAACCTTATACCAATGACCATATCTACCTTTTTGTGAACTAGAACTTTACCTGACACTTCCTTTGACATCAATGAACTCAGGCATATGACATCAAAGACAACTCTAACCTTATTGATCCTTCATGACATCAATGACATCATACAAACACATGGCATCAATGACAAATTTCAACAATCTCCCCCTTTGTCATAGATGTAAAACCAAAAATGAACTAATCCTTCTAAAACTACACTAATTTCAACAAGCTTCTTCTTTCTCAAATTGAACAATTTCATCAATAACTTTCTCCTACATGAACTTTGACCATCAAGAACTTTCTCCCCCTTTGACATTAATGACAAAGGTTCATACACACTCTCACAAGGTCATCCACACATAGCCCACTGATACTTAGACCTAGCCACTCATAGAGACAACAATCTCCCCTTTATCCATCCATACTTCTCTTCAAGATTCTCAATCCATCATGGTTTACTTCATAGCAGCTTTATGGAAACACGCAATCAAATAGGTCTGTGAGAATAAGCTAGTCTCTATCAAACTTCTGATATGCTTTCTTTCCTTCAATAAACTCAATACAAGTTACCAAAACAAGTAAACCCATGAAACATAACCCTAAGGTCATATTCTAACTCTTCATGGTACTCTTCACATTCACTCAATGACTCAACTTCTAAATAAACACCACTTCAACAATCTTCAAGATCAATAATTTTTTTTCATGGTATAGGAATGATCACCTTCAAAAATTTTTTGCCCACCTTTAGGGTACAACCAAATTGTAATCTTACTCTTAAAACCAACTCCAGACCATGGATCACATGATCAACACTTTATACCTTTAAAGGCATTGGTCTTGTAGACCAATCTTCATCTCTCACACCACTTATTATAACTTTGATACTTAGACATCACTTTACACTCAACTAAGCAATAAAAACATGATAACTATAGTAGGAAACAATTCAACAAATACATATGATGTTCATTTAACTCCACAAGTCTTTACAAGTTCATTTGCTTCATGAAATATCTTCTAGGTCTTACTGTCCCATGTAGTCTTGAAACCTTATTTACATGCCAGTCATGTCATATGATCAAACACTTACATCAACACACAAAATAACTATACAAATCATATATACTTGCTCTTTATGAGATTAAAGTCATATTTCAAATGCATAATACAAACTCCTTCAACATTTATGACCAACAAACAACTCTAATTCTTACAAACTCAAATTGTCTTTATGAACACACTGGTCTTGTAGACCAATCCATAACTCAAATCTCTTCATGACTACTATAGATCTTCTTGACATACACACCTACTCTTGAAACTCATGAACAATTTAAAAATATTCCTTTAAGTTCAAGCAACCATCATGTTTCCATTAGCTGATGAATGTCTCCATGAAGCCTAATGGAGTCACCCTTTCCATAAGGATCTCTAAACACCATGAACTCAAGAGATTCAAAGATCTCCATACTCTCACAAGATTGAACATTATTTAGCATCCTTATAATCTTGATTTTCAACTTAGGCTTGACCTTTGACTTGGCCTCTTCTTCATTCTTCTCTTTGAATGTTTAATCAATAATAATAGATAATAAATATTCTTGACATACCTCCACAACTAATTCTTTTTCTACCACAAAAAAGAGTTTACCTTGACTCTTGGGATCAATATGATTAACCTTGACTATCTTTAGTTTCTACACAAATTCTTGAACCTTATTATGCACTTTAGAAGCTCCATTTCCCGTGACATATCTTGAGGACCTACTTGATCTAATTAGATAAAAACTTACAATATGACCAACCTTATGACAATGATAACAAACAACATCACTCATACCTCTTACTTGATGATGACTATGATCTCTCTTTGACCAATTTATTTTCATTCCATATTTCCATGAATGCTTATCTTTTGAGACCTTTCTACAATCCTTTGCTCAAACTGTTTGCATGAATAATAATAACCATTGAAAGAATTAGCATAACTTATGGTATTAGGTTACTTGATTGGTTTTTTCATATTGATCTTCTTGTTGGCACATTCCTTGACTTGATCTGACTTTTTGTGCTATTTCTCAAACTCACTTATCTTGACTTCAAGCTAATCAAGCTCAACCTTCAAGATACCTAACTCAAACTTTAACTGATCACACTCATCTTCCTTTGATCTCAAACTTGTATTTGAAACCCTTAACTAATTTATGAAAACCTTGATAGTCATCTCATATTCTTTGGCTATATTACCCAGCTTAGTCTTAAAGGTACATACCTTCTTAATAACATTGACCATAAATCTTGACTTCTGATTTTCTTTCCTTAGTTGCTTAGCCATTTTGTACTTCTAAGATCACCTTCAAGCTGTCAAGCTTCTTTAAAGGACATGATCTAATACCAATTATTATAATTTTATAAAACTAAAGGGGGGGGGGATAAATTATTTCCACTAAAACATACATTCAATTTCACTCATCATTTATGAAGCATTCATTCAAACATATAGATCAATCAATGCATAGACAAGCATACACAAGAGTATGAACCAAAAAACACATCATCTATATGGGAAACCCTCACGGGGATAACACCCACTAAAACCTACAAATGTAATATAGTCCTATAATCACAAGATCCAAATTTAGTGAATCACCAACTCCATAAGGAGTTCCAACCCCTATCTAGTCAAGCACCTACTCAACTAGTCTTTAGTAAGCACCTACTTGCAAGGAGGCACTAACCCCTTAGATGACTCAGCACCAAATTATCCACTTAGAACTTTTGATCACATTTATAAACCTTTTTTTTATTACATAATATATTATTATCACCTTATTCTTCTCTTTACACACTTCTATCTCTCAAACCTGCCTCTTAGGCTTCCTCGCTCAGTATGCCTCTTACTAGGCTTATTAGGTCAACTAACCTTGAAATCCACATGCATCAACTCTATTATATTTTCATAAAAGTATATATATATATATATATATATATATATATATATATATATATATATATATATATATATATATATAATATTTTTATTTTATTAAATATCTCATAATCCTTTACACTCTTCCCTCTTATTCGCTCATAGGGTCTTCTCTACTTCACACAATTAGCCCAATTAGGCTTTGTATATATACCAATAACTAGATCATCCACACTCTTTATCAGCCACTATCCTTTCAATCATTGGATCAAAATTTTAATATATATACAAACACATTTAAAAATTGAAATAACTAGCACATAGGTTGGCCATTACTCATAGGGACCAAAACCACCATTAGGCCTAATAGAGACCTAATGCAATTAGGCCTTCTCAAGGCACACATTACACCTTAACCACATTAGGACATATTGATCCTCCATACATGGATTAAACAATTAAAACACACATAAAATATACCACTTATAGTCTTTCCTTATGTCCACAAAATGATTTAGCTCATTTCACTTACCCAAAAGTCTGCCTTGATAATCTGAACCATACACTCAAATTTTACATATAACCATATAAAAAAATCACATATTAAAAAAATTAATGACCATATTATCATCACAATGTGATTTAAACACTACAACACAAGGCTTAAATATTCAAAGTCACTCTTGCAACATGACCACTCAGAATTGTCAACTAACTTTAAAACCCATTGTCATGATCAATTGACCACCAACATCGGTACATGTAAATTTAATTATTAAAAATGAAATAATAAGTACAAAAGATACATTTATAAAACATTCATATGCATTTTAATCTTTAACCCTGGGTAGAACACCTCAAACTCATCTCTACTAGATGACTACTTAGAACTACCATAAACCTTAAAAACTAATCAACATACATTTTGACTTTCCCTACTAACATATGTAATTTTAATGATCATAAATATATTAAATAGATAATATTTCATCCCTATAACAACTTAAAATACAAAAACAACATGTTATAGAGGCAATAATTCTACTTACAAACCTATTATAAAGCCTTACTACACACAGTCTTAACTCACTCAGGCAAGCCATTTTGGTTTAAGTAATTTCACCATCTATACTAATCACCAATATTTATAAAAAAATATGTACATGTAATAAAATTCCTAAACCATTCCTATATGACTTTTAATGCATCACTTATTCATGGAGACACATCATAAACTACATTTTCATCATTACCTAGATTTGCATTAAACTGCTTCACTAGGCCTGCTAACGATTGGCCATTTTACAAAATCAAATTTACACACCTAAAGCAATAGAAAAAATTATAAACCTAAATTGGCACAATATATAAGCCTCAAAATTTTTCATCCAATAATTTACATACTTTGACTTAGTCAACCCTACTTGCTATAACAAAAATCCAAGAAACAAGAGATTTCTTGTATCTTTCACTCACTCTCCTAAACACAATATTAACTAGAGATACTTGAGAGAGTCAATAACAACATAAAAACATCACACAAGCCATAAAAATCCATTTTGAGAACTAAAAAATAAAATCTTCATCATCGGGTCATAATGATGGTTTTAGGAGGGTTTAAACTACCTTTCACTCTTAACAATCATTCATAAAGGATTGCCCTTTAACTCCAAAAAGAATGATAGGAAAATACACATAAGAACATTAACCAACTACCATAAAATACATAATACCCCATGCACAAGTATTATATGACAACGCGTATGAGAAAGTCCTTCTTGGGTCTTCATCTCTTCATTCTAAGAACACTCAATACCTCAAAACTACCTTTCATGTTTGATTATTCAACTCAAAACCTAAAAATTAACTAAGACACTTGAAACAAAATTTAAAACCTCAAACCATGCTAACATGAGTTCACAAACTTCCAAACCTGATCATGATGCCTCATTATGCCACCTAAGGTTTTAAGACTAGGTCCATGAGAAGACCACCAATGAAGAACTTATCCCTTTGACTCACTTTGAGAGTAATGTGAATAACTCAACATCTTTATTACATGATCTAACACTGAATTTCACAATTTCAAGCTCATTCACATCAATATCACCACCATCATGCCTCTACAAGCCATATCCATGCTTAAGAAATAATCTATCAAATAGACCTACTGGGCATTATACCACTTTGAGATCTTCAAGACACCTTCTGAAGATTAATACTCACCTCTAGACATATAAGATAGGATCCAAAACATCTCCCATAATTCTCCTTTAACCAAGACTTCTCAAACCATATAGGTCTCTTGCTAAGAGTGAACTAGCCTTCTTGACAACATAAGACATGAAGACAAAAGACATTAGTCGTCTTCAAATTCTCTCTTTTTGAACCCATGAAGCCTTGATGACCTTCACCAAGGATATGAAGCTAATAATTCCTCATACATCTTCACAAGACTGCCAATCTTCTTCTTACAATCTTTTATCCACTCATTTCACCATACCTCACTATGCTTCACAAGATACTTCATTGGATGACTCAAAGATCACACTAGCAGGCTCAACTAATCAACCTTATACCAATGATCATAGCCACCTTCTTGTGAACCAACACTTGACCTCACACTTCCTTTGACATCAATGACCTCAAACATATGTCATCAAAGATAACTCTCACCTTACCGATCCTTCTTGACATCAATGACAATATAGAAACACATGACATTAATGACAATTTTCAATAATATATTATGTACAAACCCTAAAAAAAATATTTCAAAATTTGAGATAGAAGGATCACATGATATAAGAGTATAAATATGAGTTTTACAAGATTTCCATGCTATTGGAGCATAATGAGATAGAAGAGTATATGGATGTAATGATTTGGTGGGATCACCAACATAAATAAAGATAGAGAAAAGGTAAAAAGAAGATCAAATCATGTAAAAATATAGAGAATGAGATGAGGGATAAATTTATTCCTATGGATTATTCACAATACCTAAACAAAAGATTTAAAAATTTGAGATAGAAGGATCATACTTTACAAGAGTATACAATTGAGTTTTACAATATTTACATATTGGTGGAGCATGATGAGATAGAAGAGAATATGGTTCCAAGGTATGTAAATCGTTTTCAGTTTTATATTCAAGATTAACTAAGCATGCATATAATACTTTGTATGGAATAAGCTCATCAATTAGCTTTGAAGGCAGAAGAAAAATAAAATACATAGAGCTTACAAATAATATATATTGGACTAAGAAGAGGATAATCCACTCCAATAAGGGAATGAGTTGTATTTAATACATGTTAGGGATCAACCAACAATAGATTACACTTGTGAAAGCAATAAATGTGGAAATTAAATCAGATAGACAAGTAACTAGAATGAGATAATAGCAAGAACAAGAGATACAAGAAACCACCCTGAAAACTTGTATTAACAAACTCTTTACAAAAGGAATACAATTGAAGAAACTTCTTTCTTCCACACCTCTCCTAGATGTATAGATCTCTCACTAGATCTCTATTCCTTAAGAGCTCTCTCTCTCAAGAACAATCAACTCCAACAAACCTGGATTGATTCAATTATGTACTGTTCTTCACATACAATGAATTACTACAATAATCCACACAAAAATACAATAAGCTAGGAAGATCTAATTCTACATATAGAATTAGGAGACTTGAGCATGCACTTCCAACAAATAGTTAAGCCACTTGAACAAGGGCTCTAAAAATAATATTGCTAATAATAGAGATGCGAGCTTGAGACTACAACTTAAACTCATCATGCAAACACTCGCTTCTATCCTCGAAAATAGCTTTCTGGATGCACAGGTAACCGACGTCAGTTCTTGCTGCTTGCCTGTGACCACCGCCGACCGACCCACTGCCGACATCGGTGCCTCTGCAACTGCACCTAACCAACGTCGATCACTCTTGACCGATGCTGGTGTCTGTGTAGACTCAAAACTATCAGAGTATGCTCCTTGGTGAAGCTTTTAGCTCCACACCCTAATAATCTCCCACTTGGAGATAAACAGCTGCACCAGTACCTGTACAACAACATCTTCTAGCTCCTCCATCTTCAACTTAATCATGAAGACCAACATAAGTTGAATGAAGATTCAACTTCTCCTTTATAACTAGCTTGGTTAACATATCAGCAAGATTACTTATCCGTATGGATCTTCTCCAGCTTCAACTCACCATCTTCCAATACCTGTCGTATGAAGTGGTACCTTAGCTGTATGTGCTTTGTTCTTGAATGAAAGGCTGAATTCTTAGCTAAATGGATTACACTTTGACTATCACTGTACAATCTGCAACTCTCATGCTCCCTACCAAGCTCATCCATGAATTGTGTCATCCATATCATCTCTTTGCTAGCCTCTGTGGCTGTAATATACTCTGCTTCTGTAGTTGACAAGGCAACAACCTTCTGCAACTTAGATATCCAGCTAACCGCCATTCCACCTACAGTGAAAACATACCCTGTAGTGCTCTTCCTGCCATCCAAATCACCTGCCATATCTAAATCTACATAACCATGTAGAGAAGTATCTGAACCTCCATAGCACAAGTGCCTACTGCTGGTTCCTCTCAAATATCTAAGGATCCACTGAACTGCTTTCCAATGTTCCTTACTTGGATTGGCCATATACTTACTTATAACTCCCACTGCTTGGGCAATATCCGGTCTAGTACACACCATTGCATACATTAAACTCCCTACTGCGGAAGAATATGGAACCTTACTCATGTACTCTACCTCATCATATGAATTAGGACATTGTTCTTTACTCAACTTAAAATGTCCAGCCAAAGGTGTGCTTACCGGTTTAACATCCTGCATATTGAACCATTTTAACACCTTGTCCACATAATCTTCTTGAGACAATATCAACCTGTGATTTTTCCTATCTCTCTTAATGCTCATGCCAAGGATTTTCTTTGCTGCTCCCAAATCCTTCATAGCAAACGTTTGAGCTAATTTCACCTTAAGCTCTGAGATATCCTGCATGTGAGATCCTGCAACCAGCATATCATCTACATACAACAATAGAATAATATATCTACCATTATCAAATCTCTTGAAATACACACAATGGTCTGATTGACACCTACTATAGCCATGCTTAGTCATAAACCTGTCAAATTTTAAATACCATTGCCTAGGAGCTTGCTTGAGGCCATACAAGCTTTTTTTCAATCTGCACACCAACTTCTCCTTACCTTTGACCTCAAATCCTTCTGGCTGTTCCATATAAATTTCCTCATCCAAATCTCCATGAAGAAACGCTATCTTAACATCTAGCTGCTCAAGATGCAAATCCTCAAAAGCAACCAAAGACAATACAACCCTTTAGAAGTCATTTTAACAACAGGAGAAAAAATCTCACCAAAGTCAATACCTGGCTTTTGTGCAAATCCTTTTACCACCAACCTGGCCTTATATCTCATCTGTCCATTCTCACCTTCTTTCAACTTGTAGGTCCATCTGTTCTTGAGTGTTCTCTTACCAGCTGGCAATTCAACCAAATCCCATGTTTGGTTCTCTCTTAAGGACTCCAACTCCTCAACCATGCCATGCTCCCACTGACTCTTGGAATCCACCTGTATTGCTTCTTCAAAACTCTCTGGTTTTCCACCATCAGTTAGCAATATATAAAATAAAGAAGGAGAATATCTAATTGGAGGCTTACTCACCCTTTCTGACCTCCTGATGGGTGTCTGAGACTCATTCACAACACGCTGTCCACCCAAATTCTCTGATAGTGACCGACCTCAGTCACCTGCAGACCTGTTATTGGCCGACATCGGTTTTGCCTGACCGACCTCAGTACCTATACTACCGATGTCGGTCTCTGTACGACCGACGCCAATTTCTGTCCTGCTGACGCCGGTTCCTAACCTGTCGACGTCGGTCTCTGTGTTTTCCTACAAGTGATTATTTATTTTTCCCACGAGCTCATACTGGACCTTTACCTCATCTAATTCACTACTACTCTGCTCAGATTGATTCAACTTCCTTAGCTGATCACAATACATCACTCTTTCGTTGAAAACAATATCATGGCTCCTGATTACCTTGTTATTTTCTAGATTCCATAATCTGTAACCAAAATCATCTGAGCCATAGCCAATAAACGTGCACCTCATAGACTTAGCATCAAGCTTCTTTCTATTTTCTTTATCTATGTGCACAAAGGCTTCATAACCAAAAACTTTGAGATATGAGAGATCAACCTTTTTACCTATCCATGCCTCTTCTGGAATACCACCATCCAGAGCTGTAGAGGGTCCTCTGTTAATCAGGTACACTGCAGTGTCAACAGCTTGTGCCCAAAACTATAAGGGCAAACCGGCATGCAGTCTCATACATCTTGCACGCTCCATTATTGTCCTGTTCATCCTTTCAGCAATTCCATTCTGCTGAGGTGTCCTTGGAACCATCCTTTGCCTACGGATTCCATGCATGTAACAATAATCTCTGAACTTATAACTGCAGAACTCACTGCCATTGTCAGATCTCAGGCACTTCAATATTTTACCTATTTCATTCTCAACCATAGCTTTCCAAACTTTAAAAGTCTCAAATACATCAGATTTTCTTCTAATACAATAGATCCATAATTTCCTTGTAGCATCATCTATGAAAGATACATAGTACTGTGATCCTCCAATGGAAGCAACCTGAGCCGATCCCCACACGTCTGTGTGAACAAGCTGCAACTTATGCCTCTTCTTAGTAGACCCAGTCTTGAGAAAACTAACCCTTTTCTGTTTTCCAAATACACAGTGCTCACAAAACTCTAGATCTATGCCTTTTAAATCTGAAAGCATACCTTTGGACTTAAGAATTGACATCCCCTTCTCACTCATGTGGCCAAGCCTTGAGTGCCACAATTTAGCATCCACATCTAAAGTAGATAATACAGAAGGAGATTTGTTAGTAACACAATTACACAAATAGAGAGTACCTTCTCTCTTACCTCTGGCCATAACAAGTGCACCCTTGGTCACCTTCCAAGATTCTGCTGTGAGAGTTACTGTACAACCCTCATCCCCTAACTTTCCTGCAGAAATCAAATTTCTCTTCAAGCTAGGAACATGCATCAACACCCATGTGTTGGTATTCTGCATCTTCAACTGCACTTTACCTTTGCCAATTATTTTACAGGGCTCATCATCCCCTAGATACACTATTCCAAAATCTCCATGGATATAGTTACTGAAATATTCCCTATTAGGGGTAGCATGAAAAGATGCACCGGAATCTAATACCCAAGATTCTATATTATTATGCAAAGTGAAAATTAAAGCATCTTGTGCAATACCTGCAACCTTGGCTTCTTCCTTTCCTTCATGCTGATTGTCCTCCTTAGGTTTTGACCAAAAATCTCTGCTTATGTGCCCCATCTTTCCACAATTCCAACATTGTGGCCTTATGCCATTTCTGGATTTAGATCTGCCTTTCCCCTTAGATTTGGATCTTGATCTACCTTTCTTGCTCTTCTCTTTCTGCCTCCCCCTGCTCTCAAAACTGAAAGCATTCCCAGATGTCTCTTCTGTGCTTTTCCTGTGAATTTCCTCATTCAAGATAACACTAACAACATCCTCTACTTTCAAAATATTTGATGCAAATGCAGTATTACTTACTGCCATTACTAAGCCATGCCAGCTTTCAGGAAAAGAACATAATATTAAAAGAGCTTTTATTTCATCATCAAACACTATATTCACTGAACTTAATTGATTCACAATTCCATTAAAATCATTCAGATGAGTAGAAACAGATCCACCTTCTTGCATATGCAAATTAAATAACTGCTTCATAAGATATACCTTATTAGAAGCTGAGGGTTTTTCATACAAATTTGCTAACATAGTCATCAACTCTACCGTAGACTTTGCCTGTGATAAATTGGATATCATAGTGGATGCTAGACTCAGTCTTATAGACCCCAGAGCCTTTCTGTCAAGAACTTCCCATTCTTCATCCTCCATGTCTTTGGGCTTCTTTGCAACCCCACCTAACGGTAAGTAGAGATCTTTCTGATACAGATAATCCTCTATCTGCATTCTCCAATGTTGATAATTTTTGCCATTGAACTTTTCCATTCTCAGTTTACTTTCATCTGCCATTGCTTCTCCCACTCAAACAGGAATCCCTGTGAGAACCTGTAATCCAAACACACTACACAGATCTGAACCACCTGTTAGTGAACCTGAGCTCTGATACCACTTGTTGGGGATCAACCAACAATAGATTACATTTGTGAAAGCAATAAATGCGGAAATAAATCAGATAGACAAGTAACTAGAATGATAAACAGCAAGAACAAGAGATACAAGAAACCACCCTGAAAACTTGTAATAACAAACTCTTTACAAAAGGAATACAATTGAAGAAACTTATTTCTTCCACACCTCTCCTAGATGTATATCTCTCTCACTAGATCTCTATTCCTTAAGATCTCTCTCTCTCAAGAACAATCAACTCTAACAAGCCTGGATTGATTCAATTCTGTACTGTTCTTCACACACCAATTCTTCTACAATACAATAAGCTAGGAAGATCTAATTCTACATATAGAATTAGGAGACTTGAGCATGCACTTCCAACAAGCAGTTAAGCCACTTGAACAAGGGCTCTAAAAAATAGTATTGCTAATAATAGAGATGCGAGCTTGAGACTACAACTCAAACTCATCATACAAACACTCGCTTCTGTCTTCAGAAATAGCTTTCTGGACGCACAGGTAACCGACGTCGGTTCCTGCTGCTCGCCTGTGACCACCGCCGGCCGACCCTCTGCCGACGTCGGCGCCTCTGCAACTGCACTTGACCGATGTCGGTCGCTCCTGATCGACGCCGGTGTCTGTGTAGACCCGAACCTGTCAAAGTATGCTCCTTGGTGAAGTTTTTAGCTCCACACCCAAACAATACAATTAGAGATGGGTTTAATACCACTAGAGGATAATCATCACTTGGTATAGAAAGACAAGCAAATAATATATAAGGGTTTCAAAAGCAACAAAGGGGAAGATGATTTTAGAGAGGAAAAAAGTTATGGTGATGGTAGAGGATGGTTTCCAAATAAACGTAGGTCTTATATTTTTTACAGATGTGGAGAAGAATTCCATAGATCATTCGAGTGTCCACACTAAAAATATCAAGAACAGAGGTAAGAGTATCACTCAAAAATGAATTTAGTTGAAGTTTAAACAAAAGAGCAAAATCATGAAGTTGTAGTAGTAGATATTGGATAAAATCTCATGATGAGAAGAATAATGATTTTTCCAAGGAAAGAAGATGTGCAAAGTAAATAAGGTAGTGACACATTTATGCAAACAAATATCTTTAGAACAAGGTGTACTTCAGGAGGTAAGATGTGCAAGGTAATTATAGTTGGTGGTAGTAGTGAAAATATGGTTTCTAAACATATGACTGAGAAACTGGGTTTATAGTGTGAAAAGCATCCTAATCCTTATCTGATTTCATGGTTTAATAAAGGGAATGGAGCTATTGTAGATAAAAGGTGTTTAATAAAGTTTTCCATAGGTAAAAATTATGAGGATGAAATATGGTGTGATGTAATAGAAATGGATGCATGCCATGTATTATTGGGAATGCCATGGTAGTTTGATAGAAAATTAATTCATGATAGATCAAAGAACATATATAGTTTCTAGAAAGGTGTTACGAAGGTAGTTTTACTACCTCTTGAAGAATAAGGGAAGGATGAAAGCATGCTAAATGCAAAAGAATTTATCAAAGACATGAAGATGACAGGTTGTTGCTATGCATTAGTAGCAAAGAAATAAAACATAGAAGTGGTGCAAATACTATTAAAAGCAGAAGTATTATTGAAAGAATATGCAGATGTAATACCCAATGAGTTACCATATGGTTTACCACTAAAGAGAGATATTCAACATCATATTGATTTAATTCTAGGATCATCTCTACCCAATCAAGAAGATTATAGGATGAGTCTAATAGACAATGCAAAATTTAATAAGCATTTTAGTGAATTGGTGAGGAAGGGTGTTCTAATACCTCATTTAGATGATATGATGGATGTTCTTTTAGGAGAAAAATATTTTATGAAGATTTATTTAGGGAGTGGTTACTATCATATTCAAATTCTTGAAGGAGATTAGAGGAAAACAACATTCAAGACTAGAGATGGATTATATGAGTGGATGGTGATGATATTCGGATTATCTAATACACCCAACACATTTATAAGGGTGATGAACACAGTGATACAAGAATATAATGGTAAGTTTGTGGTGGTTTATTTTTATGATATTTTAATATTCAGTAAGATTACAAAAGAACACTTACAACATTTGATAATGGTATTAAAATTGTTAATAAAAGAGAATATCTATGCAAATTTGAATAAGTGTAGGTGTATGTAGAATAGTTTGGTATTTTTAGGATTTGTAGTTTTAGTATATGTTGTAAGAATGAATGAAGAAAAAGTAAAGGCAATTGTTGAGTGGCTTATCCCAAATAAAATCATAGAGGTAAGAAGTTTCCATGGTTTATCAACTTTTAATAGAAAATTTATCAAGAATTTTAGTAGTCATGATACACCAATAACGTATTTTATGAGAGGAAAATTATTTGCATGGACAAGGGAAGCAACAAAAAGATTTTAGTTTTTAAAAAAGAAAATTTTAGAAAATCTTATTTTAGTATTACCATATTTTAGCAAAGTGTTTGAGGTTGATTTTGATGCTTTGTTTATGGGAATTGGTGCTTATTGAGTCAAGAAGGGAATCCAATAGCCTATTTTAGTGACAAATTTAATGAGGTAAGAACAAAGTATTCTACATATGATGTTGAATTTTATGTCATTATACAAGCATTAATAAATTGGAGTCATTACCTAGTACCTAAGGAGTTTATCCTATTTAGTGATTATGAGACTTTAAAGTATGTGAACACTCAAAAGAAGTTAAATAGTAGAAATGCAAAGTGGGTGTCTTTATTTTAGGTTTATACTTTTGTGTTGAATCACAAATAAAAAAATAGAATCAAGTTGTTGATGCTTTGAGCAGGTGAGTGGGGTTGACTACTCCTATGGTGAGTGAAGTAGTTGGATTTGAATGTATTAAAGAAGTATATGACATTGATATAGATTTTGGAAATATAGTTGAATAATGTAGGAATCCATTGACACGTGATACAAATAATGTGTATGAGTTTATATTATGTAAGATGGTTATCTCTTCAAAGGGAAATAATTATGTATTCCAATTAGGTCTCTAATAGATAAGATTATAAGAGAATTTCACAATGGTGGATCAGATGGACACTTTGGTAAGACAAAGACAATATATTTTATGGAGGATAAGTATTTTTGAAAAAAATGAAGAGATATGTGACAAAATATGTTTCAAGTTATAGGATATGTCAGGTGGATAAATGACATACACATAATATAAGGTTGTAGATTCCATTATCGATTCCATGAGGACCATGGACAGATTTGAGTATAGATTTTATATTGATATTACCAAACACACAAAGAGGTAATGATTCAATTTTTGTTGTTGTAGATATGTTTTATTAGATGGTTCAATTTATTACATGTAATAAAACCAATCATGCCACTAGATTTGCAAAACTATTTTTTAAGGATATTGTGAGATTGCATGGTGTTGTAAAAATCATTGCAATAGATAGGGACATGAAATTTCTAAGTAATTTTTGGAGGAATTTATGGAGGAAGATGAGGACTAAGCTAAAATTAAAGAGTACATACCATCCCTAAATAGATGGATAGATAGAAGTTGTAAACATGAGCTTGGGAAATTTATTGAGATGCATAGTTGGAAAGAAGCCCAAGAAATGGGTCATGACTTTACTGAAATTTGAATTTGAATATAATAGTTTAGTGAATAGATCAATAGATAAATCAACAATTTAGATTGTTTATGGAATAAATACTATGAGTGTTTTATATTTGGTACAATTACTAATTGTAGAGTGAGTTAGTGAGATGTAGAAGCATTTGTAGAACATATACAACAATTACAAGAAGAATTAAGGAGAAAGTTGCAGGAAAGTAATGCAAAGTATAAATTAGTATCAGATGTTAGAATAAGGTAAAAAATATTTGAATAATGAGATTTATTTATGGGTTACTTGAGGATAGAGACATTTCCAAAAGGCACACATAACAAGTTAAAGTACAAGAAAATTGGACCATTCTAAATTGTGAAGAAAATTAATGACAATGCTTATGAGGTGAGTCTACCATAGAATTTTGTGTTGTTGGAAATATTGTCATTGATGTCAAAGGTTTAATATTATTGGTGATAAAGGCCCCATTGCATTTAATGTTATTTATCTTAGCTAATATGAGTTAATATTTATTTAATATTAATGAATATATTTTTGGTTGCATATGAAGCAAAATAAGGGCCCATGGAGAAGACAAAGAGTCACGGGATAAAGACAAAAGAAGGATGGGATGCATTTTCCCATGAAGAGTCATCTTAGGGAATACCAAGAGTCACCAAGTGAAGACAAAAGAGTAAAGGGTGAATTTCTCATGAAGGGACACTTAAAGGAATACGAAAAGTCACCAAAGATATGGACAAAAGTGGGAAAGATGTTTTTGGTCATGAAGGGTCACCACATGACTTTTCAAATGCTCGGCAAAGGGGTTGGTGCTCCTGTGGGTTGGTGCTCATGAATAGCAGCTAGGTCGGTGCTCGGCAAAGGGGTTTGAAGCTCCTATGGGGTGGTGCTCATGAATTGTAGCTGAGGTTTGTACTTGGCAAAGGGGTATGGTGCTCCTGTGGGGCTGTTCTCATGAATATATTTGAGATTGATTTTCAGTGGTTTTTCCCACATTGGGTTTCCACGTTATATCTGGTGTCTCTCTTTGTCTTGTGTGATGTTTATTGTTTGAGTTTTATTGCATATCTTGAATGTTTGATTAAGTGGAATATTGGTTAAAGGAAAGATTTATAAGATATATAATACACTGATTCACCCCCCCTCTCAGTATATTCTGTGCTTAACATGTGTATACAATAAATTATACTCACCTTAATTATTCTAATTAATCCTTCTAATTTATCCCCTTTATCCTAATCTTAGTAATTTATCTCATATCCCCCCTCATCATTTATTCATTTACTATCTTTATTTCTACCCCACCAATCAATTAATCATCCTAAATCATGTCTTATCCCATCCTAATACCACTTATCCATTATTCAAGAATTTAAAATCCCCATGACCCATCTACCCACCTACATTAGCCTATTTCTAGGCTCTCCTACACCCTTAGTCCCTAATCACCCACCTAATCCCTCACTAATCCTAATTAATCCCTAAGGAGATTCTAGAATTATCCAATTCTATAACCTCCTCCAATTTGGCCCCTTCTCTCTAGAAGCCTCTATTCTAGAGGCTTCCAAGGAATTTTTAATTCCTTGTAAAAACCTATACCCTTGATCCTCATGGATCAAGTTTGAATGTGAGCCATTGATCTTCCTTCCCATAGCCTATGTAAGAAAACCACTCCTCCATAGCCAAACCAACTCATGAATCGATAAAATCTTTATGTCTATGTGATGAACTAGAAATAACAAGCAACAATTGAAGCCACACAATCTCCATTCCAATCTAATCCTTGAATCTATTATTAACATCCTTGATCATGCCAAATATAATTTCAAAATTCCATATCTATTTCAATCCACAATAAATAATCTGGTTTGAAGATCTTGGAAGGAGGTTAGTTTGAATCAAGGAAATGGTAAGCTCATCTTTATCTTTTCTGATTTGTTTCCATAATCTCTCCTACTAGGTAGTTTGACATTTTGGGTGTTTTTATATAATTGCTCAATCAAATATATTTTTTTACAAAATTTCATCTATTTTTTTGCAACTTGTTGGGAGATCCCATCTCATCTTGACTCATTTGCATCTTATATGTGTTTTCCTAACATGCAAGGCTAACTAGATAAGGAAAAAGGTCTAGATAAATTATCACACCCAGGTGAATTGCAATTTTGTTTTGGAAACCCATTCATTCATAGTTGTGATATTATCCTTGGCAGTTGCAAGTTTGCATTGACCACCAGATTTTAACCGCTAATGGCCATCTATTTTTTAGGTTAACTCTCTACTGCAAAACCATAGATTTGTGAATTAAGATATTGCCATTAAAGTTGTGATGTTGTTTCGAAAGTAGCGATATTGTCTTGACTACCATATTGATAACTAATAGTTATCCTTTTGGTAGGATTTTGACTTTTTCACAATATCATTAATTTATGAGTTGTGATTTTGTGTTAAAATCTATAATTTTGTCTTTGTATTTTTGTTTTTTCAAGTTTTAGTCTTATAAAACACCTAGGTATTGACAGATAAAACCGCAACTTCATAAGTCATGATCTTGCCTTAAAAATTTTGATATTGCCTTTAAAGTAGCAATTTTGCCTTTTTATGTAAAAACTAATAATTTGTTTATCTATCTAATGTTTGTATCTATCTATGTCTATGTAAGAAGTAGGGTAAGCTCAACCCATAACATCTACAACACATAAAAACCCCCTCTCAACTACCTATTGTAAAACTATAAGTTCACAGTAGTGATAGTGTTGTGATCAAAAATTTGATTAAATAGACCTTAGTCTCGAAGCATTTTAAATAATTTTTGGATTATCTATAAATATTATTAGTCCCTATCCATATTTTATCATCCTTTTGATATTCTGATTGATAAACTCTTTAACATTCTTTCTCACCTTAAGAAATCACATAGTGTGAAATTATGGTTTTGCTATAAAAATTGTGATATTGCCTAGCCACTTATGGTTTTGCAAAAAACTGCATGGTAACCACTAGAGGTTATTCCCTTTCTAAAAAAATGTAATATTGTAGTCACAATATTACAAAAAAGTCATGATTTTTCACTCTTTGGAAGCGATATTGTAATAAATGATTGTGCATCTATGATATTATCTTCTATAGTTACATTTTTGCACTCATTGTTTGCCTTAAAAAATATCTCTTTTGAGTGCATTTTTAATGGTCACTTTCAGTGAATTTAAAGTCATTCCAAGCATCCTATAAGTCCTAAATTACCTCTAATCCTTAACCCCATAAGTGGTTCTACCCTCAACCCTACAATGTGTGCTTTCCCTTGACCCCATTGGGAGTTGCTTCACCTAGACCCCTAAGTCATGGCCCCTTCACCCAAAGAAGTTATAAAGCCAAATCACATTTTTTTAGTTTTTTTTAAAGGCCTATTAGACTAACATTGTGTTTCTTACAAGGGTGAATCTAGTGGATATTTTGACTTACTAACCTCTTATTTTGCATGTCATATTTTGTCTAATAACTTGTCTTATAGGTTGCCCTTTCACGAGTGCTAATCAAACTACTAATTTTTTTCTTGCAGGTCACCTGTCAAAGATATTTTAGCATCTTAAAACTCATTTTTGTTTATTTAAAATCATTCTAATCACTAAATCATGTTGTCTATATATATATATATATATATATATATATTCTTGATCTTGTAAATATCTCACATCTAATTAATCTCTTTTGGGTATGCTTGTCTATCACCCAAGGGCTATGATGGTGTATGCTTTCCTCCTTGTATCCTTGTGGTGATTCCTAGAGGATAAAAAGCCACTAATAAACCCTCCCATTTTTATTTTTAGGGGCAAGGTGATGTGGAATTAACACCCATGCACTTACCATAGTCTTATGGGGATAATGACCTTGGATTTTACCACCATGCACTAATCCACACTCTATGTTTTGATGGAGTATAAATAATAGCGGATAATCAATTAAACCCATATAGATCATCCATGAATGGGAAGAGTTAATTATCTAAACTAGGAATTAGACAGTACCCTATATGGACTTGGGCCCCACTATACCTAGCATATATAGGGGATGCCTTTAGAGAGCCCATTTAACCTGGATTTAGGCCTTGCAACTGTAATAAACAACTTGTTTCTAAACTCAAGATTATATCCCAAGTGACCATCATGTATAGATAGGGTTGAGAGGGTTCAAGGGATTCTGTAACCTGTCACTGGCCTACAACCTCACCCATGAATCCATTAGATGGTGCAATCATTGTGTTACACTCCCAATCAATTTACTAATTTTAGGGTTGTGGTCTACTTGATTGAGTGTGTATCATGTTAGATCAGTGTTGTTTGTGAGATGAGTCAACCTTTTACCCAAAACCTATACATGACTATCTAGGCTCTCTATATCATCATCTTTTATATCCTTATTATCTATTTTATACATTCATAGTCTCCTTGCAAATCCTTATCTCCCTTACAAGTCATCACATCTTGTATAATTTTTCTTATGTTGGGAATCTTATCACCCTATCTTATACATACCTATATTATCATCTAGTCTAACCCTATTCTATCCTATATCACAACATATCTAGTTGGATCTTTAGGTCACACACCTTTCCAAATCATACTCACCTTCATTACATCACCACCCTCATCATCAATATTAAATCCCAGCATCCTTAATCCCTCCATCTATCCTTCATCACATAATCCTATCCTATCCCATCCCACCTTGATCAAATTGGTCTAAGACTAAATCTATTCCTTTAAATATCATCTTATCATCCTATTCCACTATCATCTTAGCATATTTCATTCTTAATTGATACATTGTTAGTAACCTATCACTTGGTCAATTTTAATCTAACATCTAATCATCATCAATATAGTTGTCTAATCACCTCTAATCTAGTCATCTTGCCTATTCATAACTAGCACCCATCTAATCATCATATTGCTAGTTTGAATCCAAGTACTAGTTGAATCCCAATATTTTTGCTAGCTTGAAAACTAGGCATTTTTGATAGATTGTTAACAAACGTACTATCAGTCTAAAATTTTATCCTAGTCTTATATCATCTTACTCATATTTAGTCTATCCCATCCTCACCATCACTTATTATACTAGCTCAATCATTTAGCCTTTCATTTACCAAGCATCTATTCAATTATTAAATCTACCCCTACATCATCCATTCCCCTTTCCTCATCTACCCCCATGGATTTAGACCTCATTTTCATAGAATAATACCTATTTGACAACAAGGATGAGATCCTTTTGTGAGCCCTAGAGATGGGTGCCTACCTACTTTCAGACCTCAATCCCATCAATTCCAAACCAATATCCCATGCCCTTCCCCATTAACAATCCCCATTTATACCTAACCCACATACTAGCCTATCATGATCAACCCCATCATTTATTCATCATAATCATAGTTATCACTATACAGGTGATAAAGTCACCTTATTTAATGAATATATCTTGGCCAATAAAGATGAGATCCTTTTATGACTATTATATATGGGTGCCTACATTCCCAATGATTTGAGCCCCTAAGACTAAGTTCACCTCCTAATAAAATCCCCCATCAACCCTTATCCCCATCTAATTATCATGACAACTAATCCTACTCCAGTACCCCATCCACTAGTCCTAGTCCTAGTCATGACCTTCCTAGTCCAAGGATCACCCTATTTAATGAGTGTAATGCTGAAAATAAGGGGTAGTCCTCTCATGGTTCCTTGAGATGGGTATCCAACTTCTTGAAATTCTTGACCCCACTTAACTCACCTTACCCCCAGTCTATACCCATCCACGGTCAAATCTTCCATGTACCAATCATAGTCCATCACAAATCCCCCATCCTACTAGCAAAGGGAAGCATAGATTATAAACCTCATCTCATTCCCATTTTTCTCCTAAATAATCTCACACTCCATCATCTCCTTACATCATGACATAACCATTACAATATTCCACTTATAAATCCAACATTTACACATCAAACACTATAGATAAGCAATATACCCCTCTCCCTATATCCATGAAAACCCTATTTTGGAAATTGAGGTCTATCAACATGATTATCCACCCAAAAATAAGACCTTTATATTTGTATAAAATGTGCCCTTATGGTATCAAGCATAAATTATTTTGTATATACCATAAAGTCCCCAACAATTCTATCAATAGATGTCTCTCATTTAGAGATTAGATCCAAAAGTTAATTGATAATGGCAACATTAAAATTGAGGGTGAATTCAATGCATATACTCCTAGGATTATGCAAAAAAGGGTATGCCAAAAATTACTTTCTAAGCATGATCAAGATTATTCCCTCCTCAACCAAGGTCATGACTTAAATCCCTTCATCCTACACACATCCCTAGTTAATCCATCCCCATGACCCATTCACATCATATCCTCCTATTCATAAATCAATTAAGACTAAATCATCCCTTCACAAACCTAAGGTGAAAGAGGTACTTGTGGAAAATAATATGGTTCCTACCAAAAAATCCTCTATGGGCTACATCATCTCATCAACATCCCTATTAGATTATACATCAGGATGGTTAGGATCATGTTCAAAACTAACATCTAAATCAAAAATCATGTCAGAATCATCATCTCTTGTAGATTATGAATGTCATGTCGACACCTATCTCTTCAATGATGTCTCTATTGTCAACTAGCTAGAAGTCATGGCTCTTGATCCGTCTTAAGATAATGAAATTATAACAAAATCCTTGGATGCTCTTTCAGTCAAAGATCATCAAGTTGTATACAAATTAGCTTTAGATTATAATTCCCACAAGATTCTTAGTGATCTTTTTGAGATTCTTGAGGACACTTTCTTCAACATTTAGTTTAAGACTCCTAGTGACCTTTATAAGGACTATGCTACCCATTATCCCCTTAATCCAACATACATCCTTAATCATCCACCTCTCCTCCATAATCGCTACATCTCACTCCATGGATGGGATTAACAAGAACATGCATCATTGGATTCCCCTCCACATGCAATATCATGTACCAAATATACAAGGATGTAAGCCCATACTCAATTAATCCTATCAAATAATCAAGCTCGCTATGATCCAAATCTAATTAATCAAAGTCAAGATGAGTCTTATAATTAGCCAAGTCATAAAGAATCACCCCCTAGTATAGATATCCTTCAAGTGCTAAGGGTCTATCTAAATCAAAATCATTTATCAATTCAAAATTCACTCCCCTCTAGTGAATCCCACAATTAGGCACTAGGAGGTCAACAAAGTCAAAATCAAAATAAAAATTAACATATCAAAATAATGTCAAAAGTATGGCTAACCATCCTCTTAATGATTAGATCAAAAAATCAAAAGCTCTTGGATCCCTTAATCTCATGGCACCAATCTAAATAATGCCCTCCACCATATCTAATGGTGTATGCAACTATCAAACCCCATTTTGGTGCCCTATCCCATCATATTGTCCATCATGATCATATCCATTATTCACATCCTATATCCCATCATCAAAATCATGACATGCTCCCATTCATACCATATCTCAAATCCATAGGCAACATTATCACTCATAGGGGTTACAAAGACACCTGGTTTAGACATTTGGAGGATGTTAAATCAAGATTTAATAAAGGTCATAAGGACATTAATACATCCAATAACGACAACATGATCATAACATCACACATTTCTAGAGAAAGTGTTGCCTAAAGATCTATAAAGCATTTCCATCTTGCATCTTGTACCCATATATAATAAATCAAGATACACAAAATTAAAAAATCAAAAAGTCAAAAAATCAAAAAATAAAAACTAAAATCATTCATCTAATGCTGAAAACTAGTCTTTTAATGCCTTGCACAAGTACCATGATGAAAATCAGTTTTTGACGTCATGGTAAAATAATCTATTATCTACATTTTACCTCAACACTTAGGGGAAAAATCCATCCTTTGTCAATCCCATCCATATCATCCTTATCTATCTTATCCCTTGTTCCATTTTTCCTACCCATCATTTGCCATCTCCTTATTGTCTTGGCCTTCATAAAGAAATGGAAAAATAAATGGAAGGTGTCTTGATAAATGTTCTGGAATCATCTTGGCATATCCTATGATGAACATTCAAGTCAATAGATATATGGTTTTTGCATGATGATGTCATCTACTCCTTTTTATCATCATCTTCATCATTTTTTCATCATATCCATTATTTCATCCATCCATCCATCCTTATCCTAGTTACTAGGTTTGGTATTCCCTTTGCTAGTAACTCCATTTGTATAGTGTACATGCATATTCCAAAAATCCCTAAAATTTGAAATATCCAAAAAACCTTAAAAATCATAAAATTGAAAAATATAAAAATAGTCCATGGTGTCTTGTCTTATGCCTTTTCCCCTAATCACATTCATCTCCATACCTTTCATCTTTACCAATGACATCATTCATCCTCCTATTCTAAACCAATGGCAAATCTAATTTATATCAAGATAACATTGACCTAGTCTCACTTTCACTTGATCAATCCTATGTATTTCATCTAAATATTTAAATCCTTAACCTAATCCTAATCCAATTCCACATATACAAGTGCTCATCCAAGTCCCTTACCTAGTCCAAAATCCATATCCACATCCATATCCTTACCTAAGCTCTAATCCTAACCATTGTCATTCATCTATTAAAAATCCAAGTCTATCTTAAGTCCACAATCACATCATGGTCATCTTAGTCTATCCCATAACCTAATCACTCATCCCATCATTATATAGGACATTGTGACATTGCATGTAGATAATTGTGTTACTTGTCTGATATTTATTATTTGGTTTGTTTACATGTCTTTTGTCATGTATATGATTGTCTTATGTTTTGGTTGTTTGCATTGTGAATCTTTTTATATTAAGAGATGAAAGAGGATTCTATGACGACACCAAAATATAACATGATTCTTTTAGGTGCCATTAATGATGCAGAGTTAATTATTTTCCCCTTTTTATGCATTTGGCACAATATCCCCTTGGTCATACTTATATCATGGGGCATTTTGCCAAGTGATATATTTATCAGATTGATTAGACTATCATGACACTTATTAAAAAATTATGGCCTAATCATATACACACTCATCATTTATCATATCCTCTATCACTTTACTAAATCATTTAATCATATCCATCCCATCATCATCTTAATCATCCCAATCCACTCATCTTATATCCAATCATATATCCTCATCCTTTTATCTTCATCCTCTATATAATAACTAATATGTATAACAATCATTATCATCCTCCTTCTCTAGTCTATCTCATCATCTTTCATCTAGATAGAACTACCTCAACCTAAGGTCTTTTCAAACTATGTAGGCAACACTTGGCCACTTTTCAGTGCCCAAGAATAACTTAGCCACTCTCACCCATTTCATCATTTATCATCACATCTATCTTATCTTCCATCATCCTCTCATATTGCATCAATAAAATCCTTGAGATATAATATCAATACTTAATCAATCAATCTATTGATCAATCACCATCTCTATAATTATCTCCTAAATCTTTTTGTCAATTGCTCACACCTATCGATTGGGGCTGACAAAACACAACATCCATCTTTTCTTCTATTAGTCATATATTATCATTGATTGGTTACTTCATCAATTCTATCATCATATATCTCTCCCTTTCATGTTTCTTTGCTAGGGGAATCATTGCTATTAATCACATCATTGCTCATTAATCTGATGCATTACAATCCAATTCTTCCCCTTCATCTTCTAGTCACTTGATCATCTTATTTATTCTCTTCATCATATCATTTGACTTTAGCTCTTGAGCTACAATCAAATTTAATCTCATCAAATAATTATCTTTTCCTATCCTAAATATCTCCCTTACATGCATCCTTGATTGGGATATGTTTAATGTTTTCAACTTTTTGTCTTATTATCATCATGTTATAGTTGATTCCCCTTTGGGATGTGTCAATAGCTATAACACAGTCATCACTCTCCCTCACTATGCATATGTTTTTACCAAGGGTATAATCTATTTGTAGCTCAATACTCAGGTTCATTTTCATCTTCTTCATCATCTATCTCAACATCTCACATCCCATACCCTTATCTATTGGTCACATCCCACCCATTGTTCTTGTTTTAAGTGGCCATCCATCTCATTCTCCTTAGATGTCCCCTCTAGGGGCATCATATCCACTAATATCATCTACTAACATTCATCCTTGACATGATTGTTATTTTAAATACCATTATTGCTTCCACTTAATCCACTCGCAATGCCCTTTCAAAGAGGGGTAAAATGTATACACTAAATTTCACTCACGTTAATTATTCTAATTAATCCCCTTTATCCTAATCTTAGTCATTTATCTGATATCCACCCTCATCATTTATTCATTTACTAAACTTATTTTTATCCCACTATTCAATTAATCATCCTAAATCATGTCTTATCCCATCCTAATCCCACTTATCCATTATTTGGGAAATTAAAATTCTCATGACCCACCTACACTAGCCTATTCCTAGGCTCTCCTACACCCCTATTCACTAATCCCCATCTTAATCCCTCACTAATCCTAATTAATCCCTAAGGAGATCTAGATATATCCAATTCTAGAACCTCCTCCAATTTGGCCCCTTTTCTCTAGAAGCCTCTATTCTAGAGTCTTCCAAGGAATTTTTAATTCCTTAGAAAAACTTGCATGCTTGATCCTCATGGATCAAGTTTGAATGTGAGCCATTGATCTTCCATCCCATAACCTATTTAATAAAACCACTCCTTCATAGATAAACCAACTCATGAATCCATAAAATCTTCATGTCCATGTGATGAAATAGAAACCACAAGCAATAATTGTAGCCATACAATCTCCATGCCAATCTAATCCTTGAATATATTATCAACATCCTTGATCATGCCAAACATAATGTCAAAATTATGAGTCTATTACAATTCAAAATCAATAATTCAGTTTGAATATATTAGAGGGAGGTTAGTTTGAAGCAAGGAATTGGTAATCTCATCTTTATCTTTTCTAATTTGTTTCAAAATATCTCTTACTAGGTAGTTTGAAATTTTGGGTGTTTTGATATAATTGCTCAATCATATACATTTTGATATCTCTCTAGTATTTAATATTTAAAATTTATATGATTTTTAAAGAGAATATGGTGAAGGTGAATAAGATGAAGAAGTATATTGGAAGTAACAGGTGCTAAATAAGAAGAAATAAAATACTTTGAGGGTTATGGATAAGAAGATAGTAAACACAAGGCAAGGAAATTATGATAGGTATTTAGTATAGTGGGAAGGGTTATAATAGGAAGACAACACTTGGAGTATATAATGGGAGATGAATAATATTGATAATAACAAATGGAAGTAATACAATTAGATTTAAACCTCTACATATTTGAGGGGATTGCATATTCCTAGTCTTTCAACACACATAGTTCAGAACATATTTTCTTTCTACATAATGGATCTAAGTTATGTTCTGATACTTACACCATTCAAATATCATGAGTGTAAATTCAAAGTGTAAATACTATTGAGGAATAAAGGCTTACATAGAATCATGATGGGTACAGAAAAAGAACTAACACATGAGGTAGAGAAGGTGATGTGGTACAATAGAAATGATGATTCCTATGATATTCTATACATGTCCATGTCTCCGAACCTTCTCTTTCATATTCAATATTCCACTAATTTTAATGAAGTCTAGTCCATATTTAAAAAAAATGGAAGTTGGACGTAATGAGAGATCATGAGTTAGAGAAAGAGCTCATCAATTTGAGGCTAGGTGATTTTGATATGGTATGAGACTTATTCACAAAGATCAAATCACTTAGGTTGTAGTTGAAACTATGTTGCATTAAAAAAAATGATAATTAGTTGATTATTTCCATCCTTGAAAAATTAGGATATGACTCTTTGGTATTTTTTTTACCTTTCATACCACCAAGTGTGCCCTTGGAGCTTGATAAACCATGTTATCCTTGGATGACTTTATTACTTACTTGACTCGAGAGCAAGACAAACTCATTCAAATGGGTACACTCAAATCATCTAAATTGCATGCCTTAGTTTTTAGTCCTTAAAAACATAAGGCTTATGGAAACAAGGAGAAGAAATAGAACACAAAGGACCCAAAATAATGGAAGGGTTAGAAATATGATGTTAAGTCCAAATCATAATAAATATCCACCTCTTTAGAGGGGAAACCAAAGAAAGAGTGACTCACTTGTGGCTACTACAATAAATCTAGGTTTGATGAATCCAAATGCATGAAAAAGTGATTGACCAATTGACAAAAATTATCGAGAAGCACAACATTGGTGTCCATGAGTTTTCCAATTAGAGTTCATCATCACATGAGTATTTTGCCAAAGATAATAAGGGAAAATATAATGAGAAAACACTTATTGTATTTGCACCCTAGCATTGCGCATGTGTTATTTATTCTAGTACATTTCACCCCATGGCTTCATCACAAGACATGTTTTCATCCTTGGAGCCTTATTATATGCCTTCCATCTTGATGAGTGATGATACTTTTACTGAAGTTAGTGGGATTAGATCTGTTAAAGTGAATGATGGGACATTTCATGATGTTCTATGTGTTCCCTCTTTATCCACCAATTTTATATCTATTTATTAGATCACTCACATCATTTCAGGCAACACAGTTGATTTCACACCCCATTTTTGTGGTTTTTATGGAATCAAATAATGATTTCATTATTGTATTTAGGAAATAAGATCACTAGTCATGATTGTATACTTTCTCATATGTTTATCCTGATCAACCCTCTACTACACTACTCACTCATTTAGATGGGGTGAGTAAATTATGGCATGAGCGATTAAACCATCTCAACTATCACTACCTAGAGTACCTCAATCATCAAGCCATGGTTTCAAGGTTTCCATGAGTCAAGTTTTTTGATGGATTTTTATAAGGCTACATACTTGGTAGGCATCCTAAGAAGAAGCATGAAAAGTGTAAATCAGAAAGAGTTAAACATATTTTGGAGATTGTCCATAGTGACATTGTTAGTACATTTCCAAAAACTTCATTCACTAAGACTAAATACATGCTTACTTTCATTGATGACATTTCAAGGCATACCTGGGTGTATTTTCTTAAGCATGAATTAGAGGTGTTTGATCATTTTGAGGACTTCAAGGCATGCTTGTACAAAAATAGTTCATTCAATATATCAATATTTTGAGCACCAATAATGGTGGTGTGTATGTTAATAACCATTTTGAGAAATTTTGTACATCATAGCAGATTGAAATACAACATATAACTCTATATAGTCCTCAACATAATGGTGTTGTAGAGTATTAAAATAGGTCCTTGAAGGAAATGTCCATTTTTATGCTATATTACAAGTCTCTGGCACCTCAGTATTGGGATGAGGTCTTCAATTATGTTTATTATATCCAAAGCTAAATTCCTCATAAAGCATTGAATTGAGTCACTCCTTTTGAATCTTGGAGTCGTTAGAAACCCATAATGAATCATTTTTTAGTGTTTAGATCTCCTATTATGGAATGTATTCTGAAGAAGAAATGTAATAGAATAGAACATCAGAGTCGTCATTGCATCTTTATTGGATAAACTAAGGGTGTTAAGGAACACATGCTTCTCCATCCAACCACTCATGATTTTTTCATTGAGAGGTATGTTTGATTTCAAGAGTGTCCAAAAAATGTTCACATGACACTTCTCCATCTTCTTTGGATGCACTAGGATTTGATGAGTGTTCTAATGATTTAGATCCACCTTTGCATCTTCCTAATGATCCAAATTTTTCTTCTAGTTTTGATGATGAGAGTAGTGATGAGGATTCACCTCCTCCTTCTCCTAGAATATATTTAGAGCATGAGAAATCTCCTATTAACCCTTTGAGAATTTGCCTTCTTTAGGCTATATAGAAATTGTAAAGTGTTGGCCAATGGTTTAGAGATCCATCAAACACTAGGAAAACTTATTCATAATTCCAAGATGCCCCACATGCTTTCATTGCATCTGATTTTGATTCATAGTTATTTCATGAGGCATAAATCACTAATGATTGGGATACTATTATGAAAGAGAAATATAATTTCTTGTTGAGGATCAACAATTGGGATTTAATACATATTCCTAAGGGAATAAAAGTTATTTCATGCATGTGGATCTATTAAACAAAATTTAGAATATATTGGTTTGTATAAAAATTCAAAACATGTTTTGTAGTAAAGGTTTTTTTCCAAGTACTTGGCATTGACTATTCCAAGATGTTCACCCTAGTTTTCATAATAAATTCAATATAACTCACTCTCACCATTACCACAACAAATCATTGGGATGTTCATCAAATTGATGTGAAGAATGCCTTTCATCATGGTGACCTCAAAGAGGAAATATACAAGGAGAATTCACAAGTATTTATGGAAGATTCCTCCTTAGTTTTCAAACTTCATAAATCCATCTATAGCCTTAAACAAGATCCTTGATCTTGGTATGAATAAATGGACTCCTTTATTCTTTTGGTTGGGTTTGCCAGATGTGATTTTGATTTGAATGTCTACATTTTATGGAAAAATAATTCACTGTTGATTTTAATTATCTATGTGGATGAGTTATTGATCACAAAGATTTATTCATCCACCATCACAATAGTGAAAATTAATTTATCTAATAGATTCTCAATGATTGACTTGGGCTTGTTGTATTGTTTGTTTGATATTGAAATTTCTTAGTTTGACTCTAGGATTACTCTTACACTATCCAAGTATGCTCTTGATTTTGTTGCATGGTTTAATATGGATGACTATATTATAAATTTGAATCCTTTTCTATATATTGCAAAGCATGATTCTGAATATCTATGTAGACACTCAAAAATTTCACATGATCATTTTAGATGTCAAAATGCCTTGACCCTCATTCGACCTTGAGTCTAGTTGACCACCTAGTTAACCAAACTCATTTGCTAACTTAAACCTATCAAAACACTAACTCAACACCTTTAACTTAACCTTTTAAAACACCCCTTTCTTGAGTAAATTGCCTTAGACACTTGATCATCGATGAACATCATAACCATCGATGGTTAGCCTGACCATCAACGGTCAGGTCATCAACCTATTTTAAATCCACTTTTAGCTATGTACGAGAAAAGCATGGCATAATTTAGTAACTTCCCTTTTATGATGCTAACAAGATTTAAATCATCATAAATGGAAACTAAACCCTCCTATCTAATTAGTAACTTTATCCTATCTAATTATCAACTTCATCCTATAAAAGGAAAAGAGTAGGAGGTGAAAGGGATGATGTCCAAGCTATTGACTCTTCTTACACAGAGCTATCTAGTCTTCCTTCAGCAATCAAGTAATAGTAATAGAGATCTAAACCTTTGTTTGAGTTACTCTCACGGCTAAATTACTATCACTTTGGCCAAATTGTTCCAAACTTCCACCATTATCAATCTAGCAAGTTTTAGGTAACTTTGTACTTGTTTCTTTATTTTATTTAATTTATAACCCTCTTGACTTGATCAGACTTATCTCTTAGATTTCCACCTCTGACAGACCCATACGAAAACCCCTACCTGACTATTTGCTTAATCTATAACCTCTTTCTAAAAAACTCAAAAACACACAAGCAACTGCCAATGGTTAGCCTAACCACTGACGGTCACTGTTGACGGTCATCCAACCTCCAACGGTCAGCCTAATCACCGATTCTCACTTCAAGTATCAATGATCACTATGGAAAAAATAAAAATAGGTTATTTTTAGTCCCTCTATCTCAACCAAACCCTATGTTTTGTGTTCTTTCCTATTCATAGAGGCTCCTCAAATTTTTTGAACATGACCCCAACTATTTAGCATGAGTGTTGACCCACTTTTGATATTTTAGTCATTTTATTTAAAAAACCGCTTTCTTCTTCTTCCTCCATAGATTATAATTCTTATGTTAAGGGTCCCCTTCATTTTTCTCCCCCTCCTACCAGGCTTCTGATTGTTATTGAGGCTGATGTGGATTTTGTTGCCTTCTTCAATAACAACCCTGTGGCTCTTCAGCATTACCTTAACACCTTATCTAACTATACCTCTCTTTTTTTGGTTCTTTCTATTGATCAACTTTATGGTATGCTTCCCCATCTTCTAGTGGGTGTCACCTCAACCCAACCCATGCTCACCCAAGCCTCTTCTTCTTCTTCCAATATCCCATCTACTTCCATTCCCCAAACTCCATCCAACATCCCAACCTATAACAAAACACCTACTACCCTGACCAATACCTCTAACATTGGATCAACTTTACCTCTTGTCACCTATACTCCTTCTATCATGGGGATATCTTCTACCCCTATTTCTACCATTCCCCTTAGTTCAACAAATCCACCAATTTATATCCCACTTCACATTTTTGTACTTTCCATACCTCAAACACTTCCACCTATTAGCACTAGAGTTACCACCCACCAACAACCAACTAGAACTTTCATAGCTTCAACCCAATCTACATCCATACCACCATCTACCAACCCAAACATACCTCTAAACCAACCTATATCAGCACTATAACAAGTACCCATGACATCTTACCCATATGTTTCCAACCCACAAGGATACAAAGCACCTTCCACCTAATTGTTTGTGTCAATCAACCCTTATGTGGCACCATCTAAATCTCATATGACCACTTATCATTATGAGGCTTCTTTAGCACCTTTTACCACTTATCCATACACTATTACCATGCAACCTCAACAAATCTTACCACCTAATTATGTATCTTCCCAACCTCAAATAGATTTGGTCAAAATGTTAATGGTCAAAATGACCAACCTGGAGTCATTTATCTCTAGGTCTCATAACTTTTTATCCTATGATCAAATCTATAATGAACCCATCAATCCATCTATTCCTATCCATTATTATCCTCCTTAATGGGAATTAGCCAAGTTTTCCAAATTTCAAGGCAAGGATGACCCCCAAAAACATTTAAGAGAATTTCATCATTATTGTTATTTGATTGAATATGACGATGCTCTCCTCGTTCATACCTTCCCTATGTCTTTATCAGGACCAGACCTTGATTAGTATAGTGCTCTTACCAAGCACTCCATCTTTTCATTCTCCAAACTTTCCCAAATATTTTTAGAGAATTTATCAGTAAATATATCTAAAAAGGTTTCTATTACTAACCACTATTCTATTAGGCAATTTGATGATGAATAAATTGCCAAATTCATAGCTAGATGGAGAGGTCTCATCAACCAAATTTCTTTCTCCTTACCCAAACCTGAGTTGATTTAACTCTTTTCTTAGGATTGTTTCAAACATGTTTCCCCCACTCTTCAAGTTTAAACTTTTAGAAATTTTGATGACACATTCACCATGGCATATAACGTTGAAAATTGAGCCATTGACAAAGGGAAATTGAAATTGTAAAACAATAATTCTTACTTTAAAACCAATGACCTTTCCTCTACCAAAACCACTAACTAACCCAACCATCATGATACTAAAACAAAAGCATTCACAAACTTAGTGGTCCTAAATACCACTCCACCACTAACTGTCAACAAACCCCATCAAACCAATTCTCCCAACCCTTCCTACCAACAAAGCTAAAACTAAAAATGAGCTCTTCTGAAACAATATACTCCTAGAGGGGAGTCTTATGCTTCAATTTTGGATAAATTTCACAAAGCTAACATCATCCAACTTCCACCTATCAAAAAATCCCAATACTTTGATTCTTATCACCCTGTACCTAGTTGGTATAATGAGAGTGACCATTGTGCCTTTCACCGAGTTATTGGACATGACGTTAATAGATGTAATACCTTCAAAAGTCTTTTACAAAGCTTAATTGATAGTGGATAACTTACATTTAATAATCCCAATGCACCTCCTAATCAGTCCCTTGACATCTTCTACAAACCTTTTCCCAATCATGCTCCTTCTACCCATCACCATGACAACAAACTAGAATCATCTCTCTTATGAGGCACATACAATCAACATTATTATTAGTGAGACCATTATTAAGGATACCATGACCTCAACCATTTCTTCCTCCATTTCACTCATGGAAGTAGTGGACTCACCTTCCATTCCTTTGGATACCCAAATGAAGGAATCAACCACCCCTCTCTCTTTACTTGAGGAGACTATAGCTTTATCTACATTTCCTTTGATGGAAACACTGAAGGAGACAACCTTTGATTTAACCATTTCTTCTTCTTTTACTCCACCCATTGAAGTGGTAAAACTTGCCTCCATTCCTTTGGACACCCAAACAAAGGAAGTAACCATGTTAGTTCCTTCACTTGAGGACACCACACCTACCTCCCCCATCATAGAACCATCTATTCTCTCTTTTGAAACCATCCCACAAGAGAATGTTACCTCATCCACCCAACCAATAATTCTGGAACCTTCCATCAAAAACAAGGATGGAGGAACCATTCCCTCTTCTCCATTTAGGGGCTTAATATTTGAAACCAATGACCAAATAATCAAACCCATATACAAGCCCTTTTCTAGACTATTATAAAGTTTAGAGTTCACTTCTCAACCTAAATTTGATAGATTAACCTTTTGGAATCATCTTAGACTCCCTTACCAAAAAAAATTTGAATCATCAACCCCCCTTGCATCCACCCTTAAACCCATTATTACCTCTTCATCAAACACCTCTTCTTCTAAAACCATAAGTAAACCATCCCAACCACCTCCATTTAACATTGTAAAATCACCTTATGATTCTCTTACCAAACCTATCAAGAATCTAGGAATCCTTCCCACACCTAGCCATACTCATCCTTCTTTGAAGTTGGACTTCACCCCATCTAGTCCACCAAAGAAACTCCCAACTAAACTAATTAATAAGGTAGAGTTACCCAATCCTCTACCTTGAACTAGACCCATACCACCTCCTTCCCACTTACCTTATATCTTAGGGGACCATCCTTCTATGATCCCACCTACCTATTCTTACTCTAGTAAACCATCCCCCTTTTTTCTACCTATGCCCACAGCCATCAAATCATCTAGTTCTCCATCATTTTTAAGTAACCTATCTACTTCTACTTTCCCACCTATATCCAATCCCTCATCATCTAAATCTTCCACTTTCAAATCATTTACCCCAAAACCAACCATAACTAAGCAATCCCAACCACCAACTACAATCATTCTACCACCTATAACTCCTAAGGTGAAAACTGTGTCTAAGAAGGCTCCCATCCCTATAACTATAAACCCATCACCTCTAACACCTTTAAATGAATCTTATTCAACCATCCTACAAAGACTATTTCAAATTTATTCCATTATTTTACCACCTATCAATCCATTCTACCCTTCCAACACCAAACCCTCCTAGTTCAATGATAACATGATCTATACATACCATAGGGCACCGAGACATGACATAGAGAATTACAAAGCTCTCCAAGCACTTGTTCATATCTCATATGATGAGGATGATCTATTATTAGATGAGCCTCTCTTACCCCCATTACTAATCCAACCATCAACTTAACCTATCCAAAATTTACCTACTCCCCCACTCTCACCCAAAAGTGAGGAGGAAGAATTGAAGCAACCATCAAACCCATAAAATCCCCCCATCCACACTATTCATATGGTTACCCGATCTCGGGCCCAACAAAAGGACAAGGGAAAAGCCAAGGTGTCCATTCCATGGACATACCCTTCAACCCCTCAGCCCATCAACCAAAACCAAACACCTTTACCCTCACCTTCACAACCACCAAAACCCAAAGTGTCCATTTTAAAACCCTCTCTCTCTAACCTTGCTTAATCCATCTAGTGTATCATGTTGAAACAACTTCACTAAACACCAGTGAAAATGAGCCTTTATAAACTAATCAACACCTCACCCCACCATCGTCAGGTACTAATAGAGGCTCTGTAATCTATATAGGTTCAAATTAATGACCTTCAAATTCTTGCACCCTTTGTTGGATCCCTTAAAATTTATGCCTTCATCACCTTCTAGGATTTTGAAATACTTCCTATTCATCTTGAGCATTCTGATCTTCCCCTCTTCATCATGGCATACATGAATCAAACTCACATAAAAAGGGTAATGATTGATGGAGGTGATAGCATCAACATTATCTCCTCTCATGCTTATGACCAACTTAAGCTACCCAAGAACATCATGTCAGAAAGCACAGTGGTCCTTCGCTCCTTTAATGATACCATGACCAATACCTTGGGAATAGTTGTCATCCATATCCGCTTGGTACCTCATACAATTCCTGAACTACTTTATGTTATAGAGGGTAAGTTAAAATACAATGTATTACTAAGATGCCCTTGGATTCATGCCATGATTTATGTACCTTATACCTTATATTGATGTGTCAAATTTAAGCATGAAGGTCAAGTTATTACCATCAAAGCTGACCCTAGTCATTTTACCTCTTGCAATATGACATATCAGCCTAACAATGTTATTATTCCTCCCTCATCCACCTCACCATTAAATACTAACAACACTACCTCACCACCAACCAAAACCAATAAAACTCCCACCCATACCATTGACAAAGCTTACACTAGCTCATCTATCCCTTCTTCCTAGATCCCCATAGAGGACCCCTTAAAACCCACATTCTATCATCTCTCACTTGGGGAGTATTGTCTTTTAGCCTTGGGTGATTTCCTTACTCTATAAGAGTATGGGAACCTCAAACATGACCCTTCCTATGATCCCAACATCAGAACCATCATCCCTTTTAGGCTCCCCAACCATAACAAAAAATCATCTATGGGGGAATTGATCATCCACTTCTTGCTTTTCCCACTACCTCATCTATCTGACCATTCACATTCAACTTCTCTTATATCAGCAAACTAACCTTTGTTAAAGCTTACCTTTATAGGTATAATTAGAAGCGGTTTGGGCTCAACCATTATGAAAAGGGCCCTGATGAGCTACCCATAATCAAAACCCAAAAACCTCATGAGTTATTCGGCCTTGGTTTCATACCCCCTAAAGAACCCACCTCACCAAAACCCATCACCACCATCAATGAGGATGTTCCATCCTCACCAACCCCATCTCCCTCAAAGATTGAAGAATTTGACATCATTCCATCTAACATTTTTTATCAATATCATTAGTTTGGCCCCCCTAACCTATCAAAAGGATGGTTGAACTAAAACCCTTCCTCTCATCCATCCTAAAATGATAGAGAAAGATTCTCTTACCATCAACACCATCCAGCATCAGGACAATGATTCTATTCTCACCTACATCAATGTGGGGGAATATCCTATTCATAAATCCTTTCCTCCTAAGAACCAAACCATCTTGAATTAGTCCACTATCAATGTCAACTTGGGTACTCAAGATAACCCCCATATCATCAAGATCGACCAATCTTTAAATTTCATGGAACAACAAGATTACCCTTCTTTCCTTCGTGATAGTAGCATATAATTGGCTTGGTCTTATTAGGATATGCCTAAAATCGACCCTTATATTACCTTCCACAAGATTTTAACCCATTTTGAAGTTAAGCCAACTTGGCAAAAACTTTGTAAGATGCACCCTCGCATCACCCTTCTAGTTAAAGAAGAGCATCATCTCTTATCTGTCAACTTCTTTCAACCCATCAACTATCCATAATGGGTTTATAACATTATTACTATCACCAAACCCACATGGGGACTTTGCCTTTGTATCAATTTTTTTGACATCAACCTTGCTTGCCCAAAGGATAACTTTTCTTTGTCGAATATCAACCAACTTGTTGATCTTATAGCTGGCCATGAGATGCTATCTCTCATGGATGGTTTCTTGGGATATAATTAGATCATGATTTCCCCTAAAGATCAACATAAAACTTTCTTTATCACCCCATGGGGAACCTTCTATTACATGGTCATGCCTTTTGGTCTGAAGAATGCTAGAGTAACATATCAATGTGACATGAGCTACATCTTTCATGATCTCATCCATACAATTATAAAAGACTATATGGATGATCTCCTTAGGAAATCCAAATACTACAAGGATCACCTAGTTATTCTCACAATAATCTTCGATTGACTAATCCATTATCATGTTAGGATCAACCCAAAGAAATGTATTTTGGTGGTCTTATTAGGAAAGATTCTTGCCTTTATCATCTCTCTTTGAGGAATTGAAATAGACCCCACCAAAGTCAGAGCAATATTAGAGATGCCTCCTACTAACCTAAAGCAACTCCATAGCCTGTAGGGGAAGATCCAATCCATTCGTCACTTCATCTCCTAATTCTTAGATAGATGTTAACCCTTCCATCATCTCCTAAAGAAAGATACCTCTTTTAAGTGGACCCAATATTGTCAAAAAGCCTTCGATTCGCTTAAGGATTACCTTCTCTCTCCACCTATCCTCATCCTTGCTAGGGAAGACCAGCCCTTCTACCTTTATAAATCTACCATTGACCATTCCCCAGGGGCAATGCTCACTCATCATGATGAACATAACAAATAGTAAGCCATTTACTACATTAACCACACACTTATAGAATATGAGACTTGGTATACTAATCCTAAGAAACTTTACCTTGCCTTAGTCTTTGTGGCCTCTAAACTCTATCACTGCTTTCTTAATCACAAAACCTATGTCATCACTAACACCAACCCACTCAAATACATGCACTCTAAACCATACCAAAATTAGCATATGTTAAATGGCTCATGCTCCTAGCTGAGTTTGATCTTGAGTTCCTTCAACAAAATTCCATTAAAGGGAAAGTCATCACTAACCAATTGGCCAAAACTTCTCTACTAGATAATCAACCACTTCTTCTTGCACTAACCAATTGGCCAAAACTTCTCTACTAGATAATCAACCACTTCTTCTTGCCTTTTCAAATGATTCCATTACAACTCTTTCTTAGGAGGAACCCACCTACTGAATGACCATGTTTTTGGATGGTGAAATGTCAACATGTTATGGGTGTTGGAGTTATTCTCATTCCCCTTAATGGTGAACCTCTTCCCCTTTCCTTTAAACTCAACTTTGAATGCACCAATAATGTGGTTGAGTATGAAGCCCTAGTCATAGGTCTCCAAACTGCTATAGCCCTAGGGGTCAAGACAATCAGTGTCTTTGGTGACTCCCAACTAGTCATCAACCAGGTCAATAGATCTTATCAATGTTAAAATAATGTATTATTAAAGTACAAACAACTTGTAGACATACTCTTAGCGTTATTCAATCATTACCTTATCCAGTTAGTTCCTTGATCTACCAATAAGTTTGTAGACATGTTGGCTTCCCTTGCTTCCCAAATCCCATCTCAACCTACCAAATCTAAACTATTTTTCATCATCCATCATTTTATCAAACCCTCATATATCAGTTCTGACCTTCCTACCATTTATAGTGTGGAAGCATCTCCTTTCGACATTTGGTATGACCAAACTTTTAACTATCTTAACCTTGGCATTGTTCCTCCTAACCATTCAAGGAATTCTTGAAGAGCCTTTGTTTAGAGTGCCTCTTGTTACACCACACTAGGGGGAATCCTTTATGAACTTGGATTTGATAGCCTCCTTCTCCATTGTTTGCATAGTCATGAAGCTTCCCATGCTATCAAGGTGTTGTTCCCAAAATTAGCTACACTCATTTTGTGGACAACACCTACGAAACTTATCCATTTCATAATTTATACTCAAAGTTTATCATTTGAGACAAGATTCTCTTGATATCAAGTGAAGTTGACTGACATCTTGACAAAGTTTACAACACTCCCTCATCATGATTTGTCAAAAATTATGAAACCTGTTGTAGTCTTGATCTGATCAAAATGTTGATTTTGATCATTTTTAAGGTGTTAGCCTAATTTCATTCTTTCCATGCATCAATGTAATTTTTTTTTTGCTCTTGCATGTTTTCATTCTTTCCATGCAAAAGTGGAAAATTTTGCCACTCTTACATGTTTTCATTTTTCCATTCACTAGCGATGATTTTTGCCGCTTTTGTAGGTTTTTCATTTTTTGCCTTTTTATGCATCGGTGACAAATTTTTCCACCAGTGCATGTCTTCCCTGTCCTTTGCTTTAGTGGTGATTTTCATTTCCAATGCATGGTCTTCCCTGTCCTATGTGAGGGTGGTGATTTTTGCCACCCAAGTAGAGATTTTAGAAAAATCTTGAAATTCACGTGGCATTTATGGTTGCGTATGATGAGTTGGTAAAACTCATTTTGGGGAATTTAAATTGCCTTTTGATTATCATTTTGATCATTTTAAGTTTCCTAAGACTCCTCCCTATAATAATTTGACCACACAAATGAGTAGGATTGCGGATTCACCAACTGCCGAGCTTAGGACTTCAAGATTGATAGGTAAGTTTTGGTTTTTATTTTTACTTTTAGGTTTTTGTTTTTTGAGTTTTCTTTTCCTTTGGGATGGTTTTTTCTTTTTTTTGGTTGTTTTCAAGTTCCTCCCTCATTTTGTTGCTTTAACCCAGTGTGCCTAGCTAGCGGCTAAATCCACCAACCCTCCTTTCGTGCCATAGGTTTTTATTGCATGTCATCAGTGAAATTAGTTGTTCAAACATTAGAACTGTAAGTTCCTCTTCATTTGTAGTGTTGACATTTTTTGCTGCTTGCTAGTTATAGACTTCATTTTTAACAAAGTGTAAAAGTGGCCAATTTTACCACTGAAGCATTCCTACATTTCCTGTAGTGGTGGTAAATTTTGTTGTTAAGACATCGTAAACTTGAAAATCTTTGCTTTATGTAGAAGCAACATTTTTTGCCACTCCTACACAAAGTTGATATGCAAAAGTCATAAATTTTACCACTACTACACAAAATCAATATGCAAAAGTGGTAAATTTTTCCGCTCCTACACAAAGCTGATATGCAAAAGCAACATTTTTCATTGCTCCTACACAAAACTGACATGCGAGGGTGGTAATTTTTTTCCACTTATGTGCAAGTATGAGTTTTCCCTTCCCTGCAAGGGCAGTAATTTTTGCCATCGAAGCAAAAGGCAAATACCCCCCATATGCAAGGGCAAATTTTTTTGCCGCCCATGCAAACATCCTCTCAAATTTATTAACTCTGGGATATTTTCAATTTTGCCCTTTTGAGCTTGCTTTTCTTTGGTTTTTTGACCTACTCATACTTTAGCCCTTTTAGAGGCATCCCCATGGTCATGATCATCAACATGCAATTTCTCAGATTTCTAGTATTTTTCCTAATTGCACGATCATGAATTTTATTATAATTTTTTCTGTGGATCCTTCTTCATCGACATCCTTTTGATTGAAGTCTTTTCATATGACTGAGTTTTCTCTAAAGAAGTTGAAGGCAATGAAGTATAAATATCAAGGTGTTTTTCCAATCACCTCAATTAATTATAATGTTGACGACATTAAAGATACAGAGATCGGTCTTGTGGACATGGCTGAGTTCATGGAAAGAACTAAGTCAAGCAATCAAAATGAAGAAGATAATTGATAATCGTAGGTATTTTCTTTCCATGTAGTAGTTCACCACAAAATTTATTCTCCAATGTGCTTAGTTCTATAATAAGGATACCAGAGTTGTATTGGATGCTAGTGGCAATGTGGTAATTAGACTAGATCCTGAGTTCATTGATAAAGTGTTCATGTTCCCTCCTACTACAAAAGTGATAAAGCTTGATTTTGTTGAAGCACAAAGAGAATATGACAAAGATCCTAAAAAAGTGAAGAAGGTAATCAACAATAAATGGCTAAAGACTCTAAGGGAAAATTTGTCAAGGTGGCCATGAAATTTTCCAAGAAGTGACTTTACCGAAGAAGTTGGTGATCTGGTAACTCTTCTTAGTAGGATAAGAGGTTTTCCCTCTTCCTCATAGATTCATGAATGGATATATCCCTTCATCAAGATAATTCTAGAAAGGCAAACAAGTCATCTTTTGGGGAGAACAAGTTAGTGCCTTGCATGAGCAATTGATGAACACCTTAAAATTCTATATGACTTCTTACCTAGTCTATATTGCATCTTTAATAAGAATATTTCCAAGTTTAACATCAAAAGGAGATAGGAGAGTAACCCCAGTATATCAATACTACTCTCAATTAATATTGAAGGGTTCTATTCATCATTTCAGGAGAGTAAATGATGCTTTCTTTATAGCATTTTTGTGTCTTTTTATCCTCAATTAGAACAAAGAAGAGTGTTAGATAAGGCCTGGATAGTTTTGAATGATTTTGGATGCATGTTCTTCCAATTTCCTTCTTTCTTGTACCTAAGGGTTGGCTTTTTTCAAGGTCATCATTATATGCTTCTGAGATTCCCCTCAGATAAATTGGTCTTAATGGAACTATGCAGACAAACGATCATCATCCATAATAAATAGATGGAACTCAAGACGCCTGGTTTTAGGTTCTCAGTTAAAATTGGTAGGTTTTTAGTGTTAACCACTGGAAAGGATAGAGCCATGGAAACTGAAATACAACTCATAACCTTGAAGCAATTCAAAATAAGACCAAATTTTGATTACAGGGGCAGGAAGGATGTAATCAAAAGGAAAACCTAAAATCATGAGCCTATGATTGAGGATGTCTGGGTAGATTTGAGAATAGTGGAAGATGTCAGAAAAATGGACTACAATAGGTTATCTCTTGAGTAGATTGAATATCTGGGACTTGTTGATATCCCTAAAAATTTGGTGGATGATAGAGATTTGATTAATGATAGATATAATCTTGAACAGATTGCCAATGAGCCTATTCCTCCAATCCAATGGTCACAAAAAGAGTTGATTTCCTTGAAGAAAATATTTGAACCTATATTGACAAACACCAATAATTACGTAGCAAATAAAGGAATTACTTTGAAACAATTCATCACAGGTTCAGAAGCTAAATTTCAAGAGGAAATAAGAAGAAAAGTAAAACATAGGATGAAGAAAAAAAGTGATGTCCCTTCTTCCAAGCCACATAAGCCTAAGTTATGGAAAAAGAGTCAAAAATAGAAGATATAGGAGTTGAGAAACAAGGCACTGAATCACTAGCAATGGAACAAATGGAGACTGACGATAGGCCTATAGATCAACCAAAGAAGGAAACTTTGTCTCCATAAGGGAATGTGAAACAAGAAACATGAATCTCTTCTTCTTTGCTTGACACACATGTTGCAACTCCTTCACCTATTTCTTTGATTAGTGTTCCCTCTTCTAGATCACCCTCTCCTTCCAAAATGATTTTTGAAAACCCTGAAAGCACTTTTGAAGATATTCTTCATTCCTCAGGGTCAATTCCTAGTTTGTCATCCCCATCTTTTGATATTGAAGATAGTTCTACTTTTGATCACTCATCAAAAGGTGCAGTTTTTACTAATACTCCACCTATTGTTTCCACTACCTATGCGAGTGTAACTTTGGTAATGCCAACAATGGAGATAGATCCTAATGTAAGTACTCCTGTGCTCCCACCATGGTTATCAACTTATACATCCAAAAGGAAAAAACAAACCATCTCTCTAGATGACTTTGATTTTAATAAAATGGTGCCAGTAAAAGCCAAGGCCCTAAAGAAGCTAAGGATTCTTTCAAAACTGATTGGGGATAAGGGACACAAATTTATGAAAATTACAAGACCTCCACAGGATGCAATCATTGAAAATTTTGATGTAAGTGATTACTCTATCTCTAGAGTTGAATTATGTAAGATAACTCATGAGAGTGCTAAGAGTGATTTGCAGTCAGCCATGGACATCTTGATTCAAAAATTTGACAAAGATAAAGAAATGAAGGATCACTATAAAGCAATGGTGGAACAATTAACTGCAGTGGTAAGGAGAATTGCTTTCACTCCAGAAATAGTAACTCTTGAGGCCATTTCTATAGAAGACCTTATTATTTAAAAAATGGAAAAGACCTATCTCAAAGGAAAAGTGCTTGAAGAGTACTTGGACAAGATGCATGCACAAGGAATTTCCTTACTCACAGAGTTATCTGAGAAGACATATAAATGAGAAAAATAAGAGTAGAACTTGATGATCTCATTAATGTTATTTCTCAGGATATTGAAAGCATAGAAAAGTATCTTGATAAATGGATGGATATAAGGAAACTAAAAATAAGCACTCTAATATCAATCAATGTCATTAATGATAGAGACTCCTACACTGAAACTAAAGAGGCATCGACATATAGGAGTCGAGTGCTTAAAGAGTTACTTAGTGACCTCAAATCTTCAAGGAAACTCAGTGAACAAAATGATGTCAATATTTTGCATAAATTGGAGGAGCTACCTTGCAAACTTACATCACAAGATAACCAATTCCTTTCAGTAGAAGAAATAATTCAGGAATTTAAAGGTATATTCTAGAAATAATTTGAAGATAACGCATTTTCAATAGCCTCTATGGACAATATTTTGGATAATCAGTTAACTCTAGATAATCTGAAAACTAGGTTAACTAGTCATGCAAAATTAGTTACAATAGTAAGAGATGCCATAGTCAGAGATAAGATGATTTTCAAGAACACTGTTACTCTAGATATTATCAGGATGCAAGCAACTATCACTATGTATGATGCTCACATAAAGAAAGATGGGGATACAAATTGAAACTATTTTTCCCTTAGTTTAATTTATAATTTTTTGATGTACTTTTGTAACTTCTTTAGACAATTTTACATGTACTTTTTTCATATGTAGTTAAATGTAAAAATATAGGAAGTCCTAAGTAAAAAAGGACTCTTATCTTTGGCTCAGTCAAAGTAATTAGGTCTTTTCTAAAAATCTTCAAGGCCTCTCCCTATAAATAAAGAGGGCCTCTATTGTAAATATATATTTGAGTTATTGGAAGCAAAACTCTACCAAAATTGAAAGGTATTTTGAGACTTTGAGCTCAGATTGTAAATCCAAGTTTTATCAAGTGAATAAGAAATCAAGTGACCTTTCAAACTTTGTATTGGAATAACTTGTGTTGTGTAGGAAATTGTTCTTATGTCCTTTTCCTAATACAATCTTATCTATTTGATCAAATAAGTAGAGTGAGTGAAAATAATTTGGAAGATGTTCTAAAGTTGATTATGGAGACTTTGTGCTACTGTAATTATCTTTAGTTTGTGTTTTATTGTTTTAGAATGAAATATATTGGAAAGACTTTGAACTACTTGTATCTTTTGTGATTATATACTTTGTTGTAGTTTTTGGTGAAGACTTTAGGCTGCACCTCATTTTACTATGATATAAATTATAAATCAGTAAGAAAAGCAATGATAGGCTTTGTACTCTCGTGGGTTCCTTATGAGTTCAGTTAATATCAAGAAAATTTTTCTTTACTTTGTAAACATCATTTTTGAAAAAAGAGAAATGGATGATATGATCTCACCCTTGAGTTAATTTTAGATTAGTTTATGATAGTTTATAGGGAACCTCCCCTTACTGAGAGGAGAGATTTATCTCATTACACTGTGGCTGATATAACTATTTTGATTTCAATTAGTTGACAATAAAATATTCACCCAACAGTTTTTTGGTGACTCTGCTAGGGAAGAACACGCAATTTGAAGCCTCAAGCTTCAAGTTGAAGCATTTCTAGTTCTTTTCCATTCTACATTCTGGCAGATTCATGGTATACATGAATCCAAAGAGCTTGAGGTATTATTGATCCTATATTTGAATTGATATAAAAAAATAATTTTAATCTCTTGCCTCTACTATCTTGCCATCAACGAACCAGGAGTTTTCCTCCTACCAACGCCATATCTCCAATACCAGGTGAAGCTTCTAGTCTTAGTGCTAGTAGAGTTTTGTCTATTCATACTCCACAAAGGTTTGTTATCCCTCCTTTTAATCATCATATAATGGCAGCCCAAGGCCCTTGGGGTAACACTTTTGGCCCTCTAAATCTAACCCCACCTTTGCATGAGTTACCTCGTATTTTGAAAAAGAATTTTCTCAAGTTCTATGGTGATGGGAAAGTTCACCTTGATGAGCATATTATGGCTTTTTGAATATCATGTGGTGTGATAGGCATTAAATATGAAGATATAGCAGTAAGAATTTTTGTAGAAACACTGTAAGGTGCTACCGTAGATTGGTTATATCATCTTCAAGCTCCAACTATAACCAATTAGAACATCCTTAAGACCAAGTTTGAGGCTAGATTCAAACCCACAGAAGATGCACATGTCTTATTGGCTCAGCTTACATAAATGAAGAAGGATCCTCATGAGCCTATGAGAGACTTCATCACTAAATTCAGTAAGCTGAGAAATAGGATTCTTGTAATTGCTCAGGCAACACCAAAAAATCTTAAGTGCTTCTTTATCAATTCTCAAATTCTCAAAGTGAATTTTTTGTTAAGACAGGCTGGCCTTGTAGATCTTTTTGCAACTCAAATTTTAGCTACCGAAGTTGAAGATGATCTTATCCTTGTAGGTAAGATTAGAAAAGATTCTAACAAAAATATATTTTCCTCTCCTGCTAAAAATTATTCCATAAGCACCACTGATTCTATGGTGCAAAAGTTAGCAAATGAATCATTGGCTTTGAAAAGGCAGATGTCCCAAGGTATGTCTACTCATTATTATTGGGATATACCAAGAAAGACATTTCCTAACAATTTATATCAAGGCAATACTGCTATAAATCAAGGGCAACCCAATCATCTTCCTCCCACATAGGGGAAGCTTGCCATTGAAGCATCATTGATCAACTTAGCAGTTGGTTATTATGAAGCTGAACATAATCATTCTTCCCAACCTAATTTGGACCAAGAAAATGATGCTAATATCTTTGTAAAAGTATAATAAGAATTAATTAGTGACTTAGTTATTGATTTTTTAAATTACCATGATGAAACTAAAAAAAGAGAGGTGTATGATGAAGCATATGGTATTTTTATCAGGTCTCAAAACTAGTCAACTCAACAAGTTGATAAGAGAAAAGTAGGAGAAGAACCTCAGCCAGTGATCTCAATTGCTAAATGGAGAACTTTGCTACCTTTCCAATCAAAGGACCTGGTGGCCAATAAGCAAGTAAGTACCTCAAACAATCCTATACCTTCTGATTTTATTCCTTAGACTAGTACCACATCAAATAAAAATTATAATGATGGACTTCCTTCCTTTGTTTCTAGTTCATTCTAGTTATTCGACATAATTGATCATGCTAGGAAGATCAAGATCCAAATGTCTGAAGTTGATTACTTACAAGCTAATGCTAAGCAATTTGATAGGTTGGCTGAATATGTTAAAAACAAAATCATCCCTACAGAATAAGATTTTCCAAAAGTGACCCAGGATCCCTAAAGAACAAATCCACCCAAAATAATCTTGTCACTATTCCTCTTGCTACTTTTAGAAAAATAGAACCTTTCTATGTTTCTCTATTGATTAATAGTCATAAATTGAGCAATTGTATAATAGACTCTGGAGCCTCTGATAATGTTATACTGACCAAGGTAGAAAATTCTCTCAGTCTTACCTTAACTAAGACTTTTGAGAGATATTTCTCCATGGAAAAAAAGTAAGTACCACTTTTGGGTCAAATCAAATATGCCCAATTTGCATTTGTGGCTTTTCCAGATAGAGAATTAAGATGGCAATCTTAGTGGCTGATGTTCCAACTTCTTATGGCATTCTGCTCGGACATAATTTTTGTAAAGATGTAGGTGAAGAGTTGAACATGGACCTATCTAAAGCAAGGACACCTATTAAAGGTGTCATGCAAAAGTTGCTTCCTGAGAAAGAGTCAAAATATATTGTTACTCAAACGTCAAACCCCAAAACTCAAATTTTGTTTGAATCCTCAGGAATGTGTAATTATTTTCTATCCACTAAAAATATTTTTAATTCATCGGACAAAAGTTCATTAGGTGACAATTCAGATGATTCAGATAGAAAATCAGAAGAATTTGTAGAGAAAAGTTTAGGTAAAAAGGAATCTTTTCTTACTAATGAAGAGGAATCTTCAAGAAGATCAAGTTCTAATGAGGTTTAGATTTTATAATTTGATGGCAGTTGCTCCTCTACTAGTTCTGGAGCTAGAATTGTTTTGATATCTCCACAAGAAGATATTTTACCTTTATCATATTAGTTTCAATTCAACAATACCAATAACACCGCTGAATACAAATCATTGTTGCTTGGATTGAAAGCTACTAGTTCTAGAGGTGTTAAGATTCTTCATGCCCGAAGAGACACTAAATTGGTGGTTTGTCAAGTGAGAAATTTGTATCAAACCAAAAATGAAAGATTGCGACATTATCACAATCATGTATGAGATTGCCTTGAAAGTTTTGATGCTTTCAATATTTATACGGTGCCAAGAGAGTTTAATGATCATGTAGATTCATTGGCTATCTCTGCAACCCTCATGGTTCATCATAAAGATTTCAGAGGGAATAAGTACACTATTGAGCTGGTCTTTTGACCAAGTGTACCTGATAATGTCGACTATTGGCAGGTATTTAATGGTGATAATCAAATTATTGATCTTTTCAAAAAGATGGATAGCTTTGAGGAGCTTTATTTTGAAGGTAGTGAATCTCTACCACGGGAATTATTTCTCTAAATAGATTTACAAATTGGTGAAGAGTTTCTTCAACTAAAAAGGAATAAAATTCTAAAAAGTTTGGTTTCTCTTGAAAAGCTATTTGATAGGCATGACAAATATATCAAGCAGCAACAACAAATGGATTCAAGTTCCGTTATGGAGTTTGATCAAGTGAATTTGAGTTCTGAAGAAGATCCCAAAATGGTCAACATGAGGAGATGTTGCACTACTCATGAAAAGTTCAAATTTATTACTCTTCATCATCATTAAATTGATGTTTTGGCATATTTTTATGATGATTTAAAATCCTTCAGGTCTAAAGAAATTTAGCATGAAATTCCTTTTAAAGTTGGGTCATTACCTCATAAGTAGAAACAAAGGCAATACAATCCCAAAATATTAGGTACTACCCTTTTCAAGATTTAGAATATATTGAATGCAAGAATAATTTTTCCAATTCATCATTCCTCCTAGATCACAAACATAGTTCTTGTAAGGAAAAAGAATGAAGAAATTTATATTTGTGTTGATTTCAGGAATCTCAACCAATCTTCTCTAAAGGATAACTACCCCTTACCCATCATGCATCAAGTATTGCAAACAGTAACTAGCTCAAAAATATTATCAATGTTAGATGATTTTTTTAGGTATAATCAAGTGGAACTTAATAAAGCAGATCAATATAAAATTGCTTTCACTACACCTTGGGGCACATTTGCATATCATAGAATGCCTTTTGGTTTGATCAATGCTGATGCCACCTTCTAGAGAGCAATGGACCTTGCCTTTAGAGATAAAATAGGGAAGTTTATCATGGTATATCTTGATGACTTGACTATTTTCTCTAAACATCATCTTGAACATGTGCATCATTTAAAACAAGTGCTAGAACGTTGTCAACAAAATGGTATTTCTCTCAATCCTAAGAAGTCAATTTTTGGGGTTACAGAAGGTAGACTTCTCAGTCACATTGTATCCTAAAAAGGCATAAAAATTAACTCAAAAAGAGTCAAATCTATTCAAAATCTTACTCTACCTGCTAGTAAGACTGCAGTTCATTCCTTCTTTGAAAAGGTGAACTTTTTGCGAAGATTCATTCCTAAATTTGCAAATAAAACTCACCACATTGTTGACATGATGAAGGTTAAGACTAATTTTAATTAGACTATGGAAGGCAAAGTGGCATTTGAATATATAAATAAAGTTATTTCTCATGCTCTAATCCTAGTTTGTTCAAATTATACCAAAGATTTCATTGTATACAGCTATGCTTCTGAACATACACTTTCAACCATTTTGGTTCAGTAAATGAAGGTGTGGAGTCTCCCATATCATTTATGAGTTTTCCTCTCAAATATCATGAATGACCCTCTAAGGAGGATGGTACACTATTTGAATCGCCAAGCTCATATCCTATCCGTACACAGGGCAAAATCAATACCTATAGATGAGCATAAGGATAGGGTTACAAGGAAGGTGTCTAAGTGGAGTTTTTGACTAGTCAAGTTAAAGGCAAGTACTATTTGACCACCAAACCTAAAGTGAAGATTCTCTATATCTAACACATGATCTAAATGAGCTCATGATGACCTACAAGCAGGCTCAAAAGGGGCAAAATGTCTCAGTCAACTGAGACAAAGTAGAAAGTGAGATATTTTTGATGTTTTAGTGATGTTCTAAGGGAATTAATATTAGTATAAATTCAAGATACACTTGGTGATCTCAAGGGGAGTCTAGGAGGATCCTCTAATATCAAAACTAAGCCCAACCACTAAAAGTAATCTAAAGGCAGGAATTTAAACAAGGTTGTCTCAATCACAGTCATGATTAGATCATGCTCAGTATTGATTAGGAAAATGATTTTAAGGTAAATAAAAGGGATAAATGATTCTCATGTTTCTTTAAATATAGTTGAACATCAAATCTAAACTCATTTAAGGCTAAGAATGACTCCTATAGGTAGGTGTCTCAGTCATAGGAAGAAGAAACACAATCATGAGACTAAAGGATGTGAAGTGAGAACATGTGAGTTAAAGTGGATCTCAAATGGGAAAATTTTTTTCACCATGATCATAAAGATTTCATGATGTCCTTGTCCTCATAGTAGTAGCCCCCTATTTTGTCTCAGATAGGGGGCACTTTTTCCCTTGCATAAACCCTATTTTATTGATAAATGAAGATCAAAATATGGACCAAAATCCATAGAAACATTTTATTAAGGTTTTAAGATCTGTATTACATCCATACCAACATTATAAATCAATCTAGAAGGTTTGAGGTTAAATAGGGTACTCCATGCAACAAGATTTGTAGGCAGGGTAATTAGGCAAGGTGTAAGCCTAACCCCAAATGAGAAACCACTTTTAGTTATATAATTATAATTATTTATATCATTTACATGGGGGTATAACTAAGGTGTTTGAACCATCATAAGGTATGGGGATCTAATAGGGGGTCAGTTTGAGCCTAAGTTGTAGGTTAGGTCTACTAGAATTAATATGAGGCCTAATGCCTAGAAGTATTCCTATCACTTCTTGGATTAAATAGACATTTATACCATGTTGGATATGTTCCTTGGGATATTATAGAGGTTATTAAACCTTTATATTGTAGATAAATTCACCAAGAAACCATTTCTTGGCTTAAAGTGTACATAAGTCTATGCAAGATACTTAAGGAGCTCGAGTGGCCAACTTAGAATATTTGTATCTCCCATGATAATTTTCATGGTGGAATAAGGTGATAAGGGATGTTATATAGGGTCATAAATAATCCATAAATGTCATTTTTTCATAACTCCAACATCTAGTCTTTATGAACAAAGGCTAAGACCTAAAACTACTCTAAAACCCTCTCTAAAGACCTGATTAGAAAGATGAGAAAAATGGAGTATCCAAACGTAGTGTAAGGGATAGGTAAATTATTTAAAGATATAGAGGACTCTTCAAGGATACTACCCATGCAAGTGATCCATACTACACCTGTATGGATGGTGTATAATAGGGCTTTTCTTGATATATTTATGTGTTTTTTAGGTATGGAGAAGCTTCAAAAGATGTAATCACTTTTGAGAGAGAGATTGGGATTTTTTATAAGTATCCATGTCCATATATTTATATATATAGTCTCCTAAGTGTGTCTATCATCTCCTTCATCTCAGCTAGTCATAGTGAGCAAGCAATGAACACTTAGTGAAAATGATGAATATCCAATTAGGAAGTCTTTTAAGGCTTTATTCATGAAACTAATGACATGAAAACTATTTAAACGTGTCATTAATCTTTTTTTATGGATTATATTTCATAATTGGAAGAATTTTGTGTGCCAAGTGTGAGAGGTGCATGAGAGAGAGTCATTTGTAACTGTTAGAGATGACTGCTCATGGACAGGAAGATATGAATGGTTTTACACCATTCCAATGCATGTAGAGGATTTTAAGTAATACATAAAATTTATATCAATCATTATACCTGAAACTACTCAATGATGAGGTATTATAATGAGGGTAAGTCATGAAGATAGTTTCTTATACAAGCAAAAAGCATTTACGCCACATATGGTGGAGTTAGACAAGTCTGAGGGACATTTGTCTTATTTTTCTTTTAGGACCTATTTCATTATTTATTAAATGATATTTTAACTCATTATCCTTGCTTTAAAAGTGTCTTAGTGACTCTTGAGCTTTACCTTCTCTCCCTTCTCTCACATTTGCTATATATATTAGCCTTTTTGGCTATTGTACGGATCTCTCCACCTGAGTATCATGAAGCCCTTCTCAATTTTTTCCTTAAAATAATAAATAAATTTTTTTTGGATCATTTATTACTTCATGAAGTACATGCTATGGTTGTTGGTCTTGTACAAGTGTATTTTTCTTACCTTGACATGTTATCCTTCCTAGTGCCTTGTGCAGATTGAAATCTCTCTCTTTTGCAGGTCAGCAAGAAGTGTCTAATGTGGATTGTAGGTATACTAAGTAGATTATTCATTAGTGTTTCTAGAAGACCTATTGTCTAATTCCTCCTATCCTAAACTCTCTTCAAGACCCCATGCTTGAAACATTGATGTATAAGAGGAGTGTTTAATTGAATGAAGTGTATGTGTGGGGTTCTCTTTGGTTCCAAGTGCATTGTAAGTGGTGTGATTGGACAATATATTTAGTGCATCACCTCCCTTAGTTTAGATTTGCTTTTAGTTATCTCTCTCCCTTTTTACCCCCAAAGTTAGTAGTAGGTTCAATCCTAAGTGGTGCATCAAGGGAACTAGCCCTAATCTAGAGACTCACCTCAAATTTGGGTCACCCACAGCCTTAAGGTGTTTCCATTTTTCCACTTGATCAAGGAGAGTTGAAACATCTCCTTAAGGAGTGAAAGTTCAAGTGACAACACTAATACAATCCACTATAACACATTATGAATAGAATCCTAACAAATTTCAACATATAACTATAAAACTGTAACCCACCCACAATGGGTATATTTTGATATTGAGATGAATCTTTGGAGGCACTATACTAATATAACATCTCTGGCATATTTACTTGAGATAAAAAATTTAGAAAGGTTGTAGTTTAATTAGTGAGAATGATGGTATATTATGTGTTATCAAGATTATGAAAAGGTTGTAGTCTCATAAAGTTATAGTTTAATTAGTGATAATGATGGTATATTATGTGTGATCAAACTTATGTAAAATTTATAGTCTCGAAAGGTTGTATTTTAATTAGGGAGAATGATGGTATATTACGTGTGGTCAAACTTATGAAATGTGGTAGTTTCGTAAAGTTGTAGTTTAATTAGTGAGAATGATGGTATATTACATATGATTAAACTTATAAGAAATGTTGTAGTCTCATAGATTGTAGTTTAATTAGTGAGAATGATGGTATATTATGTGTGATCAAAGTATATAAATGTTTTGGATATATTTGATGGTGAGGGTCAAATTGATTTATAATGAATAAAATCCTAATAATTTAACCAAAAATATTTTGATATAAATTTATATTATTTTTAATTGTAATTAGCGACTTAAAGATAAATATGTCGATATTTATATAATTCAATTATAATTAAACAAATATTATATATTATTGGAAAAAATATGCATATAATGAACAATACAAACATCAAGTAAAATCTTTTACTTAGGGAAGATATTATCTTGAATGTTGATTAGGATAAATAGAATTACTAAGATCCTTCACCTACCAAGGGAGATGTTACTTAATTTCATGTTTTATAATACTATAGTGATCTAAGGGTCTTTATGGACCATTTATATTTTTGTTTCTCTGTTACCCTAAACCTTTATCTTAGTATATTAGACTTTAAGACGTACTTTTATGTTGCTCATTTATTGAAACAAATTGTAATAATAAAAGTAAATAAATAATATAGCTCTATTTTATTTAAAAATATACATTTACAAGAAAATAGAGGTTGAGAAACCCAAAGTAGTGAATTAAATTTAGTATTCCTCCCCCTACCAATAAATGCTTATGTTGGTTGTGTGTTAAAATGGCTACCCTTGACTTGTGATTATTATAAAATATATATGGAAAAATGTCATTTGGATAATGACCACTCATGATATTTACAAGAAATTAGAGGGTGAGAAAACCAAAGCAGTGAATTATATTTACAAGAAATTAGAGGGTGAGAAGCTTGAAGTAGTGAATTATATTTACCATTCCTAGCCCTACTAACTAATGTTTATGTTGATTGTGTATTCAATTGGATCCCTTTGCCTTGTGATTATTAAAAAATATATGGATAAATGTCATTTGTATAATGACTACTCATGAAGGTCATTTAGATAATGAATACTCATGATATTTACAAGAAATTAGATGGTGATAAGCTCAAAGTAGTGAACTACATTTACCATTCCTAGCCTAGTAACAAATGTTTATGTTGGCTATGTGTTAAAGTGGGTTGCCTTGCCTTGTGATTATTAAAAAATATATATGGAAAAATGTCATTAGGATAATGACTACTTGTGGAGGTCATTTGGGTAATGATTAAAACACACACAAAAAATTTCTTGTGAAAGCCTTCAACTTAACATTGACAATACAAGAATAAATGTAACTAGTTTAATTACACATTGGTTTAAGCTATAATTTGGCTAATTATTTTTTATAACCTTGTTTATATAATATTGCTTCTTTTTTCTCATTGTAGTTTATTTATTAGCCCTCTTTGGAATTTTATCTTTTTGCTTGGCATCCTATGGCATGTTGTCAAGGTGTGGGCTCTCCTATGTTCCCTTGTCCTTCATTATGGTCATTGAGTTGGTTTTTGTTATTTTATTTGTGATTGTGGGGGATTGGTCCCCTATTTGTATCATAGTTCTAGTTAGTAACCCTAGATTCTATAAAATCTATTTCTCAGATTCATAGCTCTGGTCAAAAGTATTTATTGATTCATAGCTCTAGTCAAAAGTGTTTACTCTTATAAAAATTTGAAACAAGGGTCATTTATTAAACACTACAATCACTAAATAATTTTAGTAATGATTAAAACATACACTATGATAGTTTAGTATACCATTCACCAAGGTACAAATCTCTCTAGATATATGATACATAGAGTTGAATGGATAGGTGGATATCCCCTAGTCATGGTTGCTTAGTCTAAAACAACACTCAATTTTAGGTGTATACTTACTCATAAATTTTAATTAAATACATATAATCCAAAACATAAATAGAGATGATGATACCTATGTAACTTTGAGTTTCTCAATAATTTAAAAATTAAAAAAAAACAAGAAAAATAGAAATTAAGGCTATTGAATCCACAAAAATGTAAAAGAATTAACCTTAGAAAAGTTAGAAAAAAATAGATTTAATACTATGTGAAACATGATATAACCTTGTGGGGAACAAAAAATCAGGGTTCAATGAAACCCTAAAGGATCAATATCTAAGTTTTTTAGATTTGGTACAATTACCAATTGCAAAATGAGTTAGTGATGATGCATAAGTGTTTGTAGAACATATACAATACTTACAAGAATAAGTGAGAATAAAGTTGGAAGAAAGTAATGAGAAGTATAAAGAGGTAACAAATGTCAGAAGGAGGTCAAAAATATTTGAAGAAGGATATTTAGTGATTATTTACTTGAAACAAGAGATATTGATGAAAGGCACATATGAGATGTTGAAGTACAAGAAAAAATGAACCATGCAAAATTGTGAAGAAAATCAATGACAATGCTTATGAGGTGAGTTTACCACATAATTTTTGAATATCTCCGGTATTTAATTTTTTGGATTTATATGATTTCTATAGAGAATATGGTGAATTTGAAGAAAATGAAGAAGTAGAATGGCAAAAACATGTGCCAAAGAAGAAAAAAGAAAAGATAGTGCATGTTCTAGATAAGAAGACATTAAACACAAGGAAATGATGTTATGATAGGTACTTGGTACAGTGGGAAGGATTACAATAGGAAGACAAGACTTGGATTATATAATGGGAGCAAAAGAATATTGTTAAAAATAAATGGTAATAGTACAATCAGAGTAACTTTCAAGAGCTGAGTTGTTTTCAACCAGAGGAGAATGATGCAGAAAAATAAGTCAAACTTATAAAGGCTATATATTTTGATCTGTACCTTTGTTTAAACCCATATTTATTCCAAAATAATTTCTCAAAAAGTTCAATGCATCCATAACTAGATTTTTTGGTTATGGATGTTTTCAATATCTTTTGGAGGCCACACATGACCATCTGAGGGTCTAAAATTATAGTTTAATATTATTTTCAATTTTTTTCTAAATTTAAAAATTGTATATTTTTATAACTAGCCTTGAACTTCAGTTGATATTCATCTGATAGGTTAATTTTAGTGTTTATTTTATTTTTAGAGTTTTTTAGAGCTGCAGGTGCTTGCATGGGAAATTTACTAAAAATAACAACTGCTAAAAATAATAAGTTGAGTTTTATTATTTTTAGAGTTTTGAATTTTTGCATGTCAAATACAATTCTGAGTTGAGGCTTATTTATGCATGGTTTTGAATCATTCAATACAAATCAATACATGTTATTATTTTAGAATCTTTTCCTATTGGTATTTTCTTATCTTGATAGTATTTGGGTTCATTAATATGATTTCACAACCATATTGCCTAACAATTAGATACCACCTCATTAGAATTTATATTATAAATCTACTCAATATGATAATTATATTTTCACCAATTCATGGGGTTAACCTTCACATATAAGCCCTATATGCCATCAATTTGAAATAAAAGACAAATCCTTATGAATATATCTCCACAGATATGAATCACCACATAAGTGCTAGAATTAGCTATAAAAAATAAGAAATAACAAAAAAAAACTATTGTAAATAAACCAACTAAATGAATTTGATTGTCAACTAGCTTAAAATTTAAAAATATAAGTGGTCTATATATAAAAAGTAAGAGATGTAACCTAATTTTAGTTTTGAATATGTAATTATGTCCAATAATACCCATATGAATAAACACATGAGAGATAAAGTGGCCAAGCTATAAGTGACATTTGCATTAATCTAAGCCTATAAATTGTGCATATTAGATTAAGACAACAAAGCTAAATAAAGCTAAGTAAACTACATAAAACATAATTAAAATTTTCATATATATAACTATTACACCAACATACTCCCTTAGGTTATGATTGGGGAAGTATAAAAAGAATGAGACTTAGAATCTTCTGAAAATGGGTCTTGATAACTAGGTCTAATAAGGCACCCATGTATAAAGTGTCTATCATAATCAGAGAAAAGGAGAAAACGTATATAGGAAAACAATCCACCCTAAAAGAGAGATGAAAAAATGTATAAGATACCTACTCAATGAAATAAGCTCCCAAAAAAATAAGTTGTATAACCATTTGGAAAATAACAATTGCAACATTATAGAACTAAAGACCCTAAAATGAATAGAGGACCAAATAATCTTCCAAATATGATTAGGATCAAAGAGATTTAATAAACTAATGAAATTAAGAACAACTATTAGGAATAAGAGAGATAAAATCAACATGAGTGAGACAAAACAACACCATTCAAAACAATAAAATAATAGAGCATGTCAAAGATGTAGATGGAATAATGCAAACATTCTCATGAACATTGATCAATTGATTAAGGTGCTTTCTGTTGAAAATATATAGTTTTTCATCTAACTAAATAAGGTAGATTCATAAATAGGAAACAAAGAATGGAACTTACATAAAATGAAATCTAATGAGTGTTTATATTTTATGTATTCCATCTCACATATGTACATAGGTAACCAAATTTTGCATCTGCTTAGTAAACAAGAGCAAATAATAGGTACACATCTCACTTGAATATGAATCTAAGGAAATGTAACCATAAAACAACACCTCCACCCCTTAAAACTCTTCCACCAATATCCCTCCATCAATATTGAGTAGAGATAAGTATGAAAAAACATATGTATATAAATAAGGTTTACAAAAGGCAACAAAGGTGGATGATCTGGAGCAAGGATAGACGTAGAGCAATTAGGGAAATTATTGAAGCAAAATAAGGGGCATGTATCAAGGAGATGAAACTTGATGAAATATTAGCCACATGCCCTTGTGGATATAGAGAGTAGTAGTAAGAGTGATGTTGGTATGAATGTATAAGTGGCAAAGGTTTTGGGGGAGATTGACATGTGCTTATGTCTAGTTTATGAGCCATGAACACTAGTTTTTATGATCTATGTTAGCACTGCCCAAAATTTCATTACCCAAGACGGTGTGGTGAGTGATGAGATAGGATTTTGAGTGGTATAAATGAATTTTATTCTAGAGGGACCTATGCTACAACCTAATATTTTGAATGTCCCTTTGGTCAAGGATTCATTGGTTCCATGTGCCTCTTTCCCTTTATTTGTACCCTTCCTAAAATTTGATACTACCTTTTCTATCACCAATTCTACTTGTTTTGATCATCACTTAGTGGTCAGAAGTGGCATCCTATGTATCTTTATCTCTTTGGAGATTATAACTTACAATGATGGTATTACTCACTAGTCAATGGATTTTTCTAAATTTATATTCCACCTCACTTTTTTTGATCTTTTATGTTTTTTGATGTTGTTTAGAAGGGTAGACAGTTTTATTTGACACCCTCTAAGTGGGTTTGTGCCTCTTGATAGTTCACTCACTCTTCCCTATTTTGAATGATTTTTTTTTCCCTCTTTTTGGCTTGGCATGGTTATGTCTAAATGGATCCCTAGTGGAGAGGTGGTTCCCTCCCTCTAATCTAGATTTTTATGGTTATTGAGTGTGTCATGTTGAGCCTTAACATGTGTAGTGACCTCCTATTACATCAAGGGGTCTTTAGATTTAAGTGTAATCTTTGTCCAATTCCAGACTAATCATATTCTAGTGGTCAATATCATGGTGTCCCTTGGTCAATAAAATCATGGACCATCTTGAGGGCTAGAGAGGGTTTACATCACAAAATTATATTGAAGGATTTTTGGATTGAATAATATTTTTTTATGGAAGTTATTATGGAGAATCATTGGATATTGGGTATGTATTTTTGGGCTCTTTGATGAGCAATTGGTGTCATCTCTTATTTTTGCCTTAATTTCTTTTTCAATTGGGTTGCTTTGATTCATTGTTATGGCTATATGGGTTCTTGTCCTTAGATTTGGGGTAGGTTACCTAGATGTTTATCATTATTTTTATGGGTTCGGTTCACAATTAAGGATTAAAACATTATTAAATATATATTTAAAGTTGAGTTATCCAAGTTGATATTATATTTATTTCTATATAGACTTGGTCCTTTGTTTTCTATTTTATATTCAGGGTTATATGTTTTCCTAGGGTTTGTCCCTTAGTTTGGACAATCTCTAAATGAAACTTTGGAAAATAGTTTTCCTTTCAGTGGATATCTATGGATTTTCTAGGGCCACCATTAGTTTTTTGTATAATTGTCACTTCTTTATAAATGGGTAAGGGACCCTCCAACCCTTAGTATCAATAAAAAAAAGGAAATAAAGGTAATGAATAAGAGAACCAAGGAGTAATAAAGACCCGAAGAATAATGTACAATATGCCATATGTAGTACTTAAAACTAAGAAAAATGTGTTTTAAATAAGGTACAAACAAATGAAGGGAGACAATGTTGTGAAAGAATCATAAAAAACACCCCATGGAAAATTGTAAAATAGTATGTGTACAATGAAAATATAAATTGATTGAAGCCACATATACAAATAGAATATTTTAAATTTATAAGTGATTACATTTTACATTTCCTAATGTAGTTCATCAGAGTTTCATAGAGTTTTAAAATTAATAAGTTACAAAAAAACCTTAAAATACATTCTTGATACAAAAAAAACCAATCTAAAGTCACTTCTATGAATCACATGAAAATCATGCACTTAAAAAATAACAAGTTGATCTAACATACAAATTAAAATATATGGTTGTTTGACAGTTGAAAAAACATGAAAAAATAGTAAATTTTGAAAAATATCATAATTTATATAAAATAAGTAAGTAAAAATAGAAATAGACCTTAAAATTGTGAATATCTCAAAAAATAAAATATATATATTAAAAAAAAACTTGATTTTCCAAAATCAAAATATATGGCCCCCATAAAGTTATAGCTTGAATAACATCCTCAATTTGGTTCATGCAAAAAAAACAAAAATTACACCAGGGGATAAAAATGTGAGAAACAGGTCACATGGGTGCTATAGACATGTGATTGAATGCTAAGAGGATTCTTATAAATGTTTTGTTTTGTGATATTTTAACCCAAAACCTACTCCACATGAGAGTCTTTAAAAATATTGATTAAGCCACCATGTTACCCAAGTGATTATGTCATCAAGTGATAACTATTTTTTAAAGCACAAGTCTACTAAAGTTTTGGAAAAAAAGGTAACTGTGGGATTCAACCCATTAGGCTCTTGAATGTAAACACCTTAGAAAAACCTCTTTAGCCACCATGCTAAGTAGGGCATATTTGCATGAAAGTGAATAATTTATCCCTTTATTAAGCATATAGCAGATTTGGGACTACTTTAAGTGGAAGTGGTGGGAAAACCTCAATAGGTCCAGAGGTACATAAAACACCAGAGTATAGATTCAACTATATAAGTCCCTCCCAACCCCATTCACAAAATTTGATATTTATAAATATCATAGAAAACACTTAGTATATAATGGAATGATTTGTGCTATGTTTGGATTAATATTTATAGATGAGGATGTAAACATAAAATTAGTCATTTTTACAGTCATTGATTCACCATTCATAGTCTATGCCAATTATGTTGGTCTATGTCAACTTTTAAAGACTCAAATTTTGTTTATGTTGTGTTTGATTGTCAATGAAAAATAAAAATTTTCTAACACCCCATCAAATTTTTTCTTCTATGACTTAAAGACTTTAAATATGCCCTTGTGATCATAAGACTTAACATATATGTCTTTCATGTCTCTATGGGTCTTACGGATGATTAGGTACCCATTTACGTAAATTTATTGGCCCTTAATTTATCTCTAAACTTTACAAAATGTTTAGGTAAAAATATTTTCAACTTGATCTTCAATGCTATAGTATACAAATTGATTTATATTTTTAAATCAATTCTCTAATATATTGTTGATGAATCTCCACATGTTTTGCTCTTTCATGATAGATAGGATTGTTTACCAATTAGATTATACTTTATTTTCATAATACAATATTGAAGGTTGATTTTATAAAAAATATAAATCACCAAATATTCATCTCAGCCATACTATTTCATGAGATACTACACATGCTAATTTATACTCCATCTCTATTGATGACAGTTCAATTGTTGGTTGTTTTTTACACTATGAGATAGCACCTAATGAAATGTTAAACACAAAATCAACATTCCATTAAAAATAATTTACACATCCATCCCAATCAAAATATGTGAAACCTATTTAAGACATAGCTCCACATGCCACACAGTCTATCCAAAAATTTATAGTTTCTTTATCATATATTTTTTAAAAATTAGTTGCTTTTTAATGAATAATTTTGGGAGATGACATGAAAATTGAAACTAGACTAATTGCACAAACAATGTCAAGGCCAGTTATAATTAAATAGATATGACTCCCCACTAATTGTCTAAACAACATACCATCTATATTTGATGAATCGTCACTTTTTGATAATTTTATCCCTACTTTAACTAGTGTAGTGGAAACTTTACATTTTTTTATTTTGAATTTAACCAAAAAATTATGTGCATACTTGAATTGAGAGAGTAGCATCTTGTCATTTTTGTGACATACTTATATACCAAGGAAATAAATGTGTAATCCTAAATCTAACACAATTACTCTTGATTATTATGTGATGCTATAGATAATAAAACTAAATATTTATAACATCTCAATCTTGTATATTTGAAAAATATCAATCAAGGCTCTACCCTTTAGTTCTAGACCTCCATGTCATCGAAAGGCTCACATTCATCATCTCATTATGCCTAAATGACTATTTATTAGTCTTATCCATATCTTTATAATGACCTAGGTCTCCCATACTACATAGAAATCTTAAAAATTGGTAATCATCATTCACTATTAGTTTTAGATCCATACCTATTTTCTAGCCTTCTAGACACTACTGACCATAGAGGGACACTACTAATAAAGGTCATCTCTAGATATTTCTCTAGTGTCTAGTAGCCAAAATTCATCCAAATTATAAAATGATTGAAACCCATGGGTTATCCTAATTATTTTATTTAATCATACCATGATCTATTTTCAAAGGTTGTGGCATAAATATAAGTTTAAGCCTTTTCATTCCTCATATAGAAAATACTAACTAAACCCCTACTAAAGCTAAATCAATCAACTGGATAAGCATGCTATTCCTTCTTATTCATCCATATTTTCATATCAATGATAGAATCAGTTATATTATAGGTATTATGCACTATAATAACATGTCTTCGATGATATTTGTCAAGTTATTAGCTAGATCACTACATGCATCTTCATATAATATATTGCACCCTTGTGCACAAACACATTCTAACACATATGAGATAAATACATAAGTTTGAGGACCTCTATGGAGTATTATATATGTAGTTATAACACACTGATAGAGGTATTTTAAGGAAAATATGACACCATGAACCCACTAACCTATTTTTCAACAAACTCATTCTAAGGGTGAAAAAGGGTGAATATTTAGGGTTTGATCAATCAGTAAAAAACAATTTGTATCTCAAATAGAAATACATCAATATAAATGTGATAGAAAATCAATAATTTTGAAGTTGATCACATTCACATCTAATAATTATTCTATATATGAAACTTGTAACACAATCAGACACTATCATCGATGGTGTGTTTAGATCTAATGGTAGTGTCCACAGGTATATAAGTAAATTTCAAGAATCTAACAAATGATCCAAAACACTTATCCTACATACTTTACATGTTTCCATTTTAGATATGCCTGTACACAAAAAACAAAGTAATTACCATTGTTTATTATTTAATGTAATATCTTTCATTCATTATAATTTACTATTTTAAACAATCTTAGTTTTATAAATTTAGAATATTGTTTATATGAGTTTTTTTTATTAGTTAGCCTATTATAGATTAATCTATTACCCTTGTGTTATAACTATTTATATAATCTTAACCCTAACCATCACTAAATAAAATTTAGGGTTAAAAATTTGGTGAAATCGACCCCTAAGTCTTCTTTTGGAAACCTATCTTGGTTTAGGTTTTCCAACCTTATAGGGTTTTAGCTTGTTGTGATTGATTTTTAGATATTAAACTTTACCTTATGGTTTTAAACTCATTATATTAGAAGGGTTTTGTCTGCATAACACTTCTAATTTATTCTTCTTTGATTTACACATTGCATGTTCTAAACAACTCCATTTTAAAATTTATCACATGTTTCATCTACTCATGGTTTGAAATTATACTAATTATATAGTGATAATTTTTGCTATCATGTTAGAATTATATAATTTTCATGCATTTTATTTCTTATTATCATATTAATCTTCAAAACATTTAAATTTGATAAAAATGAACCTATTCTTCATCCTAACCCTAAGGAGGTGATAGCTACCATCCCTCTAACTAGGTTTATGTTATCACTCTTCTAAAGGGTAAGGTGTCCCATATTATGGTTTCAAATGAAAGTAATAAATATTACCTTCCTCAAAATCCTCCACCTCCTAAATCTCCTTTAAGTGATTTGTGTATGCATATTCAATCCAAATCACATTGGGTTTATGTTTGTGAACATTCAAGGACCAAATCAACAATATGAACTGTCAATGTCGACCATAATCTAGGATAAACTAGATAGGGTCAAATGCACGAGGTTGAATCTTTATGGAGTAATGAAATATGAAGAAAAATCACAAGAAGAAGAAGCTTGTCTTCACACCAAAAAGCTACATTAAAGATTATTAGACAAAAATTACATAGGAAGGTACATTATATAGTGAGGAATTAGGTCACTCAAAAAATCAATTAACTCACAATTAGAAAATGGATTAAATTACATTTCACCAAATGACCTTATATTAACCTAAGCAAATGCTAAGGTACATAGCTTAGGTGAGTAGAATAATTAGGTCTTGCCATAAAATCATGATGAGGTACACAAGTACATAGAGATGATCCCTCATAAGAGGAATAAGATGGAGCTACCTAAACCCAAATAAGAACTTAGAAATGAATATAATTGATTTTAGTGAAGGGTTTGGTTAATATATCATAATTTTTTTCCATTATCTAGACATAACATAGATCAAAGAATAACTCATGGATGAGATCCCAAATAAAATGGATGTGAATCTCAATATGCTTGGTCTTTTCATGGAGGACTGGATTCATTTAGATTTGGACTGTGCTTTGGTTATCATAGAAGATGACTGTTGGTCATTGACACTAGATGTTAAAATCAGTGATAATCCTTTGAAGCTAAATGATCTCAATGGTATCATTAAAAACTCCTATGCATTCTACCTCAGTATAAGATAAATAAATAGTATTATGTTTCTTCTTTGACTAATTAATCAGACCATAACCTAGGGAGAAACTATAGCCTAAATTAGACTTATAATTATAAATATTATAATCCTAATTTGAATCTGTATAACCAATCAAGTTGATGTCAATGTTTGTTCCATAGTGAATCTTGAAATTATGAATACCATAAATGTAGTGGGGAATCTACTTATCTGCTTTCTAGTGTAGCTCATATTTTTCTTGCATAAATATAGGTACCACACATACTACATATGAAATATTAGGCCTAGTGTGCATAAGGTAGATGAGATTTCCAACAAGTTATCTATATGAGGTAACATTAAGCAAAGTAGATGGACAATTAGAATCATGCTTTGCACTATATAGAAAATGATTCAGATTTGTATTATGGTCATCCATATTAAACTATACAAGAAAATCAAGAGCATAATTGGATTGTGAAAGAGTATTATGTTGTGTTTGACTGTCAATGCAAAATAATTTTATTTTCTAACTCCCCCTCAAATTCTTTCTTCTATGACCTATGTACTTTAAATATGCCTTTGTGATCACAAGACTTAACATATAAATATTTCATATCTCTATGGGTCTTATGGTTGATTAGGTACCCATTTACATAACTTTATTGGCCCTTAATTTATCTCTAAACTTTACAAAATGTTTTGGTAAAAATATTTTCAACTTGATCTTCAATGTTGCAGTATACAAATTGAATTACATCATTTTAAATCAATATTCTAATATATTTTTGATGAATCTCCACATGTTTTGTTCTTGCATGATAGATATAATTATTTACTAATAGAATTATACTTTATTTTCATAATAAAATATTGAAGATTGATTTTGTAAAAAATATAAATCACTAAATATTCGCCTCAACCATACTATTTTATGAAACACTGCACATGTTAATTTATACTCCACCTATATTGATGATAGTTCAATTGTTTTTTTTTACACTATGAGATAGCCCCTAATGAAATGTTAAGCACAAAATTGACATTCCATTAAAAATAATCTACACATCCATCCCAATCAGAATATGTGAAACCTATTAAAGACATAGCTCCACATGCCACATAGTCTACCCAAAAATTTATAGTTCTTTTCTCATATATATATATATATATATTAAAATTAATTGTTTTTAATGAATAATTTTGGGAGATGACATTAACATTGAAACTAGACTAACTTCACAAAAAATGGTAGGGCTAGTTATAATTAATTAGATATGACTCCCCACTAACTGTCTAAACAAAATGCCATCTACATTTTATGAATCACTCCTTTTTGATAATTTTATCCCTAATTCAACTGGTGTAGTGTAAACTTTAATTTTTTTTTTGAATTTAACCAAAAAATAATGTACATGTTTGAATTGAGAGAGTAATGTCATATCATTTTTATGACATACTTATATACCAAGGAAATAAATGTGCAGTCCTAAATCTATTGTAATTACTTTTAATTATTATAAGATCTTATAGATACTAAAAACAAATGTTTATAACATTTTAATCTTATATAATTGAAAATATCAATCAAGGCTACCCTTTAGTTCTAGACCTCCATGTTGTCAAAAGGTTCACATTCATCATCTCATTATGCCTAAATGATTATCTATTAGTTAGATCCATATACTTATGATGACTTAGGTCTCCCATACTACATATAAATCTTAAAAATTGGTAATCATCATTCACTGTTAGTTTTATATCTATACTTATTTTATAACCTTGTAGACACTATCACCATAGAGTGACACTACTATCGATGGTAGTGTCTAGATATTTCTCTAGTGTCTAGTAGCCAAAAGTCATCCAAATTATAAAATGATTGAAATACATGGGTTAGCCTAATTATTTTATTTAATCATACTGTGATATATTTTTAAAGGCTATGGCATAAATACAATTCTAAGCCTTCTCATTCCTCATTTAGAAAATACCAAGTAAATACCTACTAAAGCTAAATCAATCAACTGGATAAGCACTCTATTTCTTCCTCTTCATCCATATTTTCATAAAAATCATAAAATTAGTTATATTATAGTTATTAACCAATAAAATAATATGTCATGAGTGATATTTTTCAAGTTACTAGCTATATCACTGCATGCATCTTCATATAATATATTGTACCCTTGTGCATACACAATCTATGACACATATGAGAAATACACAAGTTAGAGGCCCTCCTTGGAGTATTTTATATGTAGGTAGAACCAAATTATAGAGGTGTCTTTAGGACAATTCGACATCATGAACCCACTAACCCATTTTTTAACAAACTCATTCCAAAGGTGAAAAAGGGTGAAGATATAGGGTTTGATAAATCAGTGAAAAAACAATTTTTATTTCAAATAGAAATACATTAATATAAATGTGATAGAAAACCAATAATATCAAATTTGGTCACATCCATATCCAATAATTATTCTATATATGAAACTTGAAACACAATTAGACATTATTATCGATGGTGTGTTTAGATCCAATGGTAGTGTCCACATCCATAAAAGTACAATTTCAAGAATCTAAAAACTGATCCAAAACACTTATCCTACATACTTTACACATGTTTCTATTTCAGATATTCTTATACACAAAAAACCAACTAATTACCATTGTTTATTATTTAATATAATACCTTTCATTCGTTATAATTTACTATTTTCAACAATCTCAATTTTATAAATTTATAATATTATTTATATGAGTTTTCTATTAAAATGACTATTATAGATTAGTTTATTACCCTTGTGTTATAATTTTTTCTAAATTCTTAACCTTATCCCTCACTAAATAAAATTTAGGGTTAAAAATTTGGTAAACTCAACCCCTAAGTCTTCCTTTGGAAACCTATCTTGATCTAGGTTTTCCAACCTCATAAGGTTTTAGCTTGTTGTGATTGCTTTTTAGATATGAAACTTTACCCTATGGTTTTACAATCATTATGTTAAAAGGTTTTTGTCTTCATAACACTTCCATTTTCTTCTTCATTGATTCACACATTTCATGTTCCAAATAACTCAATTTTAAAATTTATCGGAGGTTTTGTCTACTTAGGGTTTGAAATTATAGAAATTATTTAGTGACAACTTTTATTATCATGTTGGAATTATATAATTTATATGTATTTTATTTTTTATAATTGTATTAGTATTTGAAACATTAAATTTGATAAAAATGAACATATTATTCTTCCTAACCCTAAGGAGGGTGATAACTACCATCCCTCTAACTAGGTCCATGTTATCACTCTTCTAAGGGGTAAGGTGTCCCATCTTATAGTTTCAAATGAAAGTAATAAATATTATCTTCCTCAAACCCTTCCACCTCCTAAATCTCCTTTAATTGATTTGTGTATGCATATTAAATACAAATCACCTAGGGTTTATGTTTGTGAAACATTCAAGGACCAAATTAAGCACTATGAAATATCAAAGTAGGCCACAATTAAGGATAAACTAGATAGGGTCAAATGCACAAGGTTGAATCTTTATGGAGTAGTGAAATATGAAAAAAAAATCACAAGAAGAAGAAGCTTGTATTCACACCAAAAATTTACATTAAGGAGCATTAGACAAAATTTACATAAGAAGGTACATTATATAGTGATGAATTAGGTCACCCAAAAAGACAATTAACTCATAATTATAAAATGACTCAAAGTACATTTCCCCTAATGACCTTATATTAAACTAAGCAATATAATTAGCCTATGTAAGTAAAAACACATAGTGGGAAAATCCTACACTAACATCCCCTTAAGCGTAGCTTAAGTGGATATAATAATTGGGTCTTGCCACAAAATCTTGATGAGGTACCCAAATACATAGAGATGATCCCCCATAAGAGGAAGAAGATATAATTATCAAAACCCAAAGAAGAACATGGAAATGAATATACTTGTTTTTAGTGAAGGGTTTGTTTAATATATCATAAATTTGCTCTATTATCTAGACATAACAAAGATCAATGAACTACTCATGGATGAGTTCCCAAATTAAATGCATGTGAATCTCAATATGCTTGGTCTTTTAATGGAGGATTAGATTCATGCAGATATGGATTGTAATTTGGTTGTCATAGAAGATGACTATTGGTCATTAAAAATAGATTTTAAACTCAATGAGAATCCCTTGAAGCCAAATGGCTTAGTGGTAGCATTAACAACTCTGCATTCTACTTCAATAGAAGATAAATAAATAATATTATGTTTCTTCTCTGACTAATCAATTGGACAAGAACTTAGGGAGAAACTATAGCCTAAATTAGACTTATAATTATAAATATTACAATCCCAATTTGAATTTCTATAACCAATCAAGTTGATGTCGATGTTTACTCCATAGTGAATCTTGAAACTCTTAGTACCCTAAATGTATTGGAGAATTTGCTTATCTACTTTATAGTGTATCTCATGTGCTTCTTGAATAAATATAAGTACCATGCCCACTACATATTAAATATTAGGCCTAGTGTGTGTAAGGTAGTTGAGATTACCAATAAGTTGTCTATATGAGGTAGAATTAACCATAGCAGATGGACTATTTCTCTTAATTTCTGCTCATTTCTTAATTTGGAAGCAAGTAAGAAACTAGTGAAAGGGGTGTGTAAAAGAATGCCTGATAAAAGTGCACACATGATCTAAATGATGATGGGAACTTCTCTTTGGTCTGGAAGGAATAACTTGCAGATAAAAAACACACTAGAAAAGGGGTTGTTAGCAAGATAGTTGAGTGGACTGCCTAACATGAGCTAGATCCAAGAAGCATATGCTTGCTAGGAGACTGTCAATCCACTATTGATAATAATTAAGTTGATATAGATGAAAAGAAATAATACTTGCATTCAATAACATGAAATTAAATGCATGATAAAATAAGAAAGTAAAATTATTATTCAAATAAAATGATTAAAATAGTAAAAGCGTGTCAATACTCATGCTAAAATAGTTGGGGTCAGGTTCAAAAAATTAGAGGATTCTCTATGAACAAGAAAAAACACATAAAACAAGGTTTGGTTGAGGTAAAGGGACTAAAAATAGCTTACTATTATTTTTTCCATAGTGACCATCGATAGTTGAAGTGACCATCAATAGTTAGGCTAACCATCGGTGCTTGGCTGACCATCAATGGTTAAGGTGATCATTGGTGGTTAGGCTAACCATCGGTAGTTACTTGTGCGTTTCTAGGCTTTTTAGAAAAAGGTTATAGATTGAGTGAATGGTCAAGTAGGGGTTTTGGTATGGGTTTGGTCAGGAGTGGGAAGCTGGGAGATAAATCTGATTAGGTTAGGAGGGTTAGAAATGAAATAAAACAAAGAAACAAGTACAAAGCTACCTATAACTTGTTAGATTGCTAATGGTGGAAATCTAGAATAATTTGGCTAGAGTGATAGTAATTTGGACTCAAGAACAACTCGGATAGAGGTTGAAATCTCTATTATTGTTACTTGATTGCTAAAGGAAGGTTGGATACCTATGTTTAAGAATATTTGATAGCTTGGACATCATCCCTTTTACCTCATACTCTTCTCCTTTTATGGGATGAAGTTGATAATTAGATAAGATAAATTTACTAATTAGATAAGAGGATAAAGTTACCATTTATGATGATTTAAATCTTGTTAGCATCACAAAAGGGAAGTTGTTAAATTGTGCCATGTTTATCTCGTACATATCTAGAAGTGGCTTTAAAATAAGTTGATGACCTGACCATTGATGGTTAGGATGACCATCAATGATTGAGTGTCTAAGGTAATTTACCCAAGAAAGGGGTGTTTTAAAAGGTTAAGTTAAGGGTGTTGAGTTAGTGTTTTGATAGGTTTAAGTTAGAAAATGAGTTTGGTTAATCTAGGTGGTCAACTAGACTCGAGGTCAGATGAGGGTCAAGGTGCTTCGACATCTAAAACTATCATGTGTAGTTTTCAAGTGTCTACATTTTGACCCTTTTTTTTATGTGGCTTTGATTTAACAAGCAACAAAATAAAAATGAACTAATTGCTAGTCATGGTCTGATTACCTCGAGTATGGGAGGAGGTATTCCCCCTCAAATCGAGAGTTGGTGAGGTAAAATCAAAATTGGGTCAAGGTTTGATAAATGGTAAATGGTGAATCATGATGTGGGTGACATAAAAGGGTTGGGAATTTAATACACAAACATGTGGATAAAATGTGACTAGGTGTGATAGTCAAGATTGCACAAAGACTAAAGTTACCAATGTTGGTAAAAATAAGGTCAGTTTTAGAGAAACATATGATAGGGGTAATTAGTCTAGAACATTGGTCATAGATGATCGGGTCATTCCTATCAAGTCCATTAGATAGGGTCAGTGTTTTTCATAGGTATCCAAGGTAGGAAGTGCTCCCTTGAAAAACATAAATGGTCAGGTCACACATGAGGTGGTATAAATTACAAAAGTTCAACATGGCAAGGTTGGTTGGTGTGGTCAAAATGACCAATGCAAGGTCATTGCAAAACATGCAAATAGTTCAGGTAAAAATGGCCAACATTAAGGTAGATTTGGTCAAATGGGTTGTCAAAGAAGGGTATACTTTGAGAGTACAAGGTCTAGTTGAGGTGAGGACTAGTTGATCTCCCAAAAGTTTAGCACCTAGATGGGGTGCTTTAAAAAAAATGTGAAAAGGGTAGGGGACCTTGACTATTATCAGTCAGGGAGTTTCCCCAGGGTCGACTATTAATGGTCACCCTATTCATTAATGGTCAATAAAAACCCTAAAAAGATAGAAAATAAAAAGTAAAAATGTAAAATCATTTTCACCATTTGACAATTGATGATTTGTGCTCTAGCATTTTGTGTTTGGTGTTTTACATTTGATCTTGTTGAGGTGGAACTAATTGAGTAGTTGATTGAGTGTTTGGGTTTGACCAAGGGTTGAATTTATGGAGGGTGGATGAGGGCATGATCAAGTAATGGGATGAGGGATTCGACCACCTCAGTGGTCATGGAATGAGATAGGTATTGTTGTGAAATTGATAGTATAGTTAAATTAGTGGTATTAGAGATGATGATTCTCTTAGAGGATATTTAGTGGATTACACAACTACCCATTCAAGGGGAGCCAATTTATAATATAGAGAGTGAGGAGATAGACTATCATATGGAGCTAGTGTATGGACTAGATTAGGTGCATGATCAATTTCACTCGGGAGGATTTAGTTATAGACCATTATACTAGAGGGATCCTAGGGAGAGATGCTTACTTACCATACTAATGATGTCTATTTTTTAATTTGTACTACGTAATTCAAGTAGTGGCTAGGTTCCATACTGATTACTAGGGATCCTAACAGAGATGTTGCTATGGAGGACTGTGTTTGGGTTGGCCCCAATTTTACTAGTCCAAATCTATAGGGATCTCTGGGCCTTTTGGGCACATAGGCGATATAAGATTAGTGTTGGGTTTGTGCTCCACTATTGGGCATATGAACATATTCACATATTTTAGACTAATGGGGGCACCATGGGAGGGATTTAACTAGGTACCCTTTCTAGTGTGATTTACTAAATGGAGAGGAGATTATGTGTTGATAGGTGCTAGGGGTAGTTCTAGAGATATAGATTGGTTTAGGGATGCTTTGGAGGGTTTGGTGGTGGGTGACATAGTGTGGAGGCCATATATGAGCTGGCTGAGGTGGGTAGGGTATAGCTACCAAACACTATCACTATGGAGCTGGCACTAGATATATAGGAGATGGGATGGTGAGATTGAGCTTATCCCATTCAACTAAGTTTTGAGGTAGTTTGGCCTTGTACAAGGGATCCCACTAGATTTCATGAGATACAAGAGGGAGGATGTAGAGATTTTGCTCCTAGATCCATAGCTATAAGATGTTGTTTTGGACATGAGCAATTACTAGTAAGAGATATGATAGATGATGTAGGTGTTGTAGATGGTTATGTAGCATGGTACCAGGCTCGATATGCAATAGCTAATTTTGGATGGGGTGATGGGGGCAGTAGCCCATGGATTTAGATCTTACTAGGGCACTGATAGAGGGTGGTATTCATGATAGATAGGCATAGGTAGCGCTTGTAGTATCACATGCCTAGATCACTAGATTATAGGGATAGATGGCCACTTTACAAGGCTATATTATCACTTTATAGGGTCAGGTGGTGATGCTGATTGGAGAGAGAGATCAAGCAAGGATCTATCTTGGGTTAGTGACTCAGGAGAGAGATTCATTGAGGCATAGGGTAGAAGTGGTGACAACACCAATAGGGTCATTGATAGGAGGACCTAATATGATTTTTATGATGTGGTACTTAGCTAATATAGAGGAGTTGAGATATTATGAGGTGATAGTGCTGGCTTAGTTACCATTGGAGATGAGGTAGAGAGAGTACAAGGCCATCTTAGCAAGTGGTCCATCTATAGATACTTTAAGATAGTGGGTCGCTATAGTGGGGTAGGTAGGGAGATCAAGGAGACCACTACTAGATGGTAGTGTAGGTGCAGGTGTAGTTGGATATATAGGTGTAGGTGTAGGTGGTACCCCAAAGGCTTGATAGATGAGATTATATGATGTATATGTTTTTGATTTTGATACTAGGCTACGTGTCAATGACATGAGATGTATATATGAGAGAGAGAGATTTATACATTATGACATGTATTTCTTATTGGTTGGACATGAGGTATACTCATTGACATGAAGTACTTTTATTATAATGTATATGATGATGATGATGAGGTTTTATGATGATTATGGATGTTATGCTTATTTAATGTTTTGAGATATTTATGGATGATGCTTATGAAATTTATGGTTCATTAGGATGTTCATGATGTATGTTTATGATAAAATGATAGGTTTCTCATGCCTCATACTCTATGAGATGATATGTGGACTCGTAGTTTTAGGCATGTGATGTTGTGTATTGATGGATGTGATGTTGATGATCATGGATGATTTTATTATGTTATATGGTGATGTGATGTGATGATCATGGATGATTTTATTATGTTATATGATGATGTTATGTTGATGATCAAGGATGATTTTGTTATATTATATGATGATGTGATGATTGTGATGAGATATTTGATCTTATGATGAATATTTTAGGTTTATACATTGTGGATGGTGTTAGTGCATGGATATGTTTGTGGACATTTGATTAATGGTTTTGATTATGGTTTGTTTGATGATGTTTCTTATATGATGATGTGTTTCATGGAGATGATTTGGATATGTGATAGGTGGTTTGGTCATGTTTGTTTGGGATGTGATGTGCTGATGTTTTGAATTATTATTATGTTTATGGGAAGTATAAATATGACATGGTCTATGATGTTTATTGATATGATGTGGTTTATGTTATTTATCTTATGATAAATTATTATTGTTCTAATGATAATGATGTGACAATGGGATTGTTGATGTTTTATGGTTTTGATATTTTGTACATGGATAAGATGTAGTTGATGGACATAGTCATAATGGTATGATGTATATGGATCATTGTGTTCATAAGAATGATGCTTTTAATGTTTTGATATGATATATGATATGGAGATGTGATGAAAGCACATAAAGTAGGTTTAGATAACATAGTAAATGTGGAAAAGAGAGAAGGATCATGAGACATATGTCCACATGAACTAATGAATAGAGGGTAAGAAAAAGATAAGATGTTTTCATTAGTAGGGGCCTACAAAAACTGAAGTTGGCTTTACTTAATGAAAATAAGCCTTTAGAATGATTCACATGATCATGCTTTGATTGGAAAAGAAGGTATCTTGATCATTTTGTGTCAAGGAAGCTCATAGTCCCTTGATTTTATAGAGAATATGAAGGGAAAGTAGGTGATAGGTTGAATGGGAAAATAATGATATGGTAACCTAATATTGGTTAGCTTGCCCTTTTTATAGGTGACCAAAGAACCATAATAGACAAGTCTATGTATTAATATAATGTGTATACTGATCAATGTGAGAAGAGAACTAATGCCATATGTAAAAGCTGATTTTGGCTTCCTTGCTTTGATTTTGATAGAGGTTTATTTGTTGCTTTTGTTGTTTTTATAGGTTGGTGAAGCTGATCAATGTAGGAAGCTTCAAATGTTTGTTTTTGACAAACTTAACTTAGCCATCCTTCAAGGGAGTGGTCTAAAGTTGGATTTTTTTATAGCTATCTTTCAAGGGAGTAGTTTATCTTTAATTTAGTTGTCAAGTAGTTGTCCTTCAAGGGAGAAATCTACAATGCTAGAGATATGGACCTAAGTGATATTTTGGTATCCCAATTTGATTTTGAATGCTATTTTTAGACATGGACAAGTCTATTTAGGCTTAATGTATACTATTATGGATGCAATACTTTTATCACAAAAGGTTAATGATAGCTGAGGGAAAGTGGTTTGAGAGACAACTGATCACAAGATTTCATTTGATGAGAGATGAAAAGTATCCATGAGAACCATGCCATGGGTAGAGTCATGGTATCCATGCTTAGGATTAGGCTATAACTTTGATGGATAATCACATAGTCCTATGCTTTAATCAATTTTCCCCAAGATTAATAGGGTGAATGTGTAAGGAAAGTGAAAATTTCATAAACCAAGGGATGAGCTTAAGTTAGACACAAAGGTGTATGTGATCCTATGTTAACAAAAGAAAGGATGCAGATGTAGATGTGAAGCATTGAGAGGCTTGGGTTCTAGTTTGCCTTTGATAGAAGACAAATGATAACCTCCTAATCCATACTTAAGGGTTATGATGTAGGGTCCAAGCCAATTGAAATCAAACTTGCCTCTTTTTCTTTTCTTCATATTAGTTTCATGTTGGTTTTCCTTAAGGATGAGATCTCCAATATTGAATTCTCACTCTTTTAGGTGTTTGTTGTAAGCATGATTGATCAGTTCTTGATAAAAATGAAGATGATTAAACTCTATGAGGTGATGCTCATCAAGTAGCTCAAGTCGTGTGAGATGTTTTTGACAACAATCACTCTAAAAAATGATATCCTATAAAGATATGTGAAGAAAAGGAATTTGGACTTTGAGAGGCAAGACTACCTCTACCCCAAAGATAAGAAAGAAAGGGGTAACACTTATAGAGGTTCGATTGCTAGAGTGATAGGCCTATAAAGTGAAAGGGATATGCAGGTGTTAATCCTGACCTGAAGCACTTACTACTTTGGTTAGCATTTTGGTGAGGGTTTTTTTAAAGGCTTCCACCTATCTATTTTTTTAGGGATGATAGGGTGAGGAAAATCTTGACTTGATGCCAAAATCATCACAAAGTCCTTGGACTTTCTTGTTTTTAAAATATTTTCCATTATCAGTGATGATCTTATGGGGAACACCAAAGCAACAGATGATATGGCAATTGATGAAATCGATAATCTTTTTGACTTTGGTCAATATAAGGGGAATGGATTCCACCCAATTGGTGAAATATGTAGTAGCAGTAATCATAGATTGGTGTTGTTGTGAATAATGAGGATTGATTTCCCTAATAAGATCGAGAGCCCATTATGAGAAGTGCCAATAGTCTTTAGATACTCGAAGGCAATAGGGTAGTGCATGATGTAAATTAGTGTGTTAATAACATTTGACACACATCTTTACATATCACAACAATCCTAATTGAGGGTGGACCAATAATAGAGAAGGCAAAGGATACGCTTAGCAATAACTAGGCCATTAAAATGTCCACCACAGATTTTGTCATGTGTTTCCTTGATAGCATGAGAAGCTTCATGACTATGTAGACAATGGAGAAGGAGGCATGTTGGAAATATTGTCATTGATGTCAAAGGTCTAACATTATTGGTGATAAAGGCCCCATTGCATTTAATGGTGTTTTTAATATTCATATCTTGGCTAATGTGTGTTAATATTTATTTAATATTAATGAATATATTTTTGGTTGAATATAAGTCAAAAGAGGGCCCATGGAGAAGTCAAAGAGTCACAGGGTAAAAGTTGAAAGAGGAATGGGATGAATTTTCTCATGGAGAGTCATCTTGAGGAATTCCAAGAGTCACCATGTGAAGACAAAAGAGGTATGGCACATTTTTCCATGAAGGGACACTTTGAGGAATATGAAAAGTCACCAAGATAAAGACAAAAGAGGAAAGGACACTTTTGCTTATGAAGGGTCACCATATGAATTTTCAAATGCAAGGATAAGAAGGATCATGTAATTTTGGTGCCATTTTCCATGAGGATTGAAAGGTCACAAAGGGTGAATGCCATAGGTCATTTGGAAAGCTATAAATAAAGGCTTGAGAAGCCATTTTTTATATGTAAGAGAGTGCATGGTTTGTATTTAAAGAGAGAAAAGTAGGAGATATTGTAGAGTTCTATCATTTGTTGAGTAAGCAACATTAAGAGATAGTTGTGTTTTATACACAAGAGGGGTGGATGTTCCTGTGGGTTGGTGCTCATAAATAGTTGATGTGTTGGTTCTTGGCAAAAGGGGTTGGTGCTCCTACAAGTTTATGCTTGCAAACTTTGTATTTTGAGTTGGTGCTCATTCATATACTTATATTTGTTATCCATGGTTTTTCCCACTTTGGGTTTCCACATAAAAATATAGTCTCTCTCTCTCTCTCTCTCTCTCTCTTGTGTGGTGAAAATTATTGTTTCATTTTTATTGCATATCTTGAATGTGTGATTAAGTGGTTAAAGAAAAGAAATAAGATTAAGTTAAAAGATATATAATATACATATTCACCCACCACCCCCCCCCCCCCCCCCAAATCTCAGTATATTTCATGCTTAACAAGGCCCTTGAAGCCAAGTTTATAAATGATTCCCCCTAGTATGGTGTAATGAGAGGTACTCTAAATAAAGGCTCTTCAAGAATTCCTCAAAAGGTTGGGAGGAACAATGCCAAGGTTAAGGTAGTTAAAAGTTTGGTCATAGCAAATGTTGAAAGGAGATGCTTCCACACTACAAATGGGAGGAATGTCAAAACTGATATATGAGGGTGTGATAAAATGATGGATGATGAAAAATAGTTTATATTTGTTAGGTTGAGATGGGATTTGGGAAGCAAGGGAAGCCATCATGTCTGTGAACTTATTGGTAGATCAAGGAACTAACTAGATAAGGCAATGATCAAATGATGCTAAGAGTATGTCTATGAGTTGTTTTTACTTCAATAGGACATCATTTTTACATTGATAAGATCTATTGACCTGGTTGATGACCAGTTGGGAGTCACCAAAGACATTGATTGTCTTGACCCCTAGGGATAGAGCAGTTTGGAGACCTATGACCAGGGCTTCGTACTCAACCACATTTTTGGTGTATTCAAATTTGAATTTAAAGGAAAGGGGAAGAGGTTCACCATTAATGGGAATGAGAATAACTCCAACACCCCTAACATCTTGAAATTTGGAGCCATCCAAAAACATGGTCATTTGGTAGGTGGGTTCCTCTTGAGAAAGAGTTACAATGGACTCATCTGAAAAGATAAGAAGAAGCGGTTGATTGTTTGGTAGAGAAGTTTTAGCCAATTGGTTAGTGATGACTTACCCTTTAATGGAATTTTATTGAAGGAACTCAAGATCAAACTCAAATAGGAGCATGAGCCACTTAGCCATATGCTATTTTTGGTATGGTTTAGAGTGCATGTATTCGAGTGGGTTGGTGTTAGGGATGACATAAATTTTATCATTAAGAAGGTAGTGATAGAGTTTAGAGACCATAAAGACTAAGGCAAGGCAAAGTTTCTTAGGATGAGTATACTGAATCTCATATTCTATAAGTGTGTGGCTAATGTAGTAAACAACTTGCTCTTTGTTCTGTTCATCATGATGAGCGAGCATTGCCCCTAGGGAATGGTCAATGGTAGATATATAAGGTAGAAGGGCTGGTCTTCCCTAGGAAGGATGAGGATAAGTGGAGAGAGAAGGTACTCCTTAAGCAAATCAAAGGCTTGTTGACAATATTGGGTCTACTTAAAAGAGGTGTCTTTCTTTAGGAGATGGTGAAAGGGTTAAAATCTATCTGAGAAATGGGAGATGAAGTGACAAATGGATTGGAGCTTACCCTATAGGCTACGGAGTTTCTTAAGGTTAGTAAGAGGCATCTCCAATATTTATTTGACTTTAGTGGGGTCTATTTCAATTCCTCGAAGAGAGATGATAAAGCCAAGAAGCTTTCCTGATAAGACCCCAAAAATACATTTCTTGGAGTTGATCCTAACATGATAATGGATTAGTTAGTCAAAGATTATAATGAGAATGGCTAGGTGATATTTGTAGTATTTTGATTTCCTAAGGAGATCATCCACATAGTCTTCTATAATTTTATGGATGAGATCGTGAAAGTTGTAGCTCATGGCACGTTGATATGTTACTCATGCATTCTTTAGACCAAAAGGCATGAACCTGTAATAGAAGGTTCCCCATGGGGTGATAAAGGAAATTTTATGTTGATCATTGGGGGAAATCAAGATATAATTATATCCCAAGAAACCATCCATGAGAGATAACATCTTGTGGCTAGTTGTAAGATCAACAAGTTGGTCAATGTTCAGGAAAGGAAAGTTATCCTTTGGGAAAGCAAGGTTGAGGTCATAAAATTTGATATAAAGGCAAAGTCACCCTATGCGTTTGGTGATAGGAACAATGTTAGAAACCCATTATGGATAGTCAATGGGTTGGATGAATTCTATAGATAAGAGATGTTGAAGCTCTTCTTTAACTAGAAGGGCGATGTGAGGGTGCATCATACGAAGCTTTTACCAAAATGGCTTAACTTCAAGATGGGTTACAATGTTGTGGAAGGAAATATAAGGGTCTATTTCAAGCATATCCTAATAGGACCAAGCCAATGCTATGCTATGGTCATGAAGGAAATAAGGGTAATCTTGTTGCTCCATAAAATTTAAGGATTGGTCGATCTTGATGATACAGGGGTTATCTTGAGTACCCAAGTTGACATCGATAGTGGACTCATTTAGGATGGTTTGGTTTTTAGGAGGAGTGGATTTATGAATAGGAAAATCCCCCACACTAAGGTAGGTGAGAATATAATCATTATCTTGACGTTGGATGGTGTTGATGGTAAGAAAATATGTCTCTATCCTTTTGATAGGTTAGGGGGGATAAACTAATGATATTGATAAAAAAAGGTTAGATGGGATGATATCAAAGTCTTTAGTCTTTGAGGGAGATGGGGTTGGTGAGGATGGAACATCCTCATTGATGGTGGTAATGGTTTTTGGTGAGATGGGTTCTTCAGGTGGTATGAACCCAAGGTTGAATAACTCATGAGGTTTTTGGGTTTTGATTATGGGTAGCTCATGAGGTCCCTATTCATAAAGGTTGAGCCCAAACCCCTTCCAAGCACACCTATAAATGTAAGCTTTAACAAAGGTTGGTTTTTTGAGATAAGAGAAGTTGAAGGTGAATGTTCAAATAGATGAGGTAGTGGTAAAAGTAAGAAGTGGCTAATCAATTCCCCCATAGATGAAATTTGTTTGATGGTTGGGGAGCCTAAAAGGGATGATGATTCCGATGTTGGGATCATAGGAAGGGTTATGTTTAGGGTTCCCATAATCTTTCAAAGTAGGGAAAACATCCAAGGCTAAAAGTTAATACTCCCCAAGTGAGATATGTTGGAATGTGGGTTTCAAGGGGTCCTCTACGGGGATCTAGGAAGAAGGGATAGATGAGCTAGTGGAAGCTTTATCAATGGTATGGGTGAGAGTGTTGTTGGTTTTGGTTGGTGGTGAGGTAGTGTTATTAGTAGTTGATGGTGAGGTGGATAAGGGAGGAATAAGAACATCATTAGGCTGATATGTCATATTGTAAGAGGAAAAAGGACTAGGCTCAGCTTTGATGGTAACAATTTGACCTTTATGCTTAAATTTGACACATCAATTTAAGGTAGAAGGGACACAACTCATGGCATGAATCCAAGGGCATCTGAGTAACACATTGTATGTTAACTCACCCTCTATAACGTAAAACAATTAAAGAATTGTATGAGGTCCCAAGTGGATATGGAGGACAATTATCCCCAAGGTATTGGTCATAGTATTATTGGAGTAAAGGACCACTGTGCTTTTTAACATGATGTTCTTGGGTAGCTAAAGTTGGTCATAAGCATGAGAAGAGATAATGTTGATGTTATCACCTCCATCAATCATTACCCTTTTGATGTCAATTTGATTGATGTATGTCATGATGAAGAGGGGAGGATAAAAATACTCAAGATGAACAGGAGGTATTTCAAATTCTTGGAAGGTGACAAAGGCAAAAAGTTGAAGGGCTCCAATAAAGGGTGCAAAAGGTTGAGGGTCATCTAGTTGAACCTATATAGATTATAGAGCCTCTATTATTACCTGAAGATGGTGGGGTGAGGTGTTGATTAGTTCATAAAGGCTCATTTTCATCAGTGTCTAGTGAAGTTGTTTCAACATGATACGTTGAATGGATTTAGAAGGGTTAGAGGGAGAGGGTCTTAAAATGGACACTTTGAGTTTTGATGGTTGTGAAGGTGAGGGTAAAGGTGTTTGGTTTTAGTTGATGGGCTTAGGGGTTGAAGGGTATGTCCATGGAATATACACCTTATCTTTTCCCTTATCCTTTTGTTGGGCCTGAGATTGGGTAACCATATGAATAGTGTGGATGGGGGGATTTGCTGGGTTTGATGGTTGCTTCAGTTCTTCCTCCTCACTCTTGGGTGAAAGTGGGGGAGTAGGTAAATTTTGGATAGGTTGAGTTGATGGTTGGATTAGTAATGGGGGTAAGAGAGGCTCATCTAATAACATATCATCCTCATTATATAAGATATGAACAAGTGCTTGGAGAGCTTTAAAATTCTCTATGTCATGTCCCGATGCCTTATGGTATGCACAAATCATGTTATCATTGAACTAGGAGGGTTTGGTATTGGAAGGGTAGAATGGTTTGATAGGTGGCAAGTTAATGGAATAAGTTTTAAATAGTCTTTGTAGGATGGTTGAATAAGATTCATTTAATGTGTTGTAGGTGATGGGTTTATAGTTATAGGGATGGGAGCCTTCTTAGACATAGTTTTCACGTTAGGAGTTGTAGGTGGAAGAATGATTTTAGTTGGTGGTTGGGATTGCTTAGTTATGGTTGGTTTTGGGGTAAATGATTTGAAAGTGTAAAATTTAGATAATGAGGGATTGGATATAGGTGGGAAAGTATAAGTGGATAGGTCAATTAAAAATGGTGGAGAACTAGATGGTTTGATGGGCGTGGGCATAGGTAGGAAAAATGGGGATGGTTTACTAGAGGAAGAATAGGTAGGTGGGATGGTAGAAAGATGTGATATTAAGATATAAGGTAGGTGGGAAGGAGGTGGTATCAGTTAGTTTGAGTTAGAGGTTTGGGTAACTCTACCTTATTAACTAGTTTAGCTAGGGGTTTCTTTGGTGGACTATATGAGGTTAAGTCTAACTTCAAAGAAGGATGAGTACAACTAGGTGTGAGAAGGATTCCTAGATTCTTGAGAGGTTTGGTAAGAGAAGCATAAGGTGATTTGAAAATGTTAAATGGAGGTGGTTGGGATGGCTCACTTATGGTTTTGGAAGAAGAGGTGTTTGATGAAGAGGTAATAATGGGTTTAAGGGTGGATGTAAGGGGCATTGATGATTCAAATTTGTTTTGGTAAGGGAGCCCAAGATGATGTCAAAAGTTAGACATATCAAAGTTGGGTTGAGAAGTGAACTCTAAACTTTGGACTAGTCTAGAAAAGGGCTTGTAGATGGGTTTGGTTCCTTGGTCATTGGTTTTGAATATTAAGCCCCTAGGTGGAGAAGAGGGAATGGTTCCTCCATCCTTGTTTTTGATGGAAGGTTCTAGAATTTTTGGTTGGGTGGATGAGGTAACCTTCTCTTTTGGGATGGTTTTCAAAGAGATAATGGATGGTTCTATGATGGGGGAGGTAGGTGTAGTGTCCTCAAGTGAATTAACTGACATGGTTGCTTCCTTTGTTTGGGTGTCCAAAGGAATGGAGGGAAATTTCACCAATTCAATGGGTGGAGTGAAAGAAGAAGAAATGGTTAAATTAAAGATTATCTCCTTTAGTTTTTACATCAAAGGAAAGGTAGATAGAGCTATGGTCTCTTCGAGTGAAGAGAGAGGGATGGTTTATTCCTTCATTTAGGTATCCAAATGAATGGAAGGTGAGTCCACTACTTCCATGAGTGAAATGAAGGAATAAGTGGTTGAGGTAATGGTATCCTCAATAATGGTCTCACTAATAATAAAGTTGATTGTATGTGCCTCGTGTGAGTGAGATGATTCTGGTTTTTTGTCATGGTGATGGGTAGAAGGAGCATGATTGGGAAAAGTTTTATGAAAGATGTCAAGGGACTAATTAGGAGGTGCATTGGGATTATCAAATGAAAGTTATCCACTATCAATTAAGCTTTGGAAAAGACTTTTAAAGGTATTACATCTATTAACATCATGTCTAATAACTCGGTGAAAGGCACAATGGTCATTCTCATTATACCAACTAGGTACAGGGTGATAAGAATCAAATTATTGAGGTGGTTTGATAGGTGGAATTTGGATGATGCTAGGTTTGAGAAATTTATCCAAAACTAAAGCATAAGACTCCCCTACGGGAGTATATTATTTTGAAAGAGCTCAGTTTATTTTTTGGATTTGTTGGTAGGAAGGGTTGAGTAAATTAGTTTGATGGGGTTTATTGCAGTTGGTGGTGGAGTGATTTTTAGGACCACTAAGTTTGTGAGTGCTTTTGTTTTGGTATCAGGATGGTTGGGTTGGTTAGTGGTTTTGGTGGAGGAAAGGTCATTAGGTTTAAATCTAGAATTCTTGTTTTGTAATTTCAATTTCCCTTCATCAATGGCCCAATTTTCAAGTTTACATGCCATGGTGAATGCATCATCAAAAGTTATAAAAGTTTGAACTTGAAGAGTGGGGGAAATATGTTTGTCACAATCTCGAGAGAAGAGTTCAATAAACTCAGGTTGGGGTAAGGAGAAATAAATTTGGCTGATGAGACCTCTCCATCTAGCTATGGATTTGGAAATTGATTCATCATCAAATTGCCTAATAGAATAGATGTCGGTAATAGAAACCTTTTTAGATATATTTACTCATAAATACTCTAAAAGGATTTAGGAAAGTTGGGAGAATGAAAATATGGAGTGTTTGGTAAGAGCATTATACCAATCAAGGGCTGGTCTTGATAAAGACATGGGGAAGGTATGAAGGAGGAGAGCATCATCATATACAATCAAATAACAAGAATGATGAAATGTTCTTAAATGTTGTTAGGGGTCCTCCTTGCCTTGAAATTTGGAAATTTTGGGTAATTACCATTGAGGAGGATAATAATGGATAGGAATAGATGGATAGATGGGTTCATTATAGATTTGATCATAAGATAAAAATTTATGAGACCTAGAGATAGATGACTCTAGGTTAGTCATTTTGTCCATTAACATCTTGACCAAATATATTTCAGGTTGGGAAGATACATAATTAGGTGGTGAGCTTTGTTGAGGTTGGGTGGTAGCAATGTATGTATAAGTGGTAGAAGGTGCTGAAGAAGCCTCATAATGATAAGTGGTCATAGGAGGTTGGGATGGTGCCACATAATGGTTGATTAGCACAAACAACTGGGTTAAAGGTGCTATTTATCCTTATGGGTTGGAAACATATGGGTAAGATGTCATGGGTACTTATTGGGGTACTGATATGGGTTGGTTTAGAGGTATGTTTGGGTTGGTAGATGGTGGTATGGATGTAGATTGGGTTGGAGGTATGAAAGTGCTAGTTGGTGATTGGTGGGTGGTAAATCTAGTGCTAATAGGTAGAAGTGTTTGAGGTATGGAAAGTACCAAACTGTGAAGTGGGGTATAAATTGGTGGGTTGGTTGAACTAAGGGGAATGGTAGAAATAGGGGTAGAAGATATCCCCATGATAGAAGAAGTATAGGTGAAAATACGTAAAGTTGATCTAATGTTAGAAGTATTGGTTGGGGTAGTAGGTGTTTGGTTATTGGTTAGGATGTTAGATGGAGTTTTGTGAATGGTAGTAGATGGGATATTAGCAGAAAAGGCTTGGGTGAGCATGGGTTGGGTTGAGGTGGCACCCACTAGAATATGGGGAAGCATACCATAAGGTGGATCAATAAAAAGAACCAAAACAAGAGAGGTACAGTTAGATAAGATGTTAAGGTAATGTTGAAGAGCCACATGGTTGTTATTAAGGAAGGCAACAAAATCTGCATCACCCTCAATAATAATCAGAGCCCCGATAGGAGGGGGAGAAAAATGAGGGGAATCCTCAACATCAGAAGTATAATCCATGGAGGAAGAAGAAGAATGTGGTTATTCAAATAAAATGACTAAAATAGCAAAAGTGGGTCAATACTCATGCTAAAATAGTTGGGTTCAAGTTCAAAAAATTAGAGGAGTCTCTGTGAATAGGCAAGAACACAAAAAATAGGATTTGGTTGAGATAGAGGGACTAAAAATAGCTTGATGTTATTTTTGCCATAGTGACCATTGATAGTTGAATTGATCATCGGTGATTAATCTAACCATTGGAGGTTGGCTGATCATCGATAGTTAAGGTGACTATCAGTGGTTAGGCTAACCATCAGTGGTTGTTTGTGTGTTTATGATTTTTTTAGAAAGAGGTTATAGATTAAGCAGATATTCCAGTAGGGGTTTTGGTATGGGTCTGGTTAGAGGTGGGAAGCTAGGAGATAAGTCTGATTAGGTCAGGAGGGTTAGAAATGAAATAAAACAAAGAAACAAGTACAAAGTTATGTATAACTTGTTAGATTGCTAATGGTGGAAGTCTAGAATAATTTGGACAGAGTGATAATACTTTGGCCTCGAGAGCAACTTGAACAAAGGTTCGGATCTCTATTATTATTACTTGATTGCTGAAGGAAGGTTGGATACCTCTATGTAAGAAGATTTAATAGCTTGGACATCATCCCTTTCACCTCCTACTCTTTTCCTTTTATAGGATGAAGTTGTTAATTAGATAGGGTAAAGTTACTAACTAGATAGGAGGATAAAGTTGCAATTTATGATGATTTAAAGCTTGTTAGCATCACAAAAAGGAAGTTACTAAATTGTGCCATGCTTATCTCATACATAGTTGGAAGTGGATTTAAAACAGGTTGATGACATGATCATCGATGGTCAAGTAACCATCAATGGTTAGGATGACCATCAACAATCGAGTGTCTAAGGCAATTTGCTCAAGAAAGGGGTGTTTTAAAAGGTTAAGTTAAACATGTTGAGTTAGTGTTTTGATAAGTTTAAGCTATCAAATGAGTTTGGTTAACTAGGTGGTCAAATAGATTCAAGGTCAAATGAGGGTCATGACACTTTGACATCTAAAACTATCATGTTCAGTTTTTGAGTGTCTATATAGATAATCAAATTCATGCTTTGAAATATATAGAAAAGGAGTTAGATTTGTAATATAGTCATCCATATTAAACCATACAACAAAATCAAGAGCATACTTGGATTGTGTAAGAGTAATCCTAGAGTTAGACTAAGAAATTTCAATATCAAAAAAACAATACAACAAGCCCAAGTCAATCATTGAGAATCTATTAGATAAATCAATTTTCACTATTGTGATGGTGGATGAAGAAATCCTTGTGATCAATAACTCATCCACATAGATAATTAAAATCAACAATGAATTATTTTTCCACAAAATGTACACATTCAAATCAAAATCACATCTGGTGAACCCAACCAAAAGAATAAAGGAGTCCATTCTAGCATACCAAAATCGAGGATCTTGTTTGAGGCTATAGATATATTTATGAAGTTTGAAAACCAAGGAGTAATATTCCACAAATACTTGTGATTTCTCCTTGTATATTTCCTCTTTGAGGTCACCATGATGAAAGGCATTCTTCACATCCATTTAATGAACATCCCAATGATTTGTTGTGGTAATGGTGAGAGTGAGTTACATTGAATTTATTATGAAAACTAGGGTGAACATCTTGGAATAGTCAATGCCAAGTACTTGACAAAAACCCTTTACTACCAAACATGTTTTGGACTTGTATACAAACCCTTATATTATAAATTTTATTTAGTAATTCCACCTACATGAAATAATGTTTATTCCCTTAGGAAGATGGATTAAATCCCAAGTATTGATCCTCTACATGAAATTATATTCCTCTTCCATAACATTATCCCACTCAAAAGTGATTTATGCCTCATGAAATAACTATGGATCAAAATTAGATGCAATGAAAGCATGTGGGGCATCTTAGAATTATGAATAAGTTTGTCTGGTGTTTGATGGATCTCTAACCCATTGGCCAACACTTTACAATTTCTATATAGCCTAAAGAAGGCCAATTCTTAGAGGGTTAGTAGGAGATTTCTCATGCTCTAAATATATTATAGGAGAAGGAGGAGGTGAATCCTCATCACTACTCTCATCATCAAAACTAGAAGAAAAATTTGGATCATTAGGAAGATGCACAGGTGGATCTAAATCATTAGAACAATCATTGAATCCTAAAACATCCAAAGAAGATGGATAAGTGTCACGTGAAGATTTTTTGGACACTCTTGAAAGAAAACATACCTCTCAATGAAAAAATCATGAGTGGTTGGATGGAGAAGCATGTATCCCTTAAGACCCTTAGTTTATCCAACAAATATGAAATGATGACTCTGATGTTCTATTCTATTACATTTCTTCTTCGGAATACATTCCATAATAGGAGATCCAAAAAATAAAAAATGATTCATTATGGGTTTCTAACCACTCCATGATTCAAAAGGAGTGACTCAATTCAATGCTTTATGAGGAATTTAGTTTTGGATATAATAAACATAATTGAAGACCTCGACCCAATACTGAGATGAAAGAGACTTGTAATATAGCATAAAATGGAAATTTATTTCAAGTACCTATTTTAATACTCTACAACACCATTATGTTGAGGACTATATAGAGTTATATGTCCTAGTTCAATCCCCTGTGATGTACAAAATTTCTCAAAATGGTTATTGACATACACACCACCATTATTGGTGCTCAAAATATTGATGTATTGAATGAACTATTTTTGTACAAACATGCCTTGAAGTCCTCAAAATGATCAAACACCTCTGATTCATGCTTAAGAAAATACACCCAGATATGCCTTGAAATGTCATCAATGAAAGTAAACATGTATTTTATCTTGTTGAATGAAGTTTTTGGAAATGGACTAACAATGTCACTATGGAAAATCTCCAATATATGTTTAACTCTCTCTGATTTACACTTTTCATACTTCTTATTAGAATGCTTACCAAGTATGTAACCTTATAAAACTCTATCAAAAAAATTGACTCATGGAAACCTTAAAACCATGGCTTGATGATTGAGGTACTCCAGGTAGTAATAGTTGAGATGGTTTAATCGCTCATGGCATAATTTACTCAACCCATATAAATGAGTGAGCAGTGTAGTAGAGGGTTGATTAGGATAAACATGTGATAAAGTATACAATCATGATTGGTGATCTTATTTCCTAGATACAATAATGAAATCATTATTTGATTTCATAATAACCACAAAATTGGGTGTGAAATCAATTTTGTTGCTTGAAATGATGTGAGTGATCTGATAAATAGATAGAAGATTGGTGGATAAAGAGGGAACACATATAACATAATGAAATGTCCCATCATTCACTTTAGCAAATCTAATCCCACTAACTTCAGCAAAATTATCATCACTCATCAAGATGGAAGACATATAATAAGGCTCCAAGGATGAAAACATGTCTTGTGATGAATCCATGGGGTGAAATGCACTAGAATAAATAACACATGCGTAACACTAGGGTGCAAATACAATAAGTTATTTGTCATTATATTTTCCCTTATTACTATCTTTGGAAAAATACTCATGTGATGATGAACTCTAATTGGAAGACTCATGGACACTAATGTTGTGCTTCTCGATAATTTTTGTCAGTTGGTCAATCACTTTTTCATGCAATTGGATTCATCAAACCTAGATTTATTGTAGTAGTCACAAGTGAGTCACTCTTTCTTTGGTTTCCCCTCTAAAGAGGTGGATATTTTTAATGCTTTGGACTTAACATCACATTTCTAACTTTTTCATTATTTTGGGTCCTTTGTGTTTTATTTCTTCTCCTTGTTTCCAAAAGCCTTATGTTTTTCAGAACTAAAAATTAAGGCATGTGATGTAGATGATTTTGGTGTACCAATTTGAATGAGTTTGTCTTGCTCTCGAGTCAAGTCAGTATTAAATTTATCCAAGGATAACATGGTTTATTAAGCTCCAAGGGCACACTTGGTGGCATGAAAGGTAAAAAAAAACCAAATAGTTAGATCCCAATTTTTCAAAGATGAAAATAATCAATTAATTATAATTTTTGTTAATGCAACATAGTTTCAACTACAAACTAAGTGATTTGATCTCTGTGAATAAGTCTCATACCATATCAAAATCACCTAGCCTCAAACTGATGAGCTCTCATTACGTCCAACTTCCATTTTTTTTTTTTAATATAGACCAAACTTCATTAGAATTAGTGGAATATTGAATATTAAAGATAAGTTTGGGAGACATAGACATGTATAGAATATCATAGGAACCATCATTTCTATTGTACCACTTCACCTTTTCTACCTCATGTGTTAGTTATTTTTATGTACCCATCATGATTTTATGTAAGCCTTTATTCCACAAGAGGATTTAAACTTTGAATTTACACTCATGATAGTTGAATGGTGTAAGTATCAAAACATAACTTAGATCCATTATGTAGAAAGAAAATATGTTCTAAACTAAGTGTGTTGAAAGACTAGGAATATGCAATCCACTCAAATATGTAGAGTTTGAAATCTACAAGGCATGATAATATTACCAATGCATAGAGGTCAAAAAAACTCACACTTTCAAAAAAAACACCTCAAAATGAGTATTAGGCTGAATGTTTTGCATTTGAACTTATGGATGGAAATGGAATTAGGTGATTATGGACTAGGGGTGTAGGAGAGCCTAGGAATAGGCTAGTGTAGGTGGGTAGGTGCGTCATGGGAATTTTAATTTCCCAAATAATGGATAAGTGGGATTAGGATGGGATAAGACATGATTTAGGATGATTAATTGATTAGTGGGGTAGAAATAAGGTTAGTAAATGAATAAATGATGAGGGTGGATATTAGATAAATGACTAAGATTAGGATAAAAGGGATTAATTAGTAGGATTAATTAGAATAATTAAGGTGAGTGAAATTTAGTGTATACATTTTACCCCTCTTTGAAAGGGCATTGTGAGTGGATGAAGTGGAAGGAGTAATGGTCTTTCAAAGAATAATTATGTCAGGGATGAATGTTAGTAGATGATATTATTGGATATGATGCCCTTGGAGGGGACATGTCAGGAAAATGAGACAGATGGCCACTTAAAATAAGAAATAATGGGTGGGATGTGACCAATAGATAAGGTATGGGATGTGAGATGTTGAGATAGATGATGAATAAGATGAAAATTGACTTGAGTATTAGGCTACAAATGGATGATACCCTTGGTAAAAACATATGCATAGTGAGGGAGAGTGATGACTGTGTTACAACTATTGACACATCCCAAAGGGGAATCAACTGTAACATAATGATAATAAGACAAATGGATACAAACATTCAACGTATCCCAATCAAATATGCATGCAAGGGAGAGATTTGGGATAGGATAAGATAATGATTTGATGAGATTAAAGTTGAGTGTATCTTAGAGAGAAATATGAATGATATGATGAAGAGGATGAGAGATGATAAATAGGATGATGAAGTGACTAGAAGATGAAGGGGAAGAATTGGATTGCAATGCATCAGATCAATGAGCAATGATGTGATTAATAGTGATGATTCCCATAGAAAAGACACATGTAAGGGAGCGATATATGATGATATAATTGATGAAGTAAGCAATCAATTATAATAGATGACTAATAGAAGAAAATATGGATGTTGTGATTTGTCAGCCCCAATTGATAGGTGTGAGCGATTGATGAAAAGATTAAGGAGATAATTATAGAGATTGTGATTGATGAATATATTGATTGATTAAGTATTGATATTATAGGTCAAGGATTTTAATGATGCAATATTAGAGGATGATGGAAGATAAGATAGATGTGATGACAAATGATGAAATAGGTGAGAGTGGCTGAGCTATTTTTGGGCATTGAAAAATGGCCCAGTCATGCCTACATAGTCTAAAAAGACCTTAGGCTGAGGTAGTTCTATCTAGATGAGAGATGATGAGATAGAATAAGAAGGATAATAATTATTTTTATACATGTTAGTTATTAGATAGAGGATGAAGATAAAAGGATGAGGAGATATGATTGGATATAAGATGAGTAGATTGGGATGATTAAGATGATGATGGGATGGATATGATTAAATGATTTAGGAAAGTTTTAGAGGATATGATAAATGATGAGTGTGTAGATGATTATGTCATCATTATTTTAATAAGGTTCATCATAGTCGAAGCAATCTGATAAATATATCGCTTGGCAATATGCCCCATGATATAAGTATGACCAAGGGGATATTGTGCCAAATGCATAAAAAGGGGCAAATAATGAACTCTGCATCATTAAGAGCACATATAATCATCATTTTATCTTTTGTTTTCATCATAGCATCCTCTTTCATCATCTAATATAAAAAGATGCACAATACAAACAACCAAAACATAAGACAATCATATACATGAAAAAAGACATGGAAATAATCTAAAAAATAAATATCAGATAAGTAACACACATAAGTATCTACATGCAATGTCACAATGTCCTATCTAATGATGGGATGAGTGATTGGGTGATGGGATAGACTAGGATGATCATGATGTGATTATGGACTTACGATAGACTTGGATTTATAATAGATGAATGACAATGATTAGGATTAGGGCTTAGGTAAGGATATGGATTTTGGACTAGGAAAGGGACTTGGATGAGGATTTATATATATAGAATTGGATTAGGATTAGGTTAAGGATTTTGAGATTTAGATGAAAGACATAGGATTGATCAAGTGAAAGTGAGACCAGGTCAATGCTATCTCGATATAAACTAGATTTTCCATTGGTTTGGAATAGGAGGATGGATGATGTCATTGGTAAAAAGATGAAAGGTATGGAGATGAATATGACTAGGGGAAAAGGCATATGAAAAGACACCATGGACTATTTTTGTCTTTTTAAATTTTATTATTTTAAAGGTTTTTTAGATATTTCAAAATTTAGGGCTTTTTGGAATATGTATGTATACTATACAAATGGAGTTACTAGTGAAGGGAATACCAAACCTAGTAACTAGGATAAGGATGGATGGATGAAATAATGGATGTGATGACTAAAGGATAAAGATGATGGTGAAAATGGGTAGATGACATCATGATGCAAAAACCATATATCTATTGACCTGAGTGTTCATCAGAGAATATGCCAAGATGATTCCAGAACATTTATCAAGACACCTTCCACTTCTTTACAAAGGCCAGGACAAAAAGGAATGAGAGATGATAGATGATGGGTAGGAACAATGGACCAAGGGATAAGATAGATAAGGATGACATGGATGGGATTGATAAAGGATGGATTTTTCCCCCAAGTGTTGAGGTATAATGCAAATAATGGATTATTTTACCATGATGTCAAAAATCGATTTTCATCATGGTACTTGTGCAAGGCACTAAAATACTAGTTTTCACCATTAGATGAATGATTTTATTTTTTATTTTATTGTTTTTTGATTTTTGAATTTTGTGTATCTTGATTTATAAAATATGGGTACGAGATGTGAGAAGGAAATACTTTATAGATCTTTAGGTAACACTTGTTTTATAAATGTGTGATGTTAGGATCATTTTGTCGCGACTAGATGTATTAATGTCCTTGTGACCTTTATTGAATCTTGATTTAACGTCCTCCAAATGTCTCAACTAGCTGTCTTTGTAACCCCTATGAGTGATAATGTTGCCTAGGGATTTGAGCTATGGTATGAATGGGAGCATGTCATGATTTTGATGATGGGATATAGGATGTGAATAATTGATATGATCATGATGGATAATATGATGGGATGGGGCACCAAAATGGGGTTTGATAGTTGCATACACCATTGGATATGGTGGAGGGCATTATTTAGATTGGTGCCATGAGATTAAGGGATCCAAAACCTTTTGATTTTTTGATCTAATCATTAAGAGGATGGTCAACCATACTTTTGACATTTATTTGATATGCTGATTTTTTATTTTTATTTTGACTTTTTTTACCTCTTAGTGCCTGATTGTTGGCTTCACTAGAGGGGAGTGACTTTTGACTAGATAAATGATTTTGATTTAGATAGACCCCTAGCACTTGAAGGATATCTATACTAGGGGATGATTCTTTATGAATTGGTTGATTACAAGACTCATCTTGACTTTGATTAATTATATTTGGATCATAACAGGCTTGATTATTTGATAGGATTAATCGATTATGGGCTTGGATCATTGTATATTTGGTACATGATATTGCATGCAGAGGGGAATCCAATGATGCATGTTCTTGTTAATCCCATTCATGGATTGGGATGTATGGATTATGGAAGAGAGGTGGATGATTAAGGATGTATGTTGGATTAAGGGGATAATGGGTAACATAGTCCATATAAAGGTCACTAGGAGTCCTAAACTAAACATTGAAGAAAGTGTCCTCAATAATCTCAAAAAGATCACTAAGAATCTTGTGGAAATTATAATCTACAGCTAATTTGTATAAAAATTGATGATCTTTGACTAAAAGAGCATCCAAGGATTGTGCTATAATTTCATCATCCTAAGATAGTTCAAGATCCATGACTTCTGGCTGGTTGACAATAGAGACATCATTGAAGAGATAGGTGTTGGCATGACATTCATAATCTACAAGAGATGATGATTCTGATATGAATTTTGATTTAGATTTTTTTTGAACATGATCTTGACCATTTTAATGTATATTATGATAGGGATGTTTATGAGATGATGTATCCTATAGAGGATTTTCTGGTAGGAACCATATTCTTGTCCACAAGTACCTCTTTCACCTTAGGTTTCTGAAGGGATGATTTAGTCTTAATGGATTTATGAATAGTGGGATATGATGTGAATGGGTCATAGGGATGGATTGGTTAGGGATGTGTGTAGGATGAAGGGGATTGAAGTCATGACCTTGGTTGAGGAGGGAATAAGCTTGATCATGCTTAGAAAACAATTCTTGGCATACCCTTTTTTGCATAATCCTAGGAGTGGATGCATTGGATTCACCCTAAATTTTAATGTTGCCATTATCAATTAACAATTGGATATAATCTCTAAATGGGAAACATCTATTGATAGAATGGTTGGGGACTTTATGGTATATATAGAATAATTTAGGCTTGATACCATGAGGGCACATTTTAGATAGATCTAAAGGTCTTATTTTTGGGTGGACAATCATGTTGATAGACCTCAATTTCTAAAATAAGGTTTTTATGGATATAGGGAAAGGGGTATATTGCTTATCTATAGTGTTTGATGGGAAAATGTTGGATTTATAAGTGGAATATTATAATGGTTATGTCATGATGTAAGGATATGATGGAGTGTGAGATTATTTAGGAGAAAAATGGGAATGAGATGAGGTTGACAAGCTATGCTTCCCTTTGCTAGTAGGATGGGGGATTTGTGATGGACTATGATTGGTAAATGGAAGATTTGACCATGGACAGGTATAGACTAGGGGTAAGGTGAGTTAGGTGGGCTCAAGAATTTCAAGAAGTTGGATACCTATCTCAAGGAACCAGGAGAGGACTGCCCCTTATTTTTAGCATTACACTCATTAAATAGGGTGATCCTTAGACTAGGACTAGTGGATGGGGGCTGAATTAAGATTGGTTGTCATGATAATTAGATGGGGATAAGGGTTGATGGGGGATTTTCTTGGGAGGTGAACTTAGTTTTAGGGGCTCAAAATCATTAGGAATGTAGGCACCCATCTATAATAGTCATAAAAGGACCTCATCTTTATTGACCAAGATATATTCATTAAATAAGGTGACTTTATCACTTGTATAGTGAGAACTATGATTATGATGAATGAATGATGGGGTTGATCATGATAGGCTACTATGAGGGTTAGGTATAAATGGGGATTGTTAATGGGGAAGGGCATGGGATATTGGTTTGGGATTGATGGGATGAGGTCTAAAGGTAGGCAGGCACCCATCTCTAGGGCTCACAAAAGGATCTCATCCTTGCTGGAAAATAGGTACTATTCTATGATAATGAGGTCTAAATCTATGTGGGTAGATGATTATAGGGGAATGGATGATGTAGGGGTAGATCTAAGAAGTGGATAGATGTTTGGTCAAAGCAAGGCTAAATGATTGAGCTAGTATGATAAGTGATGGTGAGGATGGGATAGAATAAATATGAGTAAGATGATATAAGACTAGGATAAAATTTAAAACTGATAGTACATTTGTTAACAATCTATCAAAAATGCCTAGTTATTAAGCTAGCAAAAAGATTGGGATTCAGCTAGTACTTAGATTCAAACTAGCAATATGATGATTAGATGGGTGCTAGTTATGAATAGGCAAGATGACTGGATTAGAGGTGATTAGACAACTATATTGATGATGATTATATGATAGATTAAAACTAAACAAGTGATACATTGCTAATAGGGTATCAACTAAGAATGAAATATGATAAGATGAAAGTGGAATAGGATGATAAGATGATATTGAAAGGAATAGATCTAGTCTTAAACTGATTTGATCAAGGTGGGATAGGATTTGATTATGTGATGAAGGATAGATGGAGGGGTCAAGGATGATGGGATTTAATATTTATGATGTGGGTGGTGATGTAATGAAGGTGAGTATGATTTAGAAAAGTGTGTGACCTAAATATCTAACTAGATGTGTTGTGATATAGGATAGGATAGGGTTAGACTAAATGATAAGATAAATATGTATAAGATAGGGTGATAAGATTCACAACATAAGCAAAATTATACAATATGTGATGACTTGTAAGGGAGATAAATATTTACAAGGAGACTATGAATGTACAAAATAGATAATAAGGATATACAAGATGATGATATAAAGAGCCTAGATAGTCATGTATAGGTTTTGGGTAAAAGGCTGACTCAACTCACAAACAACATTGATCTAACATGATACCTTAAAATTAGTAAATTTATTGGGAGTGTAACCTAATTATTTCACCATCCAATGGCTTCATGGGTGAGGTTGTAGGCCAGTGATGGGTTACAGAATCCCCCAAACCCTCTCAAACCTGTCTACACATGATGGTCACTTGGGATATAATCTTGAGTCTAGAAACAAGTTGTTTATTACATCTGCAAGGCCTAAATCTAGGTTGAGTGGGATCTCTAAAGGCATCCCCTATATACACTAGGTACGGTAGGGCTCAAGGCCATATATGGTACTATCTAATGCCTAGTTTAGATAATTAAAACTTTCCCTTCATGGATGACCTGTATGGGTTCAATCGCTTAACCTCATGATAATTGTCCCTATTTTTTATACTCTATCAGAATATAGAGTGTGGATTAGTGCGTGGTGGTAAAATCCATGGTCACTATCCCCATGAGACTATGGTAAGTGTGTGGTTGTCAATTCCACATCACCTTGCCCCTTAAAAAAAAATGAAAGGGTTTATTATTGGTTTATGATCCTCTAGGAATCACCATAAGGATGTAAGGAGGAAAGCATACACCATCGTAGCCCTTAGGTGATAGACAAGCATATCCTGAAGAGATTAATTAGATGTGAGATATTTACAAAATCAAGAAAATTATATATATATATATATATATATATATATAAAGTAATTTAGACAACATGATTTAGTGATTAGAATTTTTAAATAGACAAAAATGAGTTTTAAGATGCCTATCTTTGACAGGTGACCTGCAAGATAAAATTTAGTAGTTTGATTGGCATTCATGAAAGGGCAACCTGTAAGACAAGTTGGTAGACAAAATATGACATGTAAAATAAGATGTTAGTAAGTCAAAATATCCACTAGATTCACCCTTGTAAGAAACACAATGTTAGTCTAATAGGCCTTAAAAAAAAACTAAAAAAAATTATGATTTAGCTCTATAACTTCTTTGGGTGAGGGGGCCACAAGTTAGGGATATAGGGGCAATATCCCCCAATGTGATTAAGGGAAGGCACCCATTGTAGGGTTAAGGGCATCACCACTTATGGGGTTAAGGAGTAGAGGCAATTTAGGAATTACACGATGCTTGGAATGACTCAAAATTCACTGAAAGTGACCATTAAAAATGCACTCGCAAGGGATAATTTTGAAGGCAAAAAATGAGTGAAAAAATGTAACTATAGAAGATAATATCATAGATGCACAATTAGTTATTGCAATATCACTTCCAAAGAGTGAAAAATCATGACTTTTATACAATATCATGACTGCAATATTAAAATTTTGTAGAAAGGGAATAGCCTCTAGTGGTTACCATGCAATTTTGTGCAAAACCATAAGTGGCTAGGCAATATCACATTTTTTATAGAAAAACAATAATTTCACACTATGTGATTTCTTAGGGTGAGAAAGAACGTTTAAGAGTTTATCAATCATAATATCAAAAGGATAATAAAATATGGATAGGGACTAAGAATATTTATAGATAATCCAAAAAGTATTTAAAATGCCTCGAGACTAAGGTCTATTTAATCATAATTTTGATCATAACACTATCACTACTGTGAACTTGCAGTTTTAGTAGTTGAGAGGGGGTTTTTATGTGTTTTAGATGTTCTGGGTTGAGCCTCCCCTACTTCTTATACAGACATAGATAGATATGAACATTATATAGACAAAAAAATTAGTATTTTTACACAAAAAGGCAAAATTGCTACTTTAAAGGTAATATCATGACTTATGAAGTTGTAGTTTTGTCCGTCAATACCTAGGTGTTTTATAAGACTAAAACTTGATAAACCAAAAATATATAGACAAAATTGTAGATTTTAACACAAAATCATAATTCATGAATTAATGATATTGTGAAAAAGTTAAAAGCCTACCAAAAAGATAACTTTTAGTAGTCAATATGGTAGTCAGGACAATATCACTACTTTTCAAACAACATCATGACTTTAATGGCAATATCTTAATTCACAAATATATGGTTTTGTAGTAGAGAGTTAACCTTAAAAATGGTTGGCCATTAACGGTTAAAATATGGTGTTCAATGTAAAACTGCAACTCCTAAGGATAATATCACAACTATGAATGAATGGCTTTGCAAAACAAAATTGCAATTCACCTTGGTGTGATAATTTATTTGGACCTTCTTCCTTATCGAGTTAGCCCTACAAGCTACCAAAACACATATAAGATTAAAATGAGTTAAGATGGGATGGGATATCCCAACAAGTTGCCAAAATCTAGATGAATTTGTTAGCAAAATATATTTGATTGAGCAATTATATCAAAAAACCCAAAATGTCAAACTACCTAGTAGGAGAGATTATGGAAACAAATCAAAAAAGATAAAGAGGAGCTTACCAATTCCTTGATTCAAACTAACCTCCCTCCAAGATATTCAAACCAAATTATTTATTGTGGATTGAAATAGATATAGAATTTTGAAATTATATTTGGCATGATTAAGGATGTTAATAATGGATTCAAGGATTAGATTGGAATGGAGATTGTATGGCTTCAATTGTCTCTTGTGATTTCTAGTTAATCACATGGACATAAATATTTTATGGACTCATGAGTTGATTTGGCTATGTAGGAGTGATTTTCTTAAATAGGCTATGGGAGGGAAGATCAATGGCTTACATTCAAACTTGATCCATGAGGATCAAGGGTGTAGGTTTTTCCAAGGAATTAAAAATTCCTTGGAAGCCTCTAGAATAGAGGCTTCTTGAGATAAGGGGCCAAATTGGAGGACGTTATAGAATTGCAGAATTCTATAATCTCCTTAGGGATTAATTAGGATTTGTGAGGGATTAGGATGGGGATTAGGTGGGTGATTAGGGACTAAGGGTGTATGAGATCCTAGGAATAGGCTAATGTAGGTGGGTAGGTGGATCATGAGAATTTTAAATTCCCAATTAATGGATAAATGGTATAAGGATGGGATAAGATATTATTTAATATTATTAATTGATTGGCGGGGTAGAAATAAGGATAGTAAATGAATAAATGATGAGGGGGGATATTAGATAAATGACTAGGATTAGGATAAAAGGGATAAATTAGAAGGATTAATTAGAATAATTAAGGTGAGTATAATTTAGTGTATACACAAAATTATGTGGTAAACTCAGCTCATAAGCATTATAATTGATTTTCTATCCTCAAGTAAACCATAAATAAATATCATTATTCAAATATTTTTTGACCTTATTATAACATCTGATACTACTTTATACTGTGCATTACTTTCCTGCAACTTTCTCCTTAATTCTTCTTGTAATTGTTGTATATGTTCTATAAATGCTTATACATATCACTAACTCATTATACAATTAGTAATTGTACAAAATATAAAACACTCATAGGATTTATTCCATAAACAATCTAAAATGTTTGTTTACCTATTGATCTATTCACTAAACTATTATATGCAAATTCAAATTGCGGTAAAGTCATGACCCATTTCTTGGGCTTCTTTCCAACTATGCATCTCAATAAATTTCCCAAGCTCATGTTTACAAATTTTGTCTATCCATATATTTAGTGATGGCATCTACTATTGAATTGTAGCTTAGTCCTCATCTTCCACCATAAATTCCTCCAAAAATTACTTAGAAATTTCATGTCCCTATCTGATGTAATGGTTTTTAGAACACCATGCAATCTCACAATATCCTTAAAAAATAGTTCTACAAATCTAGTGACATGATTGGTTTTATTACATGTAATAAAATGAACCATCTTATAAAACCTATCTACAACAACAAAAATTTAATCATTACCTCTCTATGTGTTTGGTAATATCAATACAAAATCCATACTCAAATCTGTCCATGGTCCTCTTAGAACCGATAATGGCATCTACAACCTTATAATCTATGCATGTCCTTTATCCACCTGACATATCCTATAACTTGAAACATATTTTGTCACATATCTCTTAATTTTTTCCAAAAATACTTATCCTCCACAAAATATATTATCTTTGTCTTACCAAAGTATCCATCTGATCCACCATTGTGAAATTCTCTTATAATCTTATCTATTAGAGACCCAATTGGAATACATAATTATTTCCCTTTGAAGAGATAACCATCTTAAATAATATAATCTTCATACACATTATTTGTATCACATGTCAATGGATTCCTACATTTCTCAACTATATTTCCAAAATCTATATCAATATCATATACTTCTTTAATAAATTCAAATTCAACTACTTCACTCACCATAGGAGTTGTCAACCCCACTCACCTGCTCAAAGCATCAACGACTTGATTCTATTTTTTTGATTTATGATTCAACACAAAAGTATAAACCTAAAAGAAAGACATCCACTTTGCATTCCTACTATTTAACTTCTTTTGAGTGTTCACATACTTCAAAACCTCATGATTAGTAAATAGGATAAACTCCTTAGGTACTAGGTAATGCATCCAATGTCTTAATGCTTGTAAAATGACATAAAATTCAACATCATATGTAGAATACTTTGTTCTTACCTCATTCAGTTTCTCACTAAAATATGCTATTGGATTCCCTTCTTGACTCAATAAGCACCAATTCCCATAAACTAAGCATCAAAATCAACCTCAAACACTTTGCTAAAATATGGTAATACTAAAATAAGATTTTCTATAATTTCCTTTTTCAACAAATCAAAGCTTTCTGTTACTACCCTTGTCCATGCAAATTATTTTCATCTCATAAAATATTTTATTAGTGCATCATGACTACTAAAATTCTTAATAAACTTTCTATTATAAGTTGATAAACCATGGAAACTTCTTACCTCTGTGATGTTATTTGGGATATGCCACTCAACAACTGCCTTTAATTTTTATTTATTCATTCTTACAACATATACTAAAACTAAAAATCCTAAAAATACCAAACTATTTTGCATAAACCTACACTTCAAATTTTCATAGATATTCTCTTTTATTAACAATTTTAATACCATTCTCAAATGTTATAAGCGATCTTCTTTAGTCTTACTAAATATTAAAATATCATAAAAATAAACCACCAAAAACTTACCATTGTATTCTTGTATCACTTGTTCATCACCCTCATAAATGTGTTGGGTGCATTAGATAATCCAAATGGCATCACCATCCACTCATATAATCCATCTCTAGTCTTGAATTTTGTTTTCCACTCATCTCCTTCAATAATTTGAATATGATAGTAACCACTCCCTAAATCAATCTTGGTAAAATATTTTGCTCCTGCAAGAACATCCATCATATCATCTAAATGAGGTATTGGAAACCTATAATTGATTGTAATTTTATTAATCACTTTACTATCCACACACATCCTACACCCTCCATGTTTATTTGGAGTTAGAAATGATGGTGTAAACCATATGGTAATTCATTAGGTATTACATCTACATATTCTTTCAATAATACTTCTGCTTCTACTAGTATTTGCACCACTTCTATGTCTTCTTTCTTTGCTACTAATGCATAACAATAACCTGTCATCTTCATGTATTTGATAAATTATTTTGCATTTAACATGATTTCATCCTTCCTTTCTTCTTTAAGAGGTATTAAAACTACCTTCATAATACCTTTCTAGAAACTATATATGTTCTTTGATCCATCATGAATTACTTTTCTATCAAACTACCATGGCATTCCCAATAATACATGGCATGCATCCATTTATATTACATTACACTATATTTCATCCTCATAATTTTTACCTATGGAAAACTTTATTAAACACCTTTTATCTACTATAACTTTATTCCCTTTATTAAACCATGAAATTCGATAAAGATTAGGATGCTTTTCACACTGTAAACCTAGTTTCTCAATCATATGTTTCAAAAACATATTTTCACAACTACCACCAAATATAATTACCTTACACATCTTTCCTCCTAAATTAAACCTTATTCTAAAGATATTTGTTCTCATACATGTATCACTACCTTATTTATTTTGCATATGTTCTTTCTTGGAGAAATCATTATTCTTCTAATCATGAGATTTTATCCAATATCTACTACTACAACTTCATGATTTTGCTTTTCTATTTAAAATTCAACTAAATTCACTCTTGGGTGATCCTCTTCCCTCCTTTCTTGATAATTTTACTGTGGACACTCAAATGATCTATGGCATTTTTCTCCACATCTGTAAAAAATATAAGACCTGTGTTTATTTGGAAACCATCCTCTACCATCACCATAACATTTTTCCTCTCTAAAATCCTCTTCCGCTTTATTGCTTTTGAAACCCTTATCTATTATTTTCTTGTCTTTCTAGACCAAGTGATGATTATCCTATAGTGGTATTAAATCCATCTCTGATTTTATTAAATACAACTCATTCCCTTATAGGAGTGGATTGTCGTCTTCTTGGTCTAATATATATTATTTTTAAAATCTATCTATTTTATTTTTCTTTTGAATTCAAAGATAATTGATGAGCTTCCTCCATACAAAATATTACATGCATGCTTAATTCATCTTGAATAGTAAACTTAAACCCATTTACATACCTTGGAACCATATTATCTTCTATCTCATCATGCTCCACCAGTATGGAAATATTGTAAAACTCAATTGTACACTATTGTAAATTGTGATCCTTCTATCTCAAATTTTTAAATCTTTTGTTAAGGGATTGTGCATAATCCATAGGAAGAAATTTATCCCTCGTCTCATTCTCTATATTTTTACATGATTTTATCTTCTCTTTACCTTTTCTCTATCTTTATTTCTATTGGTGATCCCACAAAATTATTACATCCATCTACTCTTTTATCTCATCATGCTCCAATAGCATGGAAATCTTGTAAAACTCATATGTATAATCTTATATCATGTGATCCTTCTGTCTCAAATTTTGAAATATTTTTATAGGGTTTGTGCATAGTCCATTATTGAAAATTGTCATTAATGTCATGTGTTTCTATACTGTCATTAATGTCAAGAAGGATCGATAAGGTGAGAGTTGTCTTTGATGTCATATGCTCAAGGTCATTGATGCCAAAGGATGTGTGAGGTCAAGTGTTGGTTCACAAGAAGGTGTATATGGTCATTGGTATAAGGTTGATTGTTTGAGCCTACTAGTGTGATCTTTGAGTGATCCAATGAAGTATCTTGTGAAGCATAGTGAGGTATGGTGAAATGAGTGGATACAAGATTATAAGAAGAAGATTGGCAGACATGTGAATATGTATGAGGAATTATTAGACTAATATCCTTGGTGAAGGTCATCAAGGCTTCATGGGTTCAAAAAGAGAGAATTTGAAGACAAATAATGTCTTTTGTCTTCATGTCTTATGTGATCAAAAAGGCTAGTTCAGTCTTAGCAAGAGACCTATATGGTTTGAGAAGTCTTGTTCAAAGAAGAATGATGGGAGATATTTTGGATCCTATATTAGATGTTTGGAGGTGAGTAGTAATCTTCAGAAGGTGTCTTTAAGATCTCAAAGTGGTATAGTGCCCAGTAGGTCTATTTGATAGACTATTTCTTAAGCATGGATATGGCTTTTACAGGCATGATGGTGGTGATATTGATATGCATGAGCTTAAAATTATTAAATTGAGTGTTATATCATGTAATAAATATGTTGAATCAATCACATGATTCTCAAATTGAGTCAAAGGGATAAGTTATTCATTGGTGGTCTTCTCATGGACCTAATCTTAAAACCGTAGGTGGCATAATGAGGCATCATGATCAGGTTTGGAAGTTTGTGAACTCATGTTAGCATGTTTTGAGGTTTTAAATGTTGTTTCAAGTTTTTTGGTTATTTTTTAAGTCTTGAGTTGAATAATCAAGCATGAAAATCAGTTTTGAGGTATTGAGTGTTCTCAGAATGAAGAGATGAAAACCTGAGAAGGACTTTCTCATACTCATTGGCATATGCAACTTATGCATGGGGTTTTAAGTAGTTTGAAGTAGTTGGTTAATTTTCCTAGGTGTATTTTATTAGAATTGGTTTTGGAGTTAAAGGTAAATCATTTATGAATGATTGCTAAGAGTGGAAGGTAGTTTAAACCCTCTTTAAACCCTCATAACGACCCACTGATGAAGATTTTATTTTTTAGTGCTCAATATGAATTTTAATGGCTTATGTGATGTTTTTATGTTGTATTTTACTCTCTCAAGTATCTCTAGGTAAGATTGAGTGTTTAGGAAAGTGAGTGAAAGCCACAAGAAATCCCTTATTCTTGGATTTTTGTTATAACAAGCAGGTTTGACCAAGTCAAAGTATGTAAATTATTGGATGAAATTTTTTGAGGCTTATATATTATGAAAATTTATGTTTATAATTTTTTATAGTGCTTTATGTGTGCAAATTTGATTTTGTGAAATGGCCAATCGCTAGCAGGCCTAGTGAAGCAATTTAATGCAAATCTAGACAATGATGAAAATGTAGTTTCTGATGTATTTCCATCAATAAGTGATGAATTAAAGGTCATGTAGGAATGGTTTAGGAATTTAATGAAATGTACATATGTTTTTATAAATATTGGTGATCATTATAGATGGTGAAATTGCTTAAAGCAAAATGGCCTGCTTGAGTGAGTTAAGACTGTGTGTAGTAAGGCTTTGTAATAGGTTTGCAAGTTGAATTATTGCTTCTATACCACAATTTTTTTGTATTTTAATTCTTTATATGGATTAAATAGTATCATTTTAATATATTTTTTATCATTAAAAGTACATATGTTAGTATGTAAATTCAAAAGGTATGGTGATTAGTTTTTAAGGTTTATGGTAGTTTTAAATAGTCATCTAGCAGAGATGAGTTTGAGGTGTTCTACCTAGGATTAAATATTAAAATTAATATGAAGATTTTATAAAGGTCTCTTATGTACTTATTATTTCATTGTGAATAATTAAATTTCCTTGTACTGATGTTGGTGGTCAATTGATCATGACTGGGTTTTAAAGCTAGTCGGCAATTTTGAGTGGTCATGTTGCAAGAGTGAATTTGAGGATTTAAGCCTTGTGTTGTAGTGTTTAAATCACATGGTGATGATATTAGGGTCATTAAGGCTATAAATATGTGATTTTTTTATATGGTTATATGGAAAATTTGAGTGTATCATTTAGATTATCAAGGCAGACTTCTGGGTTTGTGAAGACCTAGTTGTGAGTAATGCTAATTATGTGGTTAAAGGAGTAAAATGAGATAAATGGTGTTGGGGAAATAATGTGAGACTATAATTTGTATATTTTATGTGTATTTGAATTTTTTAATCCATTAATGGAGGTTTAATATGTCCCAAGGTGGTTAAGGTGTAATGTGTGCCTTGAGAAGGCCTAATTGCATTAGGTCTCTATTAGGCCTAATGGTGGTTTTGGTCCCTATGAGTAATGACCAACCTATGTGGTGGTTATTTCACTTTTTAAATGTGTTTATATATATATTGAAAAGGTGATCCAATTATGTAAAGGCTCTTGGCTGATAAAGAGTGTGGATGATCTAGTTATTGATATATATATACAAGGCCTAATTGGGCTAATTGTGTGAAGCAGAGAAGACCCTATGAGCGAATAAGAGGGAAGAGTGTAAAGGAGTATGAGGTCTTGAATAAAATAAAAAAATTAGAGAGATAATTTTATGAAAATATAATAGATTTGATGCATGTGGATGTCAAGGTTAGTTGACCTAATAAGCCTAGTAAGAGGCATATTGAGCGAGGAAGCCTAAGAGGCAAGTTTGAGAGATAGAAGTGTGTGAAGAGAAGGAGAAGGTGATAATAATATATTGTGTAATAAAAAAATGTTTCGTAAGGTGATCAAAAGTTATAAGTGGCTAAGTTTGTGCTGAGTCATCTAAGGGGTTGGTGCCTCCATATAAGTAGGTGCTTACGAAAGACTAGTTGAGTAGGTGCTTGACTAGATAGGGGTTGGAACTCCTTGTGGAGTTTGTGATTCACTAAATTTTGATCTTGTAATTATAGGACTATATTCCATTTGTATTTTTTAGTGGGTTTTATCCCCATGAGGGTTTCCCACATAGATGATGTGTTTTATGCTTTATACTCTTGTGTATGCTTGTTCATGCATTGATTGATCTATATGTTTGAGTGAATGCTTCATAAATGATGAGTGGAATTGAATGTATGTTTTAATGGAAATTTATCACCCCCTCTCATTTTCTAAATTTCCAATAATTGGTGTCATATCAGGTCCTTTGAATAATCTTGACAACTTGAAGGTGATCCTAGAAGTACAAAATGGCTAAGCAACTAAGCAAAGAAAATCAGGAGTTAAGATCTATGGTCAAGGTTCTTGAGGAGAAGGTATGTAACTTTAATACTAAGTTATATAATAGATCCAAATAATATGAGATAACTATCAAGGTTTCAAAGAATTAGTTAGGGGTTTCAAATACAAGTTTGAGATCAAATGAAGATGAGTCTGATTAGTTAAAGTTTGAGTTAGGTATCTTGAAGGTTGAGATTGATTAGATTTAAGTCAAGATAAGTGAGTTTGAGAAAGAAAAATAAAAATCAGATCAATTCAAGGAATGTGCCAACATGAAGAGCAATATGAAAAAACCAATCAAGTAGCCTAATGCCATAAGTTATGCTAATTCTTTCAATGGTTATTGTTACTCATGTAAACAGTTTGGTCATAGAACAAAGGATTGTAGAAAGGTCTCAAGGGATAAGCATTCATAAAACTATTAAAGGAGAATAATTTTTTCAAAGAGATATCATTGTCATCATCAAGCAAGAGGTATGAGTGATGTTGTTTGTTACCGTTGTCATAAGGTTGGTCATATTGTTAGTTTTTATCCAATTAGATCAAGTAGGTCCTCAAGATATGTCAACGGAAATGGAGCTTCTAAAGTGCATAAGAAGGTTAAAGAATTTGTGTAGAAACCAAATATATTCAATTTTAATCATATTGATCGCAAGAGTTAAGATAGACTCTTTGTTTTGGTAGAACAAGAATTAGTTGTGAAGGTATGTCAAGAATATTTATTATCTATTGTTATTGATCAAACATTCAAAGAGAAGAATGAAGAAGAGGCCAAGTCAAAGGTCAAGCCTAAGTTGACAATCAAGAATAGAAGGATGTTGGATAATGTTTAGTCTTGTGAGAGTATGGAGATCTAGGAATCTCTTGAGTTCATGGTGTTTTGAGATCCTTATGGAAAGGGTGACTCCATTAGGCTTCATGGAGACATTCATCAACTAATGGAAACATGATGGTTGCTTGAACTTAAAGGGATATTTTTAGATTGTTCATGAGTTCCAAGATTAGGTGTGTATACCAAGAAGATTTGTATCATTCATGAAGAGATTTGAGCTATGGATTGGTCTACAAGATCAATCTATTCATAAAGACAAGTTGAGTTTGTAAGTAGCAAAGTTGTTTGTTGGTCATAAATGTTGAAAGAGTTTGTATAATGCATTTGAAATATGACCTTAAGGTCATAAAGAGCAAGTATATATGCTTTGTATAGTTATTTTGGGTGTTGATGTAAGTGTTTGAGCATATGACATGACTGGTATATAAAGAAGTTTCAAGACTCCATGGGACAGTAAGACCTAGAAGAGCTTTCATGAACTAAATGAACTTGTAAAGACTTGTGGAGTTAAATGAACATCATATGGATTTGTTGAAATGTTTCCTACTATATTTATCATGTTTTTAATGCTTAGTTGAGTGCAAGGTGATGTCTAAGTAGCAAAGACAGAATAAGTGGTGTGAGAGATGAAGATTGGTCTACAAGATCAATGCTTTTAAAGGTATAAAGTGTTGATCATGTGATCCATGGTCTGGAGTTGGTTTTAAGATTAATATTAAAATTTTTTTGTGCCCTAACGGTGGGAAAAAAAAAATTTAAGGTGATCATTCTTGTACCATGAATTTTTTTAGTAATCTTGAAGATTGTTGAAGTGGTGTTTATCTAGAAGTTGAGTCATTAAGTGAATGTGAAGAGTGCCATGAAGAGTTTGAATATGAACTTAGGGTCATGTTGCATGGGTTTACTTATTTTGGTAACTATATTGAGTTTCTTGAAGGAAAGAAAGCATATCAAAAGTCTGACAGAGACTAGCTTGTTCTCACAGATCTATTTGACCGTGTGTTTCCATAAAGATGTTATGAAGTAAACCATGATGGATTGAGAAGCTTGAAGAGAAGTATGTATGGATAAAGGGGAGCTTGCTAGCTATATGAGTAGATAGGTCTAAGGATCAGTGGACTATGTTTGGATGACCTTGTGAGAGTGTGTATGACCCTTTGTCATTAATGTCAAATGGGGAGAAAGTTATTGATGGTCAAAGTTCATGTAGGAGAAAGTTATTGATGAAATTGTTCAGTTTGAGAAAGAAGTATCTTGTTGAGATTAGTGTAGTTTTAGAAGGATTAGTTAATTTTTGGTTTAACATCAATGACAAAGGGGGATATTTTAAAAATTTGTCATTAATGTCATGTGTTTGTATACTGTCATTGATGTTAGGAAGGATTAGTAAGGTAAGAGTTATCTTTGATGTCAAATGCCTGAGGTCATTGATGTCAAAGGAAGTGTGAGTTCAAGTGTTGGTTCACAAGAAGGTGGATATGGTCATTGGTATAAGGTTGATTGTTTGAGCCTGCGAGTGTGATCTTTGAGTGATCCAATGAAGTTTTTCAAAAATGTATGAGGCATGGTGAAATGAGTGGATACACGCTTGTGAGAAGAAGACTGATAGTTTTTCAAAAATGTATGAGGCATTGTCAAATTCATATTCTTGGTGAAGGTCATCAAGGATTCATGGACTTAAAGAGAGAGAATTTGAAGACAACTAATGTGTTTTGTCTTCATGTATTGTGTGATCAAGAAGGCTAGTTCAGTATTGGCAAGAGACCTATATGGTTTGAGAAGTTTTGGTCAAAGAAGAAGGATGGGAGATGTTGTGGATCCTATCTAAAATGTATGTAGGTAAGTAGTAATATTCAAAAGGTGTCTTGAAGATCTCAAGGTGGTATAGTGCCTAGTAGGTCTATTTGATAGGCCATTTCTTAAGTATGGATATGGGTTGTATAGGCATGATGGTGGTGATATGGATGTGTATGAGATTTCAGTTATGAAATTAAGTGTTAGATTATGTAATAAATATGTTGAGTCAGTCATGTGACTCTCAGAGTGAGTCAAAGGGATAAGTTCTTCATTGGTGGTCTTCTCATAGACCTAGTCTTAAAAACCTAGGTGGCATAATGAGGCATCATGATCAAGTTTGGAAGTTTATGAACTCATGTGAGAATGGTTTAAGGTTTGAAATGTTTTTTTAAGTGTGTTGGTTAATTTTTAGGTCTTGAGTTGAATAATAAAGCATGAAAAGTAGTTTTGAGGTATTGAGTGTTCTCAGAATGAAGAGATGAAGACCCAAGGAGGACTTTATCATACTCATTGTCATGTGAAAACTATGCATTAAATCCTAATAAATTCATGGTAGTTTTGGAAGGGTCTTAGGTTTATTTTCATGGCATTGGTTTTGGATTTTAAGGGCAATCCTTTATGAATGATTATTAAGAGTGGAAGGCAGTCTAAACCCTCATAATGACCCAATAATGAAGATTTTATTTTTTAGTGCTCAATATGGATGGTTATGTCTTGTGTGATGTTTTTATGTTGTATTGGAATCTCTCAGGTATCTATAGGTAATATTGAGTGTTTAGGAGAGTGAGTGAAAGCTACAAGAAATCCCTTGTTTCTTTGATTTTTGCTATAGCAGACAAGGTTGACCAAGTAAAAGTATGTAAATGATTGGATGATAAAGTTTGATACTTATATTTTATTCCCATGTATATTTATGATTTTTTATAGTGCTTCAAGTGTGAACATTTTATTTTTAAAAATGGCTAGCCACTAATAGGCCTAGTGAAGCAGTTTAATGCAAATCCAGGAAATGATGTAAAGGTAGTTTCTGATGTATTTACATGAAGAAGTGATGCATTCAAGGTTATTGACATTTATTTTATGACATGCCCATATGTTTTTATAAATATTGGTGATAAGTATATATGGTGAAATTTCTTAAACCAAAATGGCCTACCTAAGTGAGTTAAGACTATGTGTAGTAAGGCTTTGTAATAGGTCTACAAGTTGAATTATTGCTTCTAGACCATGTTTTTTAATTTATTATAGGGATGTCATAGGATAATTTTTTTATATTTTTCATTATCAAACATACCTATGTTAGTATGAAAGTTCAAAAGGTATGTTGATTGGTTTTTAAGGTTTATGGTAGTTCTGAGTAGTCATCTAGCAAAGATGAGTTTGAGGTGTTCTACCTAGGGTTAAAGATTAAAATGAATATGAAGGTGTTATTAATGTCTCTAAGTTAATTGGGAATCATGAAATTTTCTTGTACATATGTTGGTAGTCAATTGATCATGATTGGGTTTTTAAGTTAGTTGGCAGTGCTGAGTGGTCATGTTGCAAGAGTGAGTTTGAGGATTTAAACCCTATGTTTTAATGTTTCAAGAACATGGTGATGATCTTATGGTCATTAAGGTTTTTAATATGTGATTTTTGGATATGGGTATATGTCAAAGTTGAGTGTTTACTTCAAATTATCAAGGCAAACTTTTTGGGTGTGTGAAGACCTAGTTGTGAGTAATGCTAATGATGTGGTCCATGGAGTGAAATGAGATAAATGGTGTTGGGTACCTAAGGTGAGCCTATAAAAGTTATATTTGAGTTGTGTTTTAATTTTTTCATCCATGTTTAGAGGCTCAAGATGTTCTAAGGTGGTCAAGGTGTAATGTGTGCCTTGAGAAGGCCTAATTGTATTAGGTCCGTATTAGGCCTAATGGTGGTTTTTATCCCTATGAGTAATGGAAGACCTATGTGGTTGTTGTTTCACTTGTTAAATGTGTTTTTTTATCTATTATAAAGGTGATACAAGTATGTAAATTCTCTTGGTTGATCAAGAGTGTGGGTGATCTAGTTATTGGTATATATACAAGGCCTAATTGGGCTAATTGTGTGAAGCAGAGAAGACTCCTATGAACGAATAATAGGGTAGAGAGTGAAGGATAAGGAGGTATTTAAAACCATTATAAAATGAGAGAGAGACTATGATGAACATATAACAAAGTTTTTGCATGTGAATGTCAAGGTCAGTAGACCTAATAAGCCTAGTAACAGGCATATTGAGTGAAGAAGCCTAAGAGGTAGGTTTGAGAGATAGAAGTATATGAAGAGAAGAATAAGTTTATCATCATATATTGTGTGAGAAATTTTTTTTTATAAAGGTGATAAAAATTTCTAGGTGGCTGATTTAGTGCTACGTCTCTAGGGGGTTGGTGCCTCCTTGCAAGTAGGTGATTGCTAAAGACTAGTTGAGTGGGTGCTTGAATAGATAGGGGTTGGAGCTCCTTATGGAGTTGGTTATTATATAAATTTGAATCTTGTCATTATATGAATATATCCCATTTTTAAGGTTCAGTTAATTTTATCCCCCATTAGGGTTTCCCACATAGATGATGTGTTTTGTGCTTCATAGTATTATGTATGCTTGTCTATGCACAAATTGATTTATGTTTGAATGAATGCTTCATAAATGATGAGTGGAATTTAATGTATGTTTTAAGGGAAAAAATTCACCCCTTATCAGTGGATGTGCTTCCTACATACATAGGTATGAATCTATCCCTCAACTTATTCTCCATATTTTTACATGAGTTGATCTTCTTTCTACCTTTTCTATGTCTTTCTTTCTATTGGTGATCCCATGAAATCATTTCATGACCCTTCAATTCCATGCATGAAAAATTTATGTTGTTGTCTTATATGATAGTTCTACATTCAAAAACTTACCCATACTATTCATCCAATCTATCAACTCCTCTGATTTAAACTTATTCCATGATCTCGAACATCAACCTTTATTCCTTTGTTCCATCATTCTAAAGCTCTAACCATCCTCTATTCCATTAATGGGAATTTTTCTTATTACTCCTCTTGTATAATTTCTAGTGCTTGAGGTCAACACCAAATATAATATTTTCTAGTTCTTGAGAGACCTAGTTAGGAGAGGCCAATGTGTAATGTAAACATGATTAATACATAACCAAAGGAGAATGTGTTTGTGCAAGTAGTCACTAAGAAGTAAAGACTAGAATTAGTGTTAACACCATTATAAATTCCAAAAGATCAAGGCATTAGAAAATAATAATAGGAAAAATATCCTGATCCTAATATTGAAAAGAATTTGATGTACCAAGATGTGCAATTTTTGTAAGGGATCCAAAAACAACTAGCTTCTGAAGGTGATAATGTAGCCGTTAATGTTCAAATATATAGACAAATTATAAGAATCATGATATAGGAGGGTGTTATGACTACCTTGATAACATGATGAAGTTACTCATCACCTTGCATAATGAATATATTTTGTAGAACATCACTAATCTCCTACATAATCATATGGAGTTCACATAATGAGGTCAACAACACATTGGCAAAGTAGTATTGTATGTTAAGACTAAGAAAACTTAGGATGTTAATTCTCATATGGACATTGAAATGGCCAGCTATGAGATTTATAATGTAGTGTTTGATTTTGGTAGCATGGTCAATATGATTCTATGATTAACTTGGGAAGCCATTGGTCAACTGACCTTAAGCTATAGTCCAGTTACTCTTGTAATGGCATATTACAGTATAGTGGAGCCCATTGGAAGGCTATAGGATGTTGATCTTAAAGTATCCAAGCTTAATTTGTGTGAATATTTTTATGTCCTTTATATGAAGACAATAGAGACCCATTATCCTACCTTAATTGGTAATAAATGGGTCTATGATGGCCAAATGACCATTAAAACTATGCATAATCAGCTAGAGGCACATCAAGGAGATAATGTAGTAGTTATACCCCTTAATAAGTTTGATCAAAAGTTATGTATCATCACAAAAGAGACAAAGTCCCTTTATTTCTATGGGGATAGTAGTTAGTTTAAGGTTAGCATAGATGAAGAAAAAACTACTTTGTGACCTATAGAGTATCAAGTTGGGCAACCCTACATTGTGCAATTGGAAGAGTGACTAGTGTACAAACCTATTATAATAAAGTCTTCATCTAGGTATGTTCAAATAAAATAATGTGTTTATACATTAGTGTACTCTTTGATAAAATATGAAGTAGATTTCTTGTATGATATAGGTGAAACAATGATGGATTACATAGAACCTACTCTAGATGGTGTTCTACCTTAGGAAACAACATTTTCCATAAGTGGTGACTTAGATACTCATGTTGAATTAGGCTCAAAGAGATCATAAGATACATCTTATGTGCATGGTATTCGCTGATGAATGTTATATACCTTAATATTTTATAATAGAGTACCTTAATAATTTCATATTGAGTCTTGAACACCATATCTTAGAGGTGGATCAATGAGTCATCACACTCATCTATGCATTGAAATGGACTGCTACAACTTGGTGGGCAGTGCACAAAAATCTAAAAATTCATTCAAAGAAAGCATGTGAATTTTAAAATGAAAGATTCCAACTAATATTAAGTCAGAATGACCTTTATTTCAATAATATCAATGCCCTAAGTTACACATTAATCATTGTGTGGATATATGTACTACACAAGGAGTAGAACCAAGGTTTTAGGTGTACATTTTTAGTCATACATTAACACCTCTACCAATGGCCTCATATATGCACCAAGAGTGTAGGAGAGAGACAAATCATTGGGATCAAGTGAAACAAGATTTAATTCAAACTTTTACATTCGAAGATGATAATCTATTGGAGCATAATATCTTACATAAGCTCAAAATATTTCTATGTCATGTATGAGCCAAAGACTTAGCCACTATAGCTAAAACATCATCTTAGTCAGAAGTTGCACAAGATTTGAATTTGGAACTTCATAATTATAAGGCCAGTCAACAAGAAAAATATATTGTTAATCCATGTAATAGAATAATAAAGTAATTTATAGAGTCCAATGATAGTGATGGAGATTTGGACCAAGAAGGTTTATTTGAACCAAAATGTGAAGTTGAATAAAAACAAGTTCAAAACATAGATCATGTTGAATAAGAAAGATTGCACATAATAAACATCCCACAATGGGAAGGTAAGCACATATTACAAGAAGCTCTACCCAATGGTTCCATTAAAGTATATCAGGAACCTAACCAACAAAGTATATTAGGAACCCTTGAAAAATATTGAGGGAAAAATTGGAACAAAGGAGTTGCCTAAGTTTGTAACTGTGGTAGTCTAGTGGGGACAAGAATAAATCTTAGAAGCTTTGTAATTACTCTGAGACTATCAAGACATATTTCCAAACAAGTTTTCTGAAGTAAAAGGTGTGGATCCATCTTTAGGGGAGATGCATATATAATTGAAGGAGTGCACTCAACCCATCAAAAAGTTTGCATGCAAGGTCAATCCTAATATGAAGATCAAAGTAAAATCTGAACTAGATCAAATGTAATAAGCTAGAATTATTTATCTAGTTGAAAAATTAGAATGGGTAAACCCTATATTTGTGCATGTAAAAAAGTCAGGGGAAATTTGAGACTATGGATACTACTATGCACTTAACGATACTTGAATCAATGACCCATTCCCCATACCATTCATATATAAAGTTCTTGAGTATATCTCAAGGCATAAAGTGTACTCATTCACAGATGGATTTAGTGGTTACAATCAAATTATGATCACAAAAGAGGATCGAGATAAGATTACCTTCGCAACTGAATGGGGATTAATTGCATACAAGGTAATTCCTTTTGGCCTAAATAATACATCGATATTATTTTCTAGGGATGTATTAAATAAATTCAAAGACTTCATATAAATTTATTTGGATTATTGGTTTGTTTTATCTTTGTTTAAATAACATATGTTGAAGCTAAGATTAATGCTAGAGTGGTGTCATGAATTACACATTTATTTGAATTTAAATAATTATATGTTCTTTATACCTTCTGGTGTTTTGCTAGGCCATGTAGTATGTAGTGATGGTATTTTGGCTGATCCAACTAAAACTATTGTGATAGTAGGGATGCCACCTACAATAAACTCTAAATAAATGCATATATTTCTCAGTCATATGGGATACTATAGAAAGTTTATGAAAGGGTATGCAGCCATATCGATGCCAATGGAAAAACTATTACACAAAGATACACGGTTTGAGTGGATAAAATTGTTTTAAGAAATGTTTATTAATCTGAAACAAAGGTTGGTAATAACACCAATTTTAGTTTTTGTTCACTGGAAGAAGCCATTCCACATAAATGTGGATGCTTCTGGTACCATAATAGGAGCTATCTTAACATGGCTAGGTGAAGGTGGGTTGGATCATCCCATACATTTTTGTAGTAGGAAGTTATCAGCTACATAAAATAATTATAAAATTACTGAGAGAGAGTAATTAATATAGTTTTTGTTCTAAAAAATGTTTGGCATTACTTGTTGGATACATTGTTTGAGTTCTTTACAAGTCATCATGCCTTGTGCTATCTGGTTAACAAGCTAATTTTGGGAAGATGAATATCTAAGTGGATTATGCTATTTAAAAAATTTAAATTCCACATCAATGTCAAGTCAGACCAAGAAAATGTGGATCCAAATAATTTGAGTAGGTTACAAATTGTAGAGGATCTAGAAGAAATAGAAGATGAATCCCCAGATGGACACTTATTCAAGGTTACTATAATCCCAAAAAATATGAAAGACATTGTGAATTTATTAGAGTAAGGAACTTTCCTTGTGTACTATATGGAATGAGATAAAAATAAAATGGTCACCCAAGCTATACCTTATAGTCTCATTGATGGGTTTTTGTATAAGCTAGGTAGTGATGATGTCCTGTGCAGAGTAGCACTAGAGCATGAATGATCAAAACTTCTTCAAAAATCTCATCAAGGAATTTCAAGGTGTCATTTTGTAGGTGAATCCACTACCAAAAAAATCATACAAAGTGGTATTTAGTGGCCTACCTTATTTTATTATATGCATAGAATAACTAAGCATTGTAATATTTGCTAATGAATGGGCAAGCCAAAAAACGTGATGAAATGCCTTTTATTCCTATGCTTACAGAACAATCATTCGAACAATAGGGAATTCACTTTATTGGGCCTATATATCCTCTTAGTAATCAAATTCATTTGTGGTATATCCTTACTAAAATTATTTACCTCACCAAATGGGTAGAATCAACTATGATCCCAAGTTGTGGTGCAAAGGATGCTGCCAAGTTCCTATATGAAAATATCATCACAAGGTTCAAATGCCCAATCAAGATCATTAGTTATAGAGTAACACATTTACTCAATAATATTATTGAAACTCTCACCGAAGATTTTATGATAATCACACCATGAACTCATGGCTTATCATCCCAAAGTAAATGGGCAGGTTGAAACATCAAACAAGGTATTGGGGAAAATGCTAACAAAGATTTGTAATGTGTAAAGGGATGACTGGAAGGATTGAATTTATAATTTTTTTTGTTCATATAGAATAAATAACAAGTGTGTAACAAGTTTTGATCCCTTTTATCTTGTTTATGGTCTTGAATTAGTAATGCCTATGGAATATATAGTTCTAAGCTTGTGTATTGTAATAATTATGAGGCTTGGTGATCATGACTCTCTGAAGTAAAGTGCACTGTACTTGGTTAAAATGGAATAAAATTGACAAAGGGAACTATGGAAAAAGGATATACATAAGATAATTTAGAAATGACGATATGATCATAAATTATGATCTAAATAATTCTATTCAAGGCAAGCAATATTGTTATATGATAGCAGGTTTAGGGAATTCTTGATAAAAATACATATTAGATGGAAATGACCCTTTATTATACATGAAGTTTAATAATAGGGTACTATAGTCTTAAAATATCTACAGGGAACCATATTTATAGGATGAATAAATGACTATATGCTTAAGCCTTACCACCTTTAATTTTTATCACTTTGTTAATAAAATGAGTGGATGTTGAGTAGCACCATGTAGTTAGGTTTTTATTTAATGTTGTTTGTTTATATCAGTTTATTTTGTTTAGGTTTGTGTTTGTGTAAAATGAGATATTTACATTATAACACATCAAAATTGGCAAGGAGTAATTATAATCATAAGGTGTGATCAAATTCCATAGATAGCCTAAAAAGGATAACTGGCATCAACTACTGAAGGTCATGAAAAAAGTCCAAGAAGGCAATGGAGACAAGATAAGTAAGATGAAAGGATGAATAATGGTCATATAAGACCATTAATGACAAGGCACTTGAATGTATTACATTCTTCCCCAGGTGGATTGAGTGGCCAATTGATATATAGTGTCATGAAATAAAAAGGGTAGATGAAAATATATTACATCACATCAAGAAACTACCAAGAGATCAATCAAGGATTTTAGATGAAAAAGGGTTTCCATAAAATCATGTTGCACCAAGTAAGATTAAATTTTGGAATGAAAACTCATGCAAAACCAATAAACACATTTAAATTAGTCAATGATACACATTTGAACACCAAAACCAATATAAGGAGGGGCGTGGAGAACACACATAAATTACATACTTCTAACAATACATGAATTTTTTGATCTACTTTCTAAACATTTTAAGGCACACCGATTGCATACAAGATCTCAAGTAAGAAAAAAAAATCTTAATCTTAAGTATCAACTATAATAATGGAGAGAGGTATGTAATGGTCAATAATATAGTTGTTATAGTCAAATCATTGTCAAACTATCTTATGGTTAATTTGATAAGGTGAAGTTTACCCTAATAAGTATATATAACTAAAGAGTTATTCATATGTCCTAAGATATTATAATTTGGATCAATTCTCAAACTATGGCATCAGCTAGAAAGTCTCCCAAATCATGGAAAATCCCTTATGGAATACCAGACCACCGCACATCCCATTCATTCAGACATCAGGGAGAAATACACAACTAGGGCAGGTAGAGGAGTACCAATTGAGTCCATAATGTATGATTTAATGCAAATTTTGGTCAAATTCATCACAAAGAGGTTTTAATAGACAATAAATCAGACCAAGAAGACAAAAAGGGGTCATTGATATCACATATCATGTTCTATGCCTACATGAATATTTTAATTAGCCTAAGTTTATGACATCATAGCTAACTAATAATATTAACAAGGTACTCAAAGATACTTCACATACTTTCTAATATCAATTTTTGGTCTTGCTTCTATGTTTTACACAGTACAAATCCTTAGAAGGAATTATTGATGTCACTGCAAATTTTTGGCCTACCATAACCTTCAAAAACATTTTATGGACCAGAATAAGGCAATATTATGAATAATTGGGTAGGTTCAATGCATGGTAGGTTGAGGTTGTCATCTTAATCAATTTTAACCCCTGAATCCCTCAAGATGTGATGCAGTATCTAGGGTATCATGCATAAGTAACAAAACTACACAATGGGGTGCAAATCAAAGTGCATGAGCTATCAACTCCAATTGTGACCATAATGCCATTTTGCATCACAATGATAGATGTGTGAGTATAAGTATAGAGGTAGAAATATTTAACTGCAAGGTTTATACAACCCTTATGATCTATTCATCCAAAAAGATAACAACCAATGTCTGAATAGGCACAAGTTCAATATTAAGCATAATCGCAAGCCCCACCACAAACATCAATAGCCTCATCATAGCAAGATAAAGGCAAAAGAAAGGAACCTATATGGTGATCCTCACCACTGCCACTAAAGAAGAGGACACGTCAAATTAATTCATGGTTGGACAATCTAAATGTCCCAAGGATGACAAGTGAGTGCGACTTACCAGAGTTATAAGTGTAAAAGCAAGAAGTATTGAATAATATGTTAGAAGATATTGGCAATTATGTATATGAAAAGGAGGAAGAAAAGGAATTCTTTTTTTGGAAGGAAGTGCACACATGCTAGGTGTATAACTAGGTAATGTAAGACCTATGGGTTGATAGTACTCAACCCCCACACTCTATTATTATTGATATAGTAGGTCAAGAATCAATGCAATTCAAGTTGGCAACCAAAATATTTGAAGTAGATCCAACTACACGATCATCCACCATGCAGATGGTCGATATGTCAGAATGGGAAATCCCAACACAAGCATTAATGTGAAGACCAAACACACACCCATCTTCCTGACCATTTCAAGTTATAAGGGAAAGAATGGTGTATTTTAGGGAACCAATAGTTTCTAGTAGTGCGCAACCATCATAAGATACACAATAACAACCTCCAACTCTAGCTATGAAGAAATAAAAATAGATCTTATCTCCGCCAACCACATATAGGAAAAAGACATTTGTGTGTAGAGGTACGGTTTTAGAATCAGAGTATTCTAAAGAGATTGAATCATTGACCAAGATTGATGTCCTCTAAGTTAAGGAGGAGTCTCAAAAAAATAATTAGGTCAGAGCCAACACTTGAAAAGGAAATTATGCAACAAACACAAGATCTGGAGGATGTGCAAAGGAAAAAATATAGGAAGTAGAAAAAGAAGAGGAAAAGTTCTAAAATCAAGATGAATATGTAGATGTTATGATGAGGTAGTCTGAAGAAGTGAAAGCAAAAAAGAAGAAACACGAACAAACACCAAGGTAAATTTTAATGTCCCATATACAAATTAACTTGGGTTTTTTTTGTGAATCTTTAATTATGTATTTTGAAATTTTGACAAAAGTTCACACATGGTGTTTAGGTGAGAAAGAAAATAGACAGATGAATCATAATGGGACATAGAATCCAGATGGGCATGCAACTATACAAAAAACCTATAGACAAACTAGTCTTGTTTTTTTGTGGATCACACCTTTTGACCACTAAGTGACAGAGTTGGTGAATAACAACAATGCTACCAAATGACAACTATGTTGTCATCTAACATCAATACTATTGAATGACAACAATGTTATCATTTGATAGTAATATTATCAAGTGAAAATAATTTTTTCATTTGAAATTAATGTTGTCAAACAATAATATTGCTATCATTTTATAGCAATGTTTCCAAATAACAAAAATGTTGTCAAATGGTAGTAATGTTATTGTTCAACACCATTACTATTGAATGACAAAGATTGTTAAATGATAGAATTGTTGTCATTTAACAGTGTTGCTATTGTTCAATAGTGTTGACATCATTCAACATAATTACTATTGGGAGACAACATTGTTGTCATTTAGTAACATTTTTATCATTTAAAAAAATTGATATCATTAAATAGATTTGGTATCACTTGAAAACATGCTATCATTTGGCACCATCACATGACACTTATTACATCCCTTTCCTGCTACTAAAATTGCCATTATGAGTATATGGGTAGATGTATTTTTACATATAATGATGAATAATCTCATATTGAATTTTGATGGAGTGGCAAGTTATATTTATGTGTATGAAATTTAATTTAAATATTAGGTGAGTTGATCTGGAGAACTAACTTACACCCAGATAATTTAGGCAAATCCACGCTATTCACCACCCCCTAAAAATAGCCTAATGCCAATTTCTAAAACCAAAAAGCTCATGAATTAATGAAAGATAAATACTAAAATTTACCATTGAAAACACAGAAAATAACAAGAAGTTTAGGTTGCATAATAAGAGAAGGATGAAGAAGAGGTAAAATCTAGGGCTCAGGCTAAATAACAGGCCAAAGATGAGCAAGAAAAATAAGAAGTTACTGAGTAAGCATCTACAGATAAAGTTAAGACTTGGGAGGACCAATATAAGAAATAAAATGAGGTCAAACATGTAGTTGAAGCCCAAGTATCTATGGATAACCCAAAGCTAAAGCTGAAGCTAAGGCTAAATTCAAGGTGCAAGTTAAAGCTCAAGCTAAAGCAAAGGCTAAAGCTAATGTTGAAACTGAAGATGAATTTGCAAAGGAAAAGAAGGCCTGAGATAAGGAAGATGTAGTTCATGCAACATAATAAATTTTTAAAGAGAAATCAACTATGCAGGGGGAGGATCCATTGTTGAAACCTCATATTACTACTTAGTGGTTGTGGGATGTCCCCAAAACATCTACTCAGTGCACTACTTTTTTGATATGTTTGGCTCAATTCACACCAATTCCCATAAAACTTCCAATGACATCCATGGCACTTGAAGCCATTATGATGGAAACATCTTTGTATGGTTCTCAGTTTCCTTTATCCAAGCAAATTGAATGTACCATTATCTTTTAGTATTTAATTGCACAAATGCCTAAGACTTGGAGTATGAAGTTTTATGATTACATGAAGAAAAAGTAGAATTGAACAACTAAATTTCAAAGGCATGGTAGATAATTTATAACACTTGTCCTATGATGGTTACCTAAGTTCTCAGTGACTAGGTCATGTCTAAGTAAAATCAACTCATGACCTTATTGACATAACTCATGAAAGACAGGTTAGCCACACAATGCCTACAAATAATGTGCACTCAAGGGCAAGCTCTAAGGATGGAGATAGACATAATATGTGAGTTTCCCAGTGAATATGAAAAAATCCTAGATAACATTGTGCACTAAGATAAATAGATATCCCAAGGAATGCTAAATTGATGATAGCATCTCAACAAATATTTGGCTACTACACAACCAAAGTCCACTATAGTAGATAAATCTAAAACCATGGTGAATGATCAAATGAATACTGTAGCAACAATGAGTAGTGCACTCAATAAAATGTTGGATTCTAGGGATGCAACCATGTAAAATCTATATATTTGGCATATGAGAAAATATGCAACATATTTACCGCCATTCAAGCTCAAAAGGCTATAGAATGATTGGATGAATTGGTGTTGGATATTTATCTAAAGATGTCAAACACAAAATCACTAATATACATTGTAGAAGATGATGCTATGAAAATTTTGATGTTTATCTAGATTCTACTTCACATCTTTATTTCCATAGTGTGTGAGGCCATGACAAATTGGAAGATTATAAGGCAATATCTTTCACAAGTCAATGTTTCCATTTCTCAGTTGGTGGATAAACCTCAATTTATTCCACCCCAAAAAATCTAGCAAGTTATGGAGCAAAAGAATATAGTCACACAGACACAAATAAAAACTTAGCAACAACATACCCCAATAATAGACCCTACACACTCAGTGGATCCAGCGTCACAACAAGTAGAACTAGCAGCAAATCAACCTCCTATGTAGTCACTCCAAAGCACACTACCAACCTCCTAGAAGGTTTTATGCATGACAATTTTGTGTTTTCACAAGATTTTAGAAGTTTCTAGATAGTCTTAAGCACTAAGAGTGGGGCCAGAATGGTTAAAAACCCATAAAGGTGGCCACTTGGTTATACTAGTATATTGAAAAACTGAAAGGGTGGTAGGCTAGTATGCCACTTAGTTAAAAACCCAAAAGGGTAGCTAAGTAGTGCACAATGGGTGAAAATCACACCTGTATAAGAGAATCATCATGTGGTATAGAAAAATGAGAAGATAATAGGCAAGGGTTTGAATACCAGCAAAGAGGAAGAGGATTTCATAGAGGATGAATTTATTGGGAAGGCCATGATAGTTTGATAGAAAAGAAGTTCATGATGGATCAAAGAAAACATATAGTTTTTGAAAATGTGGTATTAAATTAGTTTGTTTACCTCTTAAATAAGAAGGAAAATCTCAAAGCATGTTGACTAGAAAATAATTTATTAACGACATGAAGATGATAGGTTCTTACTATGCATTAGTAGCAAAGAAATAAGACACAAAAGTGGTGCAAATACCAATAAAAGTAGAAGCAGTGTTGAAATAATATGTAGATGTTATACCTGATGAGTTACCAGATGGTTTACCACCAAAAAGAGATATTCAATATTATATTATATGATTCCAAGATCAAATCTACCCAATCAAGCAACTTACAAGATGAGTCCAACAAAACATGCAAAATTGAATAAGTAGGTTACTAAACTGGTGAGGAAGGGTGTAGTAAGGGAGAACATGAGTCCTTGTGTAACACCAGCATTGCTAACTCCAAAGAAAGATGGAGGGTGGAAGATATGTGTGTATAGTAGAAATATCAATAAAATTACAATCAAGTATATATTTTTTATACCTCATTTAGATGATATGATGAATGTTCTTACAAAATGCAAAAAACTTTACTAGTATTGATCTAAGGAGTGGATGCTATCATATTTGGATTCATGAAGGAGATGAATGAAAAATAACATTCAATGTTAGAGATGGTTTATATGAGTGGATGGTGACGCCATTCTATTTATCTAATGCACCAAACACATTTATGAGGGTGATGAACATAGTGCTACAAGAATACAGTCGTAAGTTTGTGGTGGTTTATTTTGATTATATTTTAATATTCAATAAGACTAAATAAGAACACTTACAACATTTGAGAATGGTATTAGAATTGTTAAGAACATAGAATCTTTATGCGAGTTTTAAGAAGTATAGGCTTATGTACAATAGTTTGGTGTTTTGGGGATTTATAGTTTCAGCAGATGGTATAAGAATAGATGAAGAAAAAGTAAAGTCAATTATTGAGTGGCCTATCCCAAAGAGCATTAAAAAGGTAATAAGTTTCCATGGTTTAAATGCTTTTTACAAAAAGTTTATTAAGAATTTTAGTAGTGTTATTGCACCAATAACAAATTGTATGAGAGGAAAAGAATTTGCATGGACAAGGGAAACAACATAAAACTTTGAGTTGTTAAAGAAGAAAATTACAAAAAAGCCTATTTTAACATTACTAGGTTGAAGTAAAGTGTTTGAGGTTGATTATGATGTTTCATTTATGAAAATTGGTGTTATTTTGAGTCAAAAAGGGAAGTCAATAGCATATTTCAGTGAGAATTTGAATGAGGTAATAATAAATTATTGTATGTATGATGTTGAATTTTATGTTATTGTACAATCATTAAGACATTGTAGGTATTACCTGGTGCCTAAGGAGTTTATCTTATTTACTAATCCTGAGGCTTTGAAGTATGTGAACACTAAAAAAAAGTTAAATAGTAGGCATGCAAAGTGGGTGTCTTTCTTATAGGTTTATATTTTTGTGTTGAAGCACAAATTAGGAAAATAGAATCTAGGTAGTTGATACTTTGAGCAGACCTTGGGGTTGTTAACTACTATGGTGAGTGAATTAGTTGGTTTTGAATTTATTAAAGAAGTATATGATATTGATCTAGATTTTGGCAAGATGGTTGAACAACGTAAGAATCCATTGACAAGTGATACAATTAATGTTAATGAAGAGTATCTTATGTAGGATGGTTATCTCTTCAAAGGAAATAATTGTGTATTCCAGTTAGGTTTCTAAGAGACAATATTATAAAAAAAAATTATAGTGGTGGTTTGAATAGACATTTTGGTAAGACAAAGACAATAGCTTTGGTGTAGGAGAAGTATTTTTGGCTAAATATGAAGAGAGATGTGACAAGATATGTTTTAAGGTACATAATATGTTAGGTGACAAAATTATATGCACAAAATAAAGGGTTGTACATGCCATTACCAGTTCTAAGAGGACCATCGATAGATTTGAGTATGGATTTTGTGTTGGGATTACCAAACAAATAGAGAGGTAATGATTCAATTTTTATTGTTATAGACAGGTTTCTAAGAGTTCATTTTATTTTATGTAAGAAAACCAATGATGGCACTAGATTTATAGAACCATTTTTTAAGGATATTATGGAGGAAGATGAGGACTAAGCTATAATTCAGTACTTCATACCACCCCCCAAAAAATGGATAGACATAAGTTGTAAAAATGAGTTTGGGAAATTTATTGAGATGCCTAGTTGAAGAGAAGCCCAGGCAATGAGACTTGGCTTTACCATAAGCTGAGTTTGTATATCATAGTCCAATGAATAGATCAATAGGAAAATCAACATTTCAAATTATTTATGGGATAAATATTATGATTATTTTAGATTTGGTATAGTAACTAATTGCAGAATGAGTTAGTGATGATGTATAATCATTTAGAGAACATATACATCAGTTACAAAAAGAAGTAAACAAAAGTTGTAGGAAAGTAATGAAAAGTATAAAATAGCAGAAAATTTCAGGACAAAAATATTTTAAGGATATTTAGTGATGGTTAACTTGAAGAAAAAGATATTTACAAAAGGCACATATAAAAAGTTGAAGTACAAGAAAATTGGATGATGCACAATTGTGAGGAAAATTATTGACAATGCTTATGAGGTGAGTTGACCACATAATTTGAATATCTCCCCAATATTTAATGTTTCAAATTTATATGATTTCCATGGATAAGATGGTGAAGGTGAAGAATATAAATAAGTAGATTGGAAGCAACATGTGTCAAAGAAGAAGAAAGAAAAGATAGTGCAAGTTTTGGATCAGAAGACAGTAAACACAAGATAAGGAAGTTATCACATGTATTTGGTACAGTGAGAAGGATTAGAGTAGGAAAAAAGATCTAAGAATATATAATGGGAGCTGAAGAATATTTATAAGAAAAAATGGTAGGGGTACAATCAGAGCAACTCGTAGGAGCTGAGTTCTTTACAACCAAAGGAAAATGATGTAGAAAAAGGGGTCAAACTTATGGAGGTCATAAATTTTGATCTATAGCTTCATTTGAGCCCAAATTCATGACTAAACAATCATCTCAAAAATTTCAATGTAGTTATAAATTTACCTTATAGTTATGGAACATTTTTGATATCTTTTGGAAGCCATACGTGACCATATGAGGGTCTAAAATTATAGTTTAACATTATTTTCAATTTTTTTCTTAAATTTAGAAACTGTATATTTTTGTAACTGGACTTGAACTTTAGTTTAAATTCATCTGATAGGTTATTTAGTGTTTAATTTATTATTAGATATTTTTAGAGTTGTGCGTGTTTGCATGCGAAACTTACTAAAAATAGTAGGTTAAGTATTATTTATTATTAGAGTTCCAAATTTTGCATGTCAACTCTAATTCTGAGTTGAGGCTTATTTATGCATGGTTTTTAATTATTTGAATCATTCAATACAAATCAATACTAGTTACTATTCAAAATCTTGACCTATTAGATTTATCTTTGTCTTGATAGTATTTGAGTTTATTAGGTGAACATAAAATATCCTGACATTGGTGCATATTCAAATTATAAAAGACACACTAAGGACAAAATTTGGAATACTATTAGTGGACTTAAAATCTTTAATTAGGTGAGATTTAAATGGTTTTAAACTAAATTGTAATTTAATATAATCATCCAAATAAAAACTAAAAAAGAAAAATAAAAAGACCTAAGGCCATGGCAAAATATGGAATACTATAGTGGACTGAAATCCTCAATTAGCTAAGATTTCAATGGTTTTAAACTAATGTATAATCTATGAAATAAATTCGGTGTAAATTCAATAGTGTATGAAATCTCTATCTCATCGCCTTTTATATCTACAATTAGTTGATTGATATAAATGTTAGACACAAAGACAAAATGGAATAACAAATGGTTCATACAACACATCCCCCTAAACATTAAAGTGTTTTCATGAATCTTAAGCCCATGAGAGGTACCACCTATGCCTAGGAGCATTTGATCGAATTCCATTGTATGTTCATGAACCAAGCATAAACATCTGGCCTTCTAGAGCTTGTGAAGAGCTTGACTTGGTTTGTGAATATTTTAATTCATTTTTGACCTTTCAGCACCTATTTAAGTTCATTTCCAATGTGATTGGCCTAAAGAAGTTGAAAATACACTCTTACATGCATTTGTACCTGAAGGTGGACCTTCTTGTCCATACAAAAGACTTAAAACTACCTTCTTTTACATAATTCTCTATCTTTGGATGTTGGTCTACAAATTTCTCTACCTTTGACCATTCTTTAATGACATTATGACACCATGCACATTATAACCTTCCTTAAAGTGCTTATCCTTGAAAAGAGTACGTATAATTCCTCAAATTGTCATATAAAGTGACTTAAAGGCCTTGGGGTGCATGAAAAACATGATAGAATATTAATACTTGACTTGATAACTTCCAAGACATAACTAAACCTCATAAAGTGACTCATCAGAATGATCTGACCTTGAACACACATGCATAATCAACATTAGCTCATGAATGAACTTTGAAGACTATACAAATACATAAAGAGACCAAACCTTAAACAATGCTAAACAAGGATTAATTGACCACTTGAAGACCATTACAACACATAGGTGACCATATATAAGCATGAAGAGCCCTATGAAAATTTTTCAACCTATAGGGGTTGACCCTTTTGACCTGGGGGTCAAAATTGGTAGACATAACTATTGAAAGATATTGAAATAAATAAGAAAAAATGGTACTTAGTTGGTTTATTGTGCACATGAATATCCATATTGGAAACAAATATAAAATATGTAGGATAAGTGTTATGGACCAATCATCATATTATTTAAATTATACTTTATGTGGTCGTAGACACTACTGCCTGATTTGCACACTATTTTTTATGCTAGTGTCTGACTATGATACATATGTCTTGTATGGTATAATGATTGGATTTGGATGCAAACAAATTTGTTTTAATGTGTTTTTCATTACCTTTCTTTGGATGTATTCAAATTAAGGATACATGATGCCACTCCTTGTTGATTGATAAAACCATAACTCTTCACCCTTGGAGTGAATTTGTTGAAAAATGGGTTAGTGATCTCAAGATGTTAAGTTTCCATAAAGACCCCTCTATCAATGTGCACAACCTACATAGACAATATTCCAAGGAGGGCCTTAGACTTAATTAGTTCTTATATAAATCATAGATAAGTCCCACTACCTCACCATAAAGAGGTGACTAATCATCCAATACAACAATGAGATAATGGCACACTTCTTATATCTAGTCAACATGTTATAAACCCAAACATTTTATGATTGGTAAAATTATCCACATGATAGTTTCATCCCTGCCATGGTGGAGTAATAAAAAAAGCAACCACTCTCTTAAATTTGACAAGTCTTACTAATGCAAAAGCTAAGCAGACCATCCCATGGCCATCGTGTTGATCTTCTAGTAGTGGTTTGTAATGTTAAACTCCAAATTTTCATTAATTTATGTCTAATTTTGGAATATGTTTGAGGCACATCCAGGCACTAGCCAAAGAATGCAACCTACCTTTTGAATCCCAAATCACACATTCCACTATCAAATGGCACTTGAAGCATTCAATTTTAGGTGGAAAACATTCATCACATAGCTCATAAATAGTGTTCACCTAGAACATTCATTAAGATCTATGAAATCAACATAGAGATAAGCCCACAACATGTATAGCCTATAGATGGCACAAATGATGAGGCTTGGATTTTATACCCAGATTTTAATCCTTATTCAAATTGTCTTCTACAAATGTATAGAGCTCAAATATAGGGGATTGGATATTTCATTTTGTATCTATGCTCTACCTCTCATTGAGTGTGCACAATTATGAGTGCCTCAACATCTCTACTTGTCTTTATTATTTCTCTATAATACATTTGAAGTGTTTATGTAACTATATAATTCACCTTAAATTTTTGAAGAAATACATCATGGATGTTATCTCCCCATCATCTTGAATTTGGTTTTCTTGATCATTGCCTCTTATAAAATATATGATATTGTTTGTTTTAAGATTTTTTTTGATGAAATATATCCATATATTAGCTAAAAAGAATATAAAAATAATTCACAAAAAAATAAGGTGGTATGAGAGCATGCCATGACACACTAGGCAGAGCCTAAGAGCACAACCAAAGTATCAAAGTATCATCTAGGTAGAGCCTAGAAACAAGTAGCTAAATGACAAAGTCATAAGAAGAGATAAATTTTATGTAGCAAGAGCAAGGCCAATAGGTGGAGGATCCATATCATCAACACCCCAGCCTGAGCTTGGCAAATCATTACCATCTAGAATAGGCTCCCAGCCAGTGAGTTGGGCAGTGTTTGTATCATCATCTATTTGTGTCCAAGTGGGAGAGATAGACAAAGAGAGCCTAGGGAAATTATCCATCACATTTGAATGACCTCCAGGTAGCACCCCCCAAAAATCTAGGTGTGGAGGAGGAGGAACACCCCAACCATCCTACCTACTAAGGGAAGGAGGCAGTAACTACCACCCTCATTGCTACCCAGGAGGGGAAACATGTTGGTATGGGGTGCTACTAGGAGAGTAGTACCTAGAATGGTTGCAATGATTACCACCATGAGGTAGCCAAAGCACTCTATCATCCAATATGGTATCTCTGGGTGGAGAAGGTAGAACTTGAACCATAGTACAAGGAGAATCTCCCTAATGGGAGAGGAGATCCTAAAGATACCCAAGCTCTATAGCCACTTTATTAGCTTGGACTTGAATCTACAAAATAACATTGGAGATGATAGAATATTTGTGCAAAATAGAGACATTACAATTAGCAGAAGCATGATTAAACATAGAATTATTTATTTCTTTCCAGATCCAAAAGAGAATCTCCACTCTGAAAGTATGCTAAAATTGCATGTATTTGGAGGACATTGCGGGTTTATCACCAAGAAGGATATTCTACCAAAGGAATAATTCAAGATGGAAAGGCCTGAATAGATCATGGATCCAAGTCTAGACCCTTTGAGCTTTGGAATAGTACCAAAATAGATGAGGGAGCATCTAAAGGTGGCCATAAAAGGGGCAAATAGGCTGGTTATCTCTAAGCTAAACAAGTCTACTAACAATAGGCAAACCTTGGTGTAGTATACACCAAGAAAAGTGGGAAAGCTTGGGCTCCACACAAGCTCCCCAAACTATGTTGAATTGAAAGATCTACACTTTAACAGATGAGTGCATCCCCTAATAGGTGTTAAGCTTGTCAACCATGGGCAATTGGGGGTGAGCCAAGTATAGCCTAGACGATGAGTGTAATTGTGGAAAGGGGTCTCAACATACCATTTCTAGTCCTCCCAGCATGGCTAAGTGGAGTGGACCAAGATATTATGGATCATAGAAGCTGGGACAACATTGAAAATCCCCTGGTAAGATTTCTGATCCACATTGGCTAATCAAAATTTAGGTTTTGCTCCTCCCAAGATACCCAAGAGAGAGAACGCTTGTAGAAGATATCTTGCACAAAATGAATTCCTTTGAAAAAAATCTTGAGGGAATTGATCTAAGGGACTTTTTCTAGGGGCACTTCATTGCAATAAAACATGGGAGACCACCATAGAGAGTGGCAGTTAATGGAGAGCTCATTACAAAAATTGGAACCATTCTAGAGAAGCCATGGCTTAATATTTTCCCAAGCCTTGCAGATGCTTTTGGCCATAAAGGATCTAGTGATCTGGATGGGAGACTAAATGAAGATTAAATTATGTAAGTTGAGCCCTTTCCAGGTTTTCTTGCCGTTGGGCAAGCCAGAGGAGATACAGTGTCTGAATAACACCTTATAAGCTTCTGGGTCCTCAATGGCTCATACAATCCATTTAGCACATAAGGCAGTTTCTTGCCAAACTATGTTGATGAGTCCCATCCATCCAGCTTCACACGTGAGGCAACAATATTCTAAAGCCACCCTATGGAATCCTTTACCTTGTGGGGAATTTGCCCAAAGGAAATCTCAGAGAAATTTATTCAACTTCTAGTAAGATTTTTTAGAAGGTACCCATCATGAAAAGTAATACAAATGGGTGGATGGAAGACTATTCAAGCATATTTGAAATTTTTCTACCAACAAAAGAGACTTGGTCACCCAGTATTATAGCTTCTTGGCAACTCTGTCAACAACAAATTTCCACAATAAGGGTGGTGAAGCATATAAAGCAAATGGGATGCTAAGGAATTTAAAGATTTCATCATGTTGGATCCACTTCCAACTAAATTTATCAGCCCACATTGGTAGAGAGAGGTAAGACTATCTATATCAATGAGTTTTCTACCATTGCATGTTGGAGCCAGAGGTCAGGTAGAAGGTGTCAAGACACTGTAAGGAATTGTCCAAATTAGCTTCATCTTTAATAAGGGTAAAGAAGGAGTCATCTACATAGTGGCCATTAAGCAATTTCATATCTTCATGTGGATTAACTGCATTAGGAGGGAGGTAAATTCCCTTAACAAGGCCACTAGCTTGGGCATTGTTAAGGAGATATCCAAAACCCTTAGCTGCAAGAACATACAAGGTGGGAGCCATAGGGTACCCTTAGTAAATAAAACAAAATAAACCAAATTACTTGGAGGTGACTCCATTGATGGAGAGGACAACTAAGGTATCAGAGAAAAGCATCTGAATAGTTTATTATGAAGATGGGCCTAAAACCCAGAGCCCAAATCATAGCTAAGATAAAAGGCCACTCGATGTGATCATAAGCTTTTTCAAAGTCAATTTTGATGAACATAGCTTTTTTCTTAGACCGTCTAGACCAATCCATCCCTTCCCAGATGGTAATGATGTTATCCAAGATATAATGACTTCTAATGAAGCCTATTTATTTTGGATGCACAATGAGAGGTAACATATTGTGTAGTAAAATTACTAGAGCCTTGGCAATAATTTTATAGGAAACATTCAGGAGGATGATGGGATGCCAGTTGCAGATCAACTTAGGATCTCCCTGCTTAGGTATGAATTTGATATTTCATTTATTTATATTTTTACCTAGAGAATGTGCACAAAATGCTTCTTGATAAACTTTATGCAAATCATTACCCACAAGATCCCAAAGAGTTTTGTAGAAGTCATAGGGAAACCCATCAATACCAGGGCCTTTTTCATTAGCCATGTGAGACACTGCTTCATGTAAATCATCAATAGTGAGGGGCCTATCACAAATCACCTGTTGGGTGGGAGTGAGTTTGCATGACACCACTGAAAGGCATTTTTGAAGGGTAGATTCATGCTCTGCTGAAGATGCTTGAGCTTTGAACACTTGATGGTAATGGTCGACAAAAGCTTGCACAATCTGTGAAGTTTCTATGAGTCTATTACCAGACTTAGAAATGAATTGAATTTATTATTTTGAGTTTTTGGTTCGCAATAATTAAAAGAACTCCTTAGAAGCTTTGTCCCCTATTTTAAGCCAATGAATCTTGGCTTTGACTTAGGCTCCTCAAGCATTGTATTTATCTATAATCTATATATGATATCTTAAGAATGTAACTCTCACCTACAAGATCTCATTAAAGGGATATCTTTTCAGAGCTAGAGTCACACAACTTAGTTCTGAGGTAGTGGTAGAGTAAGAGTGTCTTCAAATTTTGGCAAGTTGGCAACCATAGATCCACATAAAGTGAGAGGTCTTCTTGATAGCATCAACCCACCAGAGAATCCAACTAGAATCTTGGGAAGGACGTGGATCTAAATTCCAAACTCTCCTAATGTGTGCCATACTTGAGCAAGGAGGTGTTAAGGAAGAAATGTGTTTTGTGGACTTTGGGTTTCATGAACTACCATTTCACATGAAACCGTATGGGGGAGTGATTAGAAAGCCCAAAATCTGATAACACCTACACCAAAAGGAAAAAACTATTATCAAAAGAGAAGTATGGTTGGGTGAACATCATTTCCCTATCTAGATGCTTTAGAATATGAGCGGGGCCTTCCCTAAAATTACTCCAGGTGTACCAAACTCCATCTGCAGGATGATGAGTTAAATTGGGGTCATAAAGGCCTTATTTAGTCTACATGTAAAACCATGCCTCCCTTTCGCTAACTGCCCACCTCATAGGCAAGTGGCCTAACTTGTCCTTGAGAGATGCCACCATATTAAAGTCACCACATAATACCCAATGGACATTGGAGAGATCATCCTCTATCCATCACCATAAATGAAAATGCTCTAAAACATCATTTGAGGCATAAATATTAATAAAGACAAAGGAGTGGCTTTCAATGCTAAAAAGAGCCCAAACTAACCAATTGGTGGGGTCTATACCAGATTGCACTAAGTGTGGCCGCCACCTTGGAGAAATAAATGTGATCACCCCTCCATGTACTACAACATGATTACTATGAAGAATGATACTATCATGACAGATAGAATACTAACAGTCATGAATAAAAAATTTGCCACCTTAACTTTTTGCAGATAGAGAATGTCCATCTCGAAAAAATTCCTTCTAAAATCATGCACAACAAACTTGTGTTTTGGATCTGTGAGACCCTAACATTTCATGAAAATCAATTCATAGATGAAGGGTGTCAAGGGACATGTCTGTTAGGGTGTGGAGCTAAAAGCTTCAACTATTGCAGACATGAATAGGTTGCTGAGTTTTAGAAGAACTGACATCGGTAGTATGACCGACGTCAGTCAGATACAGTGCAGAAGGCAACCGACATTGGTAGGTAGTCAGACAACGTCGGCAGAACCAGACAGACAGGGACCGACGTCGATCGCCTGTGGCGGTTCCAGAACTGCTGTTGACGAATAGTCAGTTAAGTGAAGCGAGCGTTTGCATGTTAAAGGGCTAATTATAGTCACGAGCTGCGTGTCTAATTATTGTAATTAGAGTTCTATTTTTGTATGCATGGGATCCTATTTAAAGACCCATGAGGCATGTATTGTAAATTAAGCAGGCAAGTAAAAGCATTGAAGTAAGGAGTAAGGTCAAGGAGATATACAGGTGTAAGGTCAAGGAGATCAGCTGAAGCATTCAAGGAGGGGATAATAACTCAGGTTGTAGAGTTGTTGTGTTGAGCAAGAGAGAGAGGGAAGAAGGTCTTGAGGTGTGGCAAGCCTTTGAGGTGGAGGAAGAAGTGGCATCTTCCTTATTGTATTTTCTTCTAGTAGTATTTAATACAAGAGTGTGTATTGTCTCTCAAATTCTTTGCTGTCTCAATTTTCTAGTTACTTAATCATTCTGGTATAATTTCATGTTTAATTGCTTATAAGAAAGTAATCAATTGTGCTTCCATTGGATTAGGGGTTCCTGACAGTTGGTATCAGAGCTACGGTTTGCAGGAAGTAGGGTATTGTTTGATTACAAGTCATTCACAGGGTTTTCTGATTGAGTGGGAGTTCAGCAATGGCAGAAGAAAGTAAGCTACAAATGGAGAAGTTTAACAGCAAGAATTATCAACATTGGCGGATGCAGATAGAGGACTATCTATATCAGAAGGATTTGTACTTACCGTTGGGTGGGGTTGCATGCAAGCCCACAGATATGAAGGATGAAGAATGGAACGTTCTTGATCGAAAGGCTCTGGGTTCCATAAGGTTGAGCCTTGCATCGTCTGTGATTTCCAACTTATCACAGTGCAAGACAACAGAAGAGTTAATAAAGTCCTTGGCGAATTTATACGAAAAGCCCTCGGCTTTTAATAAGGTATTTCTTATGAAGCAGCTATTTACTTTGCAAATGCAGGAAGGTGGATCGGTACATACTCATCTTAGTGATTTCCATGGTTTGGTAAACCAACTAGCTTTAGTCAATATTGTTTTTGATGATGAGGTAAAGGCTCTCTTGATTTTATGTTCTTTGCCTGAAAGTTGGGATAGTTTGGTTCTGGCAGTAAGTAATTCTGCATCTACTTCTAAAATCTTAAAATTTGATGATGTTGTGAGTGTGATCTTGAATGAAGAAATACACACAAGAAGCACAGGTGAATCATCAGGTAATGCTCTAAGTGCAGAAAGTAGGGGAAGGCAAAGGGAGAAGATTGAGCAAGGGAAATCAAGGTCGAAGGTGGGAGGGAGATCCGAGTCCAGAGGTGTTACCTGCTGGTTTTGTGGAAAGAGAGGACACACAAAGAAGGAGTGTTGGTTGAGAGATAAAGAGAATCAACATGTAGGTAATGAAGAAGCAAATGATGCAAATATTATGGTACATGATGCTCTCATACTTTCTTTGGATTTTCAGGTAGGATCTTGGATTTTAGATTCTGGTTCTTCTTTTCATGCATCCCCAAACAGAGATTTGTTCCATGAGTATGTCTAGGGAGACTTTGGAGTGCTTTATTTAGGGGATGGTACGCCTTGTCAAATAGTTGGCAAAGGAAAAGTGCAGCTGAGATTGCAGATTGACAACACATGGGTGTTGAAGGAGGTTATGCATGTCCTGGTTCTAAAGTAGAGTTTGATTTTTGTTGGAAGGTTGGGTGATGAGGGATGCACAATAACCCTCACAGCGGATTCTTGGAAGGTTACCAAGGGAGCACTTGTTTTAGCAAGAGGTAAGAAAGTAGATACTCTTTATCTATCTACTTGTATTGCTGATTCTACTTCTGGTTTATCTACTTTAGCTGTAGATTCAAAGATGTGGCTTAATAGGCTTGGTCACATGAATAAGAAGGGAATGGACATTCTTGATTCAAAAGGTATGTGTTCAGATTTGGAAAGCATAGATAGAGTCCATTGCAAAAAAAGGAAATTTGATGCTTTTGACAGGAACAAAGAAGTCTTGGCATTTATGGAGGAGATGAAGGACAACGATCAGTCACAGGGGCTGAACAATTCTGAGTAGGGCAATATGGATAGGGGTTTGATCTAAGATGAGCTCACGAATGAAGATTTCATCACTCACAGGAACACACAGTCGCTGACATCGGTCACTTGGAATCGACGTCGGTCAGCCAGATACCGACATCGGTCATGTGCAGACCAGTAGGGTCGGCAGGAGAAGACCGACGTCGATTAGGTAGGAATCGACGTCGGTAGGGGGGACACCGATGTCGGCTAGGGAAACGACGTCGGCAGTCAGGGTCAGTGCAGGGAACCGACATCGGTCGGGAGCAGACTGGGAGATGGTCGAGATTGGTCACTGAAACGGATGTTGGGTGGACAACAAGCTGTCAAGGAGTCTCAAACACCCATATGGAGGTCATAAATGGTAAGTGAACCTCATATTCATTGTTCACCTTCTTTATATTACTTACTGATGGTCAAGAACTAGGAAGATGGAAGAAGCAATGCAGGTAGAATCCAGAAACAGTGGGAGCTTGGCATGGATGAGGAGTGTGAGTCCTTGGAGAAGAACCAAACAGGTATTTGTTGGTGGAGTTGTCAGCTGGAAGAAAGCACTGGATGAGGGATGGATTCCCAAATTAGAGAAGAGAGTGGATGGACACGTGAGACAGAAGGCTATGGTATATGGTCTTGATTAGGCTACAGGACAATGGAGGTTTGACCATTGTATTTTTTCTTTACCAGGTTAGATAATATTAGCTACATTATCCTGTTACTGTATTGTGGGGCTTGTTGCAGGGTTTCATATACAAGGAGTTTTTTGAGCTAAGGGTAGAGTTGGTTCAGAAGTATGTCATGAAGAATTTGGGAGCAGCAAAATTCTTTTGGCATAAGTGACAGGTATAACATCATAGGTTTTATGGTGGTTGGTATTCAAGAGTGACTTTGAAGAGGGATATAGAGCCAAGGGAACAAAGTATATGGTGTACAGGTACAAGTACAGGTTGCAGCTGTTTATCTCTAAGTGGGAGATTGTTAGGGTGTGGAGCTAAAAGCTTCAACTGTTGCAGACATGAAGAGGTTGCTAAGTTTCAAAAGAACCGACGTTGGTAGTATGACCGACGTCGGTCAGATACAGTGCAGATGGTAACCGATGTCGGTAGCACCAGACAAACAGGGACCGACATCGGTCGCCGGTGGTGGTTCCAAAACTGCTGTTGACAAACAGTCAGTTAAGTGAAGCGAGCATTTGCATGTTAAAGGGCTAATTATAGTCACGAGCTGCGTGTCTAATTATTGTAATTAGAGTTCTATTTTTGTATGCATGGGATCCTATTTAAAGACCCATGAGGCATGTATTGTAAATTAAGTAGGCAAGTAAAAGCATTGAAGCAAGGAGTAAGGTCAAGGAGATCTACAGGTGTAAGGTCAAGGAGATCAGCTAAAGCATTCAAGGAGGGGATAATAACTCATGTTGTAGAGTTGTTGTGTTGAGCAAGAGAGAGAGGGAAGAAGGTCTTGAGGTGTGGCAAGCCTTTGAGGTGGAGGAAGAAGTGGCATCTTCCTTATTGTATTTTCTTCTAGTAGTATTTAATACAAGAGTGTGTATTGTCTCTCAAATTCTTTGCTGTCTCAAGTTTCTAGTTACTTAATCATTCTGGTATAATTCCGTGTTTAATTGCTTATAAGAAAGTAATCAATTGTGCTTCCGTTGGATAAGGGGTTCCTAACAATGTCCTTTGAGTCCAGCCTTTCCATGACATCATACTGATTCTATAGGAAGAGCCCATTATTGGCATTTAAGAACTCATATTATTTCCTCAAGTTAGGGTCAACCAAAAACTCTCCTTCCTTTGCTTCGTTAATCCTCTGAAGAGGGTTATGAGAGCATTTGGGCATATCTTGTTGAGCAGAAAGTGGAAGGGTTGTTGGTTGTGGGTCTAAAAAATTGGGTCCAAAGGCCTCGACACCTTGGGATAAAAAGTTAGCAGTGAGAGGAGTGTTAAATACTCTAGGATTTTTTGCCAATTTCAGAGCTGCAGTCGGTGAGGCCTCTTTTACAACAAGATCCTGCTCCTGTAGGCCATTGGTTGAATATGGCTTACCTCCTTTGAGAGCATCAGTTGAGTTTGCAGCTTTGGTGTAAGTGTTCTTCTTCCCAACTGTAGTCTAACCATCCTCAGCTAGTGTCTTGCTAGCTTCAAGAGAGGGCTTAGGGGGAGAGGTTGTGCAAGTGGACACATTATTGCGAGGCAACTGAAGGGGGCAATCCCATATATTATGGTCTATGGCTTGGAAGTAGAAGCAAGTGTTACGCAAGTTGATATATAGGACTCGTTCAGAGTGCCTTACATCTCTGACCTAGATTTCCACAAACTCCTTGAGGTCCTAGGAGAGGTCTACTTCTACACAAACCCTTTTTTGTGGTTTGGAAGAGTAGAACTAGTTTTGTTCATGACAAACTACATGACCTATGGAGGATGTTATCTAGTGAAGAAAGTGCCAACATGAGAGTGGGAGGCCTAAAAATTCAATCGAAATCAGAACTTTAAGAGCAGAGTGCTCAAAGACCATAAAGTCTCATGTTTAGGGGGAGAGAACCATTAACGAGTTCCTGACATACCAAGTGGCAGACTTATGGAAGATTCTTTCAACATGAGATGGGTCAGAAAAGCGGAAGAGAAATAAACCCGTAGTCATGTTCCAGACGCTCTCCAGCTTAATGCCATGAGATGCCCAGTGAGTTTAAACCCAAGACCATAACTTACTTTCAAAGGGGATTCTCCTCACAAAATATCCTATTAAACAAAACTGCTCTAACCATTGACGTGCAAAATTAAATTCAGGAATGGGAAATATAACATCAGGTTCTATCGTATTACCTCATGTTATACCTTCGGGATAAACTTCCTTGGATGCTTGCAGGGGGCCATTGCTCGGTGCTCCTCCATTCTTCTCCGCAACTAAAACAATCGGGATAGAATGGGGAGAAGACATTATAAAGGTTGGCCTCATCCGAAGGCAAGAAACCCTAAATGATAATAAATGCTAAGTCCCACAAGTGCTTAAGTTTGCAGTATGACACAAGGCTGGTCAAGTAAGGAACCAAGGGCCAACTCAATGATGTGCAGGGAAAAAACCCTAGCAGAGAAAAAAACTTCCTATTTTAAACTTATTGAGAAGAGGGTTTAAGATGTTTCATGCTATAATCCAACCAATAAATAGATTTTGTTCCTAGCTTTCTTGATGCATCACCACATTTTCCTTTTATAATTTTATTTATGTTATCTACCTTCCTTTTCCTCTACAAATAATATATTTCTTACCTTAGGTTCATGTAAGGAAACAACATTTTAACCTCAAAGGTTATCCTCTAAATAGATCCCATAGTGTAGTTTCCTAAATTTGTTCGTCCATGATGGGTACCATAGCAAAACACTCTTTAACATCAACAATTACTAACATTTTAATTTGAATTGTAACATATATTTTAGAACAAAATTATATTTTCAATAATGGAAAAGAATGTATGTTAAATCCAACCACACAAAGTCCTTAGTCGCTAAATTTGATGTTCTACTCTCCATGTCAAAGATTTTTTAATGATGATTATCAATTCAAACATTTCCCTTCAAAACCTTCCACAACTCATAATTATAAAGGAAACATCAACGAAAATATATATACCAATGTTTTCTAAAATCAACCGATTAATAATAACATAGTATTGTGTGTAAAGAAGTCCCACCCCTGTTTGGCCATTTTCAAGAAGGTTTAGGTGGACTTAAAACATCTTGACATTGGTGAATATTCAAATTGTAAAAGACAAGCTGAGGGCAAAATCTGGGATACAGCACACATTCCTTGCTGGCATGGAGAAATGGGAGCAACAGAGAGTCATCCCTCTTGAGCACAAATGCCAACAGGCAAGCCAACATGCAAATGCTTATGTTTATGAATGTCATATACTTTTTCTAATTAGCTAACCCCTTTTTCATTCGGATCTTATCATGTCTTTCAGCTTGTTCTGAATTTGATGGGGAAAAAATTACTGGACGTACCACCTGCCGAGGAGATGGAAGAAGTATATAAGGCTTTTGTCCAATACATGGCAGCTAGCCTCTGCGTGCCACTTAATATTCCTGGAACTACTTTTGCAAGAGGAATTAAGGTGGATGATCCAGTTTAGTTGCCGCAATTTCAATTTTATTCTTGCTGAATATTTTTAGACCCTGAAATCGTTCTGGTTTGTCTGCAGGCAAGAAAATCTCTGATAAAGACGATTTACAAGTGTATGGAGGAGAGAAGGCAGCATCCAGAAGTGGCCCATAATGATCTTTTGACCAAGCTTCTGAAAGAAGGAACCTTCTCTGATGAGATTATTGCAGATCTGATACTGTTTTTGCTCTTTGCGGGTCTTGAGACATCATCGGCAGCCATGGTATTTGCTGTAAAGCTTCTCACTGAGAATCCGAGAGCATTGGAGGAGCTTAGGGTGAGTCCATAGCAAACTATTTTTTTAGCCCATCTAAGTCAGTTTGAATAACATTAACCATAAAGATGTGGCGCCCAGGATGAACATGATGCTATCAAAAACAATCAAAAACTGACAAAAGGCAAAAGGCAAAGACAATCAAAAACTGACATGGGATGACTATACGTCAATGAAATTCACACAGTGTGTAAGTAGACCATATACTCAGATTCTTTTAACACATTCTTATAACATTATTGTCGACACCCAAGTTTATGAGTAAAAACTGTGTTAACTTTTGTCAGAAACTTTTGTGGAAGTGTTATATCTCTTATAGCATTATATCTCTCACAATTATTGTTATTAGTGGTCTTTCTGTTCTGTCGTTGTCAAGCTGTTTGTGAGTTAAGATGTTGGAATATAAAGTATATTCGAGGATAGAATGATACTCTTAAGGTAGAACAACATTGTACAATGCTCCTCAAAGAAGGAACAATTCTACAAGATCTTAGCAATATGAGAACATCATTTCGAGGGAACAACTTCAAATATACTTCTACCAAATAAAAGATTTTTGACTTACTTGACATACTTCATAGTGATATTCATCTCTTTTATATGAACATATATTACCTGTAGTTATGCATAAACCCTTGATACCAATATACACCAACCCATTTCCCCACATAACTAGTTCAACAAGTTACCCCTTTGATCTAAAATAATTAACTAAAGGGGATGCGTGCCACATGTTGGCATCTCCATTGACCCATATATATCACATTATCACATCCCTATGTACATAACATCCCATCCCTTCTTATCACATTCCTCCCCTAAACATGAGAAGAAATCAAGCAATGTTTGTTCCTCAAATTATTGCAAACCTATTGGCATGCTTGATCATCTTAGCGCTCGTATGTGATCATGATACCTTATAGCCCTACAAATTTGGTTCTAGATTCTGCTACAATTCTTTGATTCCAATCATGACCATAGTTGGTCTTCCTTGGCTTCAATGGATAGCCATGGTTATTGCTCCACCAATTCCATTTTTTTCGATAGTGGTTCTTCTAATTCCATATATAGCCATAGTGAGTGTTCCTATTATTCCATGTATAACCATAGTGATTTATTCTTTGACACTCCATTACAATGTCTTCACAACTATTTCCTCTCATGATGGTGCGAGTTTATAAATGCCACAACCTTTACGCTCTTTTTCTACTACTTTGACCTTTTCTTCCATTGTGTATCTTTTCAACCTTTTCTTCTACTATGTTTATCTCTTGAATAGATGAAGTGTTCTTTTCAACATGTTCTTTTCCTATAGAATCATCTTGATTTCCTTTTCAATCTGTCTTATACTCTTCTTCACAATCTCCATGCTCATCCTCATGATCTATGTTGACTTTTCTTTGGTCCTTGCTATGTGTGATATCATGTAAAGTCTTCTATACCAGAGCTTCATGATCTTATTTTGCACATTAATATTGATAGTACCCACAATCTCTAACCAAGTATATCTAAGAATAATATCTAAACCATTGATATCCAAAGCATAGTACTATGAACATGTTACTGTGTGACACTCATCCTTTGCAAGATATCATAAGCTTCATAAAGCAAAGTTGCACAGTGATACTATGGCATCATAGGGCATCACTTCACTTATATTCATAGAAATTGAATAGAGACCTCCAATTGACTTTTCAAGGATACAAATGTTTCCTTAAGTTTAATTCCTCGAGTCACTTCTCCATTAGAGCTAACTATAAAAAATATGTGCAAAATATAGAACCATGTCACCTAAATTGTACCCATCAAGCAACAACTATTAGAGAGGCAAAGCAATGTCATGCTTCAAGTCTGAATTAGAAGCAAGGCATGGATGATTCCGCATACAAATTATATTTACAAAGTGGGCTAGATTAGATTCAAAATCATATTATGTATACTCTCTTATTTTAAAATTGAATTGTTTTAAGATTTTTGGCTTATCAATTGGCCCAGTTTGAAATTTCTCTCTTCCTTCACTATTTTGTGACTAAGTTTAGGTCAAATTTGTATTCTTTTCAGCCTTATTTTTTAAGTTTACTTTTGTTTTTCATTAAAATTTCCTTTTAAACTCATGGTTTACTAATTATTTTTGACTTTTATGTACATTGCTACAATGAATAGATGGGAGCCGACAGAAGTTGATCGTGCCACATACTTCCCTCTTCTTTCCATGGGAAAAGGATTTCCAATTCGTCTTCATTCTCGATCACTAGAATGATGAAAGGTTGTTATGCATCCTATTAAAAAGAAAAAAATCTTTGTACATGTGACTTGATAATGACTTGGGATTGCTATATAAGAATAATAGCGTATAATTATATGTATGTATGTATGTATGTATGTATGGTTGTTTCAGAGGTTTTTATAGTACTTTTGATGCTTAAGGAAGCCTCATCACATAGTTAAAACTTTAGGAAACTATAGATCACGAGTCAAAATTTATTATTTGCATATTTATGAATCTTGAAAGGATATTTTTAGCTTTGTTTATTTTTAAATAAGATTCATATTCACATACTTGTGCATATTGAGTGGATAATATTTTCTTTAATTAAATTTAAAGTAATTTATTATTATTTATTTTCTTTAACTATAAGATAAGTGATCACCTTATTATAATATAATGGACATCAAACATCTCTTCTATATATAGATTGACTTATCTTTCTAAACTAACATATTATCATACATTAAAACTTTGTTTTATATTCTTATATATCTACATAATTATATTAATTCTTAATAATTAGTATGTGTCTACCAAATCAAATTATTAATCTATGTTAACATATTTACTATAAATTTTCAATTTATTTAATGTAATTATTTATGGTCAAATCATAATATTTATTGAAATAATATATTTATTTGGGTTGCAAATAAATTAGTATGACAAGGTATCAAGTTATTTTGATAACAAGTTTTATGTCTATCATTCTCATATGTTCTTTTATCAAATTTTCTTGATTAGTTCTTCACATCCTTAGCTTTGCCTCTTCATTTAATTATGCTTACGGCGAAATATTAACCCCTTAGAGCTGGAAGGATCCCATAGGTTATGAAAACAAACTTTTATATCTCTAATACTAATATAAATAATCAATATCTCCATCATCTAGTTCTAATATCCAACCCTTATCCACATATATTAGTATCTTGGTCTCAAGATCTCAATATCTATTACAAGACCATTGAGGATTTATTTATACAACAGCTCAAGAATAAAGACAATTCTTGAAAACATATGTTCAACAAAATGTAATCCAACACACAAATTTAATCCTTGAAGTTAGTGTTAACCCTTTTTTGATTGCCTCAACCAAACCGTGGGAATTCAAATGGGAAGAAAATGAGTAATTTTCCTTGCATACAAATTATGGTGAACTTGATGTGAAGGTTTATCATTTTATTTAATCATTTTCTTTCTATTTTCATCTATTATGTTTTTGTTCTCTCTCTTTCCATTATTCATTGGGTTTTATATATCCACCTAACATGTATTACTTAGAGATACCTACCTCTTCAGGACATGTTACCTTCCTAAGTCATGTCAGAATCTAAGATTGACACTATTTTAAAGAATGGGCTCAATTTACATCTCAAATAGAGGAATACCATCACGTCATGTGTAATGTCAGCTCCATTATTCAGTTTACTTTCCTGGTCCCCCAAAGGATATGGGGACAATTTTGGAGTAAATACATTTTTCCATAGATATTCCACACACACCTCACAACTAACACGATTCAAATGACATGACCATGATTAACATGGTATTATATACCCATATTATAGCCTCCTATCATATTGATCTTTAACACCTTAATCACAAGGGTGATTCTATAGTTTGGACCTCTATAATAAACAAATCAAATAAGTGAAGGAAATAACTATATAGTATTACACTTAAGTATGTGGTCACCCACGTTAAATTAAATTTTAATGTGCCATCCCTTGAGGAACCACATACACAACAATTTATCATAGGGTATCATTATCTTCCCCTTTCTACATTTGAGTGTAACATAAAATCCATTCATGAAACATGGGGCATCTCATCAAAATAATTATACCCCATTACAAGCCAACAATGTTGCAAAAGCTATCATCCCCACTTAGGTGGGGCACATCTAGGATATTGGGCATATTTGTGCACTATGACTTCTATTGATCCTATGGGTCAAGGGATCATATGCAAACTACCCATTTAATAATACCCACTCAATAATTACCACTGAATCAATCCAATCCTTCTCATAATCAATTCATTCCACCCTGTAGTCGATGATATTTATCTATCCATGCTAACATTAACTACGTGATGCAGAAAAAGAGGCCCAACTTCGAGAGGCCATAAATGTTGATCCTTAGCTCTATTTGAGCCCATATTCATGCCAAAATTATTGTCCATTTATGAACATTTTTTATATTTCTTGGAAGCCATATGTGATCATCTGAGGGTCTAAAAATACTGTTTAAAATTATTTTTGGTATTTTTATAAATTTAGAAATTGTATATTTTGTAACCAAACTTGAACTTCAATTGATATTCATTTGATAGGTTAATTTTAGTGTTTAGTTTATTTTTGGAATTTTTTAGTGCTACACGTATTTACATGTGAAAATTACTAAAAATAGCAGCTGTTAAAAATAATAGTCCAAGTTTTATTATTTTTAGAGTTTTAAATTTTTACATGTCAAATTCAATTCTAAGTTGAGGCTTATTTATGGATGGTTCATAATTATTTGAATCATTCAATACAAATCAATACCGGTTATTGTTTTAAAATATTTACTTATTAGTATTTTCATGTCTTGATAGTATTTGGGTTCATATTTTGTATTAGAGTAAGTTTGAATCTTTGAGGTGTAAGGATTTGTGAAAGGATGAGGAACAATCACTTAGATGAACTAGACTATGCAAGAGATGCATAGACAAGAAGAGCAATTAATTGAGATTGTTGTGAATCAAAGATAAAGGAGAGCAGAAGATGATGTAGAAGATGACATAGATCATGAAGAATAAATTATGCAAGAGGAGAAACAAGAACAACAACCATCAATGGAAGAGATGATGATTAGAGATTTAGAAGGAAGGAACGAAGGAATCAAGGTTGACATTCCAAATTATAGAGTAAGCTTAAAACCAAAGAAGTTGATAGATTGGATGAACAACATGGAGATGTTTTTCGAATGGATAACTATGAGAGAAGACAAGAAGGTAAAGTTTGCATGTACAAAATTGAAGGGTCATGCAATGATTTGGTAGGATCACCAGAATAAAGAAAGACAAAGAAAAGGTAAAGATAAGATCAACTCATGGAAAAAGATAAAGAAGAAGCTGAGGGAAAATTTTCTACTTGTGGATTATGCATAAACCCTATATATAATATTCAAAAATTTGAGGTAAAAGGATCACATTATACAAGAGTATACAGATGAGTTTTACAATATTTCCATACTAGTAGATCATGATGAAATGAAAGAATAGATGGTTGCAAGGTATGTAAATGGTTTGAAGATTTCTATTCAAGATGAATTAAGCATGCATAGAATACTTTGTATGAAGAAATATTATCAATTAGATTTGAAGGTAGAAGAAAAACAAAATAGATAGAGTTTCAAAAGAACATCTATTGGGCCAAGAAGAGGATAATCCTCTCTAATAAGGGGATGAGGTGGATTTAATACAAATTGATGTGGTTTAATACCACTAGAGGAGAATTATTACATGGTATAAAAATACAAGAAGATAATAGATAAGGGTTTTAATACCAGTAAAGAGGAAGAGGATTTCAAAGTGGATAAAGTTATGGTGGTGGTAGAGGATGGTTTCCAAATTAACATAGGTCTTATGTTTGTCAAAGATGTTGAGAACAAGGCCATAGAGCATTTGAGTGTCCACACTACCAAGATCAATAAAGGAAGCAAGAGGATTGCCTAGGAGTGAATTTAGTTAAAGCTAAAATAAAAGATCAAAATACTAAAGTTATAACAACAGATATTGATGAAATATCATTATGAGAAGAACAATGATTGCTCCAAGGAAAATATATGTGTATAATATAGAAGGTGGTAATACATGGATGTAAATAAATATCTTTAAAACAAGGTGTACTTCAGGATCTAAGATATGTAAAGTAATTATAGATGGTGGTAGTTGTGAAAATATGTTTCTAAGGACATGATTGAGAAACTAGGTTTGTAGTGTGAAAAGCATCCTAATCCTTATCAGATTTCATTGTTTAAGAAAGAGAATGAAGTTACAATAGATAAAAGGTGTTTAATCAATTTTACTATAGGTAAAAATTATAAGGATGAAATATGGTGTGATGTAATACCAATGGATGCATGTCATGAGTTATTAGGAAGGCCATGATAGTTTGATATAAAAGTAATTCATGATGTAGCAAAGAACACATATAGTTTTTGGAAAGGTGGTATGCCTCTTAAATAATAAGAGAAGACTGAAATCATGTTGACTACAAAATAATTTATCAAAGACATGAAGATGACAGGTTGTTATGCATTAGTAGCGAAGAAAGAAGACACATAAGTAGTACAAATACCAATAGAAATAATAGTCGTGTTGAAAGAATATGAAGATGTTGTACCTGATGAGTTACGATATGGTTTACCATCAAAGAGAGATATTTAGTATCATATTGATTTGATTTTAGGATCATCTCTACCCAATTAATTAACTTATAAGATGAGTCCAACAAAACATGTATATTTGAATAAGCAAGTTATTGAATTGGTGAGGAAGAGTTTAGTAAGGGAGAACATGAGTCCTTGTGCAATACCAGTATTGTTAACTCCAAATAAAGATAGAGGATCGAGGATGTGTGTGGATAGTATAGCGATCAATAAAATTACAATCAAGTATAGATTTTCTATACCTCATTTAGATGATATGATGAATGTTCTTGCAAGAGTAAAATATTTTACCAAGATTGATCTAAGGAGTGGATAATATCAAATTCAATTTCGTGAAGGAGATGAGTGGCAAAAACCATTCAAAACTAGGGATGGCTTACATGAGTGGATGGTGATGCCATTTGGATTATCTAATGCACCCAACACATTTATGATGGTGATGAACATAGTGCTACGAGAATACAGTGGTAAGTTTGTGGTGGTTCATTTTTATGATATTTTAATTTTTCGTAAGACTAAATAAGAGCATTTACATCATTTGAGATTGATATTAGAATTATTAAGAAAAGATAAGCTCTATGAAAATTTGAATAAATGTAGGTTTATGTTAAATAGTTTGGTATTTTTGGTATTTGTAATTTCAGCAGATTGTAAGAATGGATGAAGAAAAAGTAAAGGTAATTGTTGAGTGGCCTATCCCAAAGAGCATATCAGAGGTAAGAAGTTTCCATGGTTTAAATACTTATTATATAAAATTCATAAAGAATTTTAGTAGTCTTGTTGCACCACTAGCCAATTGTATTAGAGGAAGGGAATTTATATGGACAAGGGCAGCAATATAAAGATTTAAGTTTTTGAATAAGAAAATTACATAAAAACCTATTTTAGCATTACAATATTTTAGCAAAGTGTTTGAGGTTGATCGTAATTATTCATTTGTGGGATTTGGTATTGTGTTGAGTCAAGAAGGGAATCCGATAGCATATATTTTACGTATGATGTTGAATTTTATGCCATTGTACAAGCATTAAGACATTGGAGGCATTACATGGTGCCTAAGGAGTTTATCTTATTTACTAATCATGAGGATTTTAAGTATGTGAACACTCAAAAGAAGTTAAATAGTAGGCATTCAAATTAGGTGTCTTTTTTTCATGGTTATACTTTTGTGTTGAAGCACAAATTAGGAAAAAAGAGTCAAGTAGTTGATACTTTGAGCAAGCAAGTGGAGTTGATAACTACTATGGTGAGTGATGTAGTTAGATTTAAATTTATTAAAGAAGTATACGATACTGATCCAAATTTTGGAAAGATAGTTGAGAAATATTGTAGTCCATTTACAAGTGATACAAGTAATGCTTATGAATAATATCTTATGCAGAATGATTATCTCTTTAAAGGGAAATAATTATGTATTCCAATTGGGTCTCTAAGAGATAATATTATAAGATAATTGCATAGTGGTCGTTTGGATGGACATTTTGGTAAGACAAAGATAATAGCTTTGGTGGAGGAGAAGTATTTTTTGCCAAAGATGAAGAGAGATGTGGAAAGATATGTTACAAGGTGTAGGATATGTCAAGTGGAAAAAGGACATGCACAAAATACAGGGTTGTGCATGCCATTATCAATTCTAAGGGGACCATAGACAGATTTGAGTATGGGTTTTGTGTTGTGATTAACAAACACAAAACCAGGTAATGATTCAATTTTTATTATTATAGACAAGTTTTTTAAGATGGTTCATTTTATTTTATGTAATAAAACTAATGATGTCACTAGATTTGTAGAACTATTTTAAAGGAATATATGAGATTGTACGGTGTTCCAAAAACCATTAAATCAGATAGGGACATGAAATATCTAATTCATTTTTGGAGGAATTTATGGAAGAAGATGGGGATTAAGCTAAAATTAAATAGTGCATACTAGACCCAAAGATATGGACAAACAAAAGTTGTAAACATAAGCTAGAGAATTTTGTTGAGATGCATGGTTGGAGAGAAGCCCAAGCAATGGGACTTGGCTTTACCGCAATCTGAGTTTTCATATAATAGTTTAGTGAATAAATAAATAGGAAAATCAACATTTTAGATTATTTATTGGAGAAATCCTATGAGTTTTTTAGATTTGGTATAGTTACCAATTGTAGAACGAGTTAGTGATGATGCATAAGTGTTTGCAGAACATATACAATAGTTACAAGAAAAAGTGGAAAGAAAGTTGGAGGAAAGTAATAAGAAGTATAAAGAAGTAACAAATGTTATAATAAGGTCAAAAATATTTGAAGAATGAGATTTAGTGATTATTTACTTGAAACAAGAGATATTTCTAAAAGTCACATATAATAAGTTGAAGTACAAGAAAATTGGACCATGTAGAATTGTGAAGAAAATCAATGAAAATGTTTATGAGGTAAGTTTACCACATAAATTTTAAATATCTCCAGTATTTGATTTTTTAGGTTTATACGATTTCCATGGAGAAGATGGTAAATGTGAATAAAATGAAGAAGTATAATGGCAACAATATGTGCCAAAGAAGAAGAAAGAAAAGATAGTGCAGGGTTTGGATAAAAAAAACATTAAACACAAGGAAATGATGTTATGATAGGTACTTGGTATAGTGGGAAGGATTATATTAGGAAGACAACACTTGGATTATATAATAGGGGCTAAATAAGATTGATAAAAACAAATGGTAGTAGTATAATCATAGTAACTTTTAGGAGCTAAGTTGTTTTCAGCCAGAGGAGAATGATGCAAAAAAAGAGGTCAAACTTATAAAGGCCATATATTTTGATCCATAACTTTGTTTGAACCCATATTTATTCCAAAGCAACTGTCTCAAAAATTTCAATGAAACCATAACTAGATTGTTGGGTTATGTATGTTTTAATATCCTTTAGAGGCCACACGTGACTATCTAAGGGTCTAAAATTACAGTTTAATATAATTTTTCATTTTTTCTAAATTTAGAAATTGTATATTTTTGTAACTAGACTTGAACTTTAGTTGATATTCATCTGATAGGTTAATTTTAGTGTTTAGTTTATTTTTAGAGATTTTTAGAGCTACGGGCAATTGCATGGGAAACTTACTAAAAATAGCAGTTGCTAAAAATAGCAAGTTGAGTTTTATTTTTTTAGAGTTCTAAATTTTTGTATGTCAACTCCAATTCTGAGTTGAGAATTATTTATAGATGGTTTTAAATAATTTGAATCATTCAATACAAATCAATACATGTAATTATTTTAGAATCTTTGCATATTTGTATTTTTTAATCTTGATAGTATTTGGGTTCATTTTTACGATTTCACAGCCATACTGCCTAACAATCAGATACCACCATATTAGAATTTGTATTATAAATCTACTCAATACGATAATTATATTTTCACCAATTCATGACATATATTATCCATGTTTATTCAAGGGTCAACCTTCACATCTAAGCCCTATATGCCACCAGTTTGAAATAGAAGACAAATCCTTAGGAATATATCTCCATAGATATGAATCACTCCATAAGTGATAGAAGTAGCTAAAAAAAATAACAAATAACAAAAAAAGTTTGTAAATAAACCAACTAAATTAGTTTCATTGTCAACTAGCTTATAGCTTACAAATATAAGTGGTCTATATATACAAAAAGTAAGATATGTAACCTAATTTTAGTTTTGAATATGTAATTGTGTCCAACAACACCCACATGAGTAAACACATGAGAGATAAAGTGGTCAAGCTATAAGTGACACTTGTATTAATCTAAGCCTATAAATTTTGTATATTAGATTAAGTCAACAAAGATAAATAAAGCTAAGTAAACTACATAAAACATAAATAAAAAGTGCATATATATAACTATTACACCAACTCCCTTAAGTTATACTTTGGGAAGTATAAAAATTTGAGACTCATAATCTTCTGAAAATGAGTCTTGACAACTAGGTCTAATTAGGCACCCATGTACAAAGTGTTTTATCATAATCAGAGAAAAGGAAAACCCTATATAGGAAAAAAATCCACATTAAAAGATAGATGAAAAAAGGTATAAAACACCCACTCAATGAACTAGGCTCCCACAAAAATAATTTGTATAACAATTTGGAAAATAAAAACTAAAACATTGTATAACTAAATACCCTCAAATGAATAGAGGACTAAATAATCTTCTAAATATGATTAGGATCAGAGAGATTTAAGAAACTAATGAAATCAACAACAACTATTAGGACTAAGAGAGATAAAAATAAGGATGAGTGATCAAAACAACACCATTAAAAACACCAAAATAATAGAGCATGTCGGAGATGTATATGGCATAATGCATATATTCTCATAAACATTGATCAATTGATGAAGGTGCCTTCTATAAAAAACATCTAGTTTTTTTAATAACTAAATAAGGTAGATTCATAAATAGGAAACCAAGAATGGAACTTCCATAAGTGTTTATATGGTATGTATTCCATCTCAAAAATATATATAGGTAACCAAATTTTGTATCTACTTAGTATACAGGAACAAATACTTGGTATATATCTCACTTGAATATGAATCTAAGGAAATGTAACCATAATACAACACCCCCACAATTTCCACCTATTCCACAAATATCCCTCCATCAATATTGAGTAGAGATGAGTATGAAAAAACATATGTATACAAATAATCTTTAAAAAAGGCAACAAAGGTGGATGATGTAGAGCGAGGATTGACATAGAGTAGTTAGGGAATTTGTTTGAAGTAAAATAAGGGGCACGTAGAAAGGAGATGAAACATGATGAAATATTAGTGGCATGCCCTTGTGGATATAGAGAGCAGTAGTAAGAGTGATGGTGTTATGAATATATAACTGAAAAAGGTTTTGGAGGAGAGTGACATGTGCTTATATCTAGTTTATGAGATATCAACATTAGTTTTTATGATCTATGTCAGCCCTACCCAAAATGCCATTACCCAACATGGTGTGGTGAGTGATGAGGTAGGATTTTGAGTGGCATCGATGAATTTTATTCATGAGGTACCTATGATATAACCTAATATTTTTAATGTCCCTTTGGTCAAGGATTCATTAGTTATGTGTGTCTCTTTCCCTTTATCTGCACCCTTCCTAAATTTTTATACTACCTTTTCTAGCACCAATTCTACTTGTTCTAATCATCACTTAGTGGTCAAAAGTGGTAGACTATGTATCTTTATCTCTTTGGATATTATAGCTTACAATGATGGTATTACTCACAAGTCATTAGATTTTTCTAAGTTTTTCTTCCACCTCAATTTTTCCAATCTCTTATGTTTTTTGATGTTGTTTGGAGGGGCAGATAGTTTTGTTTTACACCTTTCAAGTGGGTTTGTGCTCCTTGATAGTTCATTTACTCTTTTATATTTTTAAAGATGTTTTTTTACCTATTTTTGTCTTGGCATGGTTGTGTCTAAATGGATCCATGGTGGAGAGGTGGTTCCCTCCCTCTAATCTATATTTTTCTAGTTGTTGAGTGTGTCATGTTGAGCCTCATCTATTGAGAATGTGTTCTAAGGAATGAATAGAGTTTTCATTTATGTCATGAAAGTGTCATTTATTTTATTATAAGTTGACCTTGTTGATTTTTGAAGTTGATTTCATGAGCCATGCACTTGAGAGACCTAGTAAGAAGACACAGGCTTGGTGTTTTAGTGAGGTGAGTAAACTGAGACTTGTGAGAAGATGGTTTTCAGTATATGATCATGTTATGAGGTTTTATGACATGATGATGAGTTATTTATATTATTATAAGATATTTCAAGGTGTGTTCAAGGCCTAAGTATGAATGGCAGTGCAAAGCCTAATGTGCAAAGAGACCTAGTGTGGCCTAATGATGGGTCAAGTCCATTATCCAAAGTGTCATAGATCATGAGATAATTTTCAAATATGTGAGAGGTTGTTTCAATTTTTTTACCAATTTTTAGGTCATAGACCAAAAGAGAAATCATGAAATTTTGTTTTGAGTTTTTATATGTAAACATAATAGAGAATTGTAGACCTGAGAAGAAATTTCTTATACTCGTTGGCATATGAAAAATTTTCATGAGATAATAATAATTTAATGAAATTTGGGGAAAGTTCCTAGCTCAAATTTCTTATCATTGGTTTTTGATTTGAGGTTTAATCCTTTATGAACGATTGCTAAGAATGGAAGCCAATGAAAACCCTCCTAAAACCCTAACAAAGACTTGATATTGAAAATCTTGTTTGAAATGAATTAGAATGGTTTGGAAGAGCTAGTATGATGATTGAGTCATGTAGAGGACTCTATGAGGTACCTCCAAGTGACATTGGTGTGATAGATGAGTAAGTGGAAGCTATAGGAAAGCCTTTGTTTCTCAGATTTTTGATATAGCAGGAATGGTTGACCAGGTCAAATAATGAAAATGATTGGAGGATGATGTGTGAGACTCATATTTATTTTATAATGTAAGTTTAAAATAATTTTTCATACCCTAAATATACTAAAATATTCATGAAATTTGGCCTATCACTAAAAATGCCTAATGAAGAAGACTATGAGAAAACCAAGCAAAAATGAGAATGAGATTAGGGATGGGTTGAAGTGGATTAGGAATGGATATAATTGCATAGTTTTGTTTTTAAAGACCTATAAAAAAATTTTCATATTTTTTAAATGTTTTTTATATCACTAAATTTTTTGAAAATGTTGTTCTTAAAGTGACCTGTCTAACACAGTGAGGTCTATGTAGGGTGAAGACATGAGATTGGTATGTAAGACTAATATTGATATTAAACCTTGTAATAAAATTATTATAATATGTTATAATGATGATTAAGGATCATATAAACCAATTTTAATATCATGAAATTACACACAAGTTTTCTAAGTCTTGACTTGTATGACTATGTTTTTAGAGCTATAGGCAGTTTTCTATGTATGAGTGAGAATGTTGTTCTTGAGTATTTTTTCATAGATTTTAAGAATAAAATGAACATAATTTTGTTATATATTTCTCATAGTTTCATTATAATACATTTTTATACATGATAAACACTTATCAAGGTGTGAAAATTCAAAGGCTCTTAATTGGGTTTTGAAGTTTGTGTGTAGTTCAGAATAAGCATATAGAAATGATCAGTTTGAGGTTTTTTGCCCTATTTGGTGAAATGAAATGAAAATGATGATAAAAATAATGTATTTTATTTTATATACATCTGATATTGTTTTTGTTTATGTGGAAAAGTTGAGTATATACTTCATATTTTCAAGACAAACTTTTTGGTAATGAGAAGGCCTAATTGTGAATAGACCTAATTGGTTGGTTCAAGGAGTGAAATGAGATAAATGGTGTTGGGAAAAAAAGGTGAAATTATAAAGGGTATATTTTATTAATATTTTAAATTTTTAATCCATTGGTGAAGTCTAAAAGTGTTTTAAGGTAATCAAGGTGTAGTGTGTGCCTTGAGAAGGCCTAATTACATTAGGTCTCTATTAGGCCTAATGGTGGTTTTGGTCCTTATGGGTAATGACAGAAATATGTAATGGTTTTTTAAGTCGTGAAACATGTTTTTTGATATATTTCAAGGGTGATACATATATTGATAGGTTCATGTCTGACCAAGGTGGGCGAGAGCAAGAGTTAAGTATAAAAAGAAGGCTTAATAGGCCTAATTTGATTTATTGTTATATTGAGTATATGAGTGAATGATATAGGAGTTTCAGAAACTAGGTAAATAGATTCAAGACCATTATATATTTATTGTAAATATGTCATAAATTTTTAATAGTGATTCTATAGATGATGAGCAAGGTCATTTGACCTAATTCTGCCAAGAAGTGGGTTAGTTGACTGAAGAAGCCCGATAGGCTATTTGAAAGAGATAGAAGAGTGAGAAGAGAAAAATAAGGTTACCATATTCAGTTGAGTGAGAAATAGGTGTACAAAGGTGATTAGATATTCTAGGTGATTGATTTGGTGTTGAGTTACCTAGGGGGTTGGGGTCTCCTTGCAAGTTGAAGATTGCTAAAAGACTAGTTGAGTTAGTGCTTGACTAGTGAGGGGTTGGTGCTCCTTGTGTGGTTGGTGCCTCACTAAAGTTTTATCCATTACTTATAGGAATTTATTCCAAGTTATGTGTCAGTTTTTTTATTACCCATGAGGGTTTCCCACATATATCTTGTGGTCATTTGTTATGTTCCTATTTCATGATCATATGAATGATTGATTATGCATTGCCATATCTCTAGATTAGTTTAAATGATTAATTAATGAAATATGGAATTGAAAGAATTTTTTTTCACTAATTCACCCCCTAGTAATTGTGCTTCTAATAATTTGTATTAGATCAAGGTGCCTTGTGTAGGCCTAACAATCTAAGGGAAATCTTTGGAGCCTAGGTATTGATGTTAATAATAAAAGTGTTTATTATGATTTCTATAAGGATATATCCACAATCATTGAAGTAGCTTGTGAATGTTGTTCAAAAAGGAAGAAACTTATGGAATAATGCACTCAGCTTAGAATGAAGGTAAATACTTTAGAGGCACAAGTTGAGAAAAATGCAATCAAGATAAAGACATATGATAAATTTGAGGAGTTTAATGGAAATCTCAATAATATTCTGAATAGTAAAATATCCTTTCATAATATGACATGTCTTGGTTTCAAATAAGGAAAATAATATTTCAAGGAAATTTATTTTATAAAATTCAATTATCTATTAAGGAGTGATAAATCTGGTAGAATAAAGACCTATACAAAAGTGGTCAAGTTTGAAGTCAATCATCAACAAGCCAAGAAGGGTCTTGTTCCGTCAAAGGATATCAAAGGCAGTAGTGTATCATCCAATTATCATCAAAATAAAAATAAGTTTAATCAATCAAAGTATGGGGATTATTTCATTGGATGTTGTTTCTCTTGTGGTCAATTTGGACATAGAACTATTGACTATAGATGGAGAAGTAGAATTTTTTGTTATAACTGTAACCAAAGAGGACATATTATAAGAAAGTGTAAAACAAGGTCTATAAGGAAAATCAGTCATGTTAAAAAGATATGTAGTGATGATACTAAATAATGGATCAATAAATTAGACCTTATGGTAAGATTAAAGAGAAGCAGGAATTTAGAGGAGAAGAATCTATGACAGCCCAAACAACCTTTCATACTCAGAATGAAGAGTTGAAGTGGTACATAGATAGTGGTTTTTAAAGTCACATGATAGGAGATAAGAGAAAATTTATAAATTTTAAGAAGAATTCCATAGGTTCAATAAGGTTTGGCGATAACACATCTACCAAAATAATTGTCAAAGGTGATTTGAGTTTGGACAATGGGAAGACCAAGATAGAAAATGTATTGTATGTATATGGATTGAAACTCAACTTATTGAGTGTAAGTCAAATGTGAACCCAAGGATATACTTTAACTTTTCATGATAAAGGATGTGAGATAAGGGGATTAAGATCAAGGAGGTTGATTGTCAATTCCAATAGAACTAAGAAAAATCTATATGTTTTGAATGAGATCATAAAAGAGAAGTGTTTTATGATCAAGGTAGATGAAATTTGGCTATGTCATAGGATGTTAGGTCATATGAACTTTGATAATATAGTCAATATAAGCTCTAAGGGATCCATGAAGAACATGCCCAAAATTTCTAAACCTATAGATGCTCTTTGCCAGGCATGTCAACATGGTAAGTAGACTAGGAGGAGATTCAAATCTAAAGAATAATCTGCTACTAGACCTTTAGAACTAATTCATACTAATATGTGTGGTCCTACAAGGATTAAAATCATTAAAGGCGATAGCTATTTCATATTATTTATAGATGACTTCACAAGAATGACTTGGGTAGCAGTCTTGAAAGAAATGTCAAAAGCTCTAGGTATGTTCAAAACTTTTAAGGCTTTGGTTGAAAATGAGATAAATGTGAAGATCAAGTGTCTTAGGTCTGAAAAAGGAGGATATCTTTGGTAAAATGAGTTTGATGAGTTTTGTGAGGTCAATGAAATAAGAAGACAATTCTCAGCTACTAGAACACCTCAACATAATGGGGTGGTTGAAAGAAAGAATAAAACAGTTAAGAAAATGGCAAGGACCATGTTCAATGAGTCAAAGTTATCTAACGGCTACTAGATGGAATTTATGGGTAATTTAGTTTACACCTTAAATATAATATATATTAGGATCAATGGTGATAAGACTCCATATGAGTTATGGAATGATACACCTGCAAGTGCTAAACATTTTAAGGTATTTGGAAGTAGATGTTACATCAAGAGAGATGAGGATAACTTAGGTAATTTTGACTCAAGGTCTGATGAAGGTATCTTCTTGGGATATTCATTAGTTAGTGTTGCCTATAAATGTTACAATAAAAGGTTATAAGAGATAGTAGAAAACACAAATGTGAAGGTTGATGAGACAAAAAAATCATATTCTCAGTCAAATAATGATGAAGGAACTATAGAGATAGATGAGGATGAAGAAGAAATTGATGAGAGAAAGGAATTAAAAGGTTATTCTAGGAAAATTCAAAGGATCATCCTAAATCTTAGATCATTGGAAATAAAAGTGCAAGTATACAAACAATAAGAAGAATGGTGAGTGATGTTAATGAAGAGAATACTACCTTACTATCCAAATTTGAACCTCAAGGCTATGTAGAAGCAAGTGAAGATAAGCTTTGGATAGATGCCATGAATGAAGGATTAAATCAAATTGAGAATAATGAGACTTGGGAGTTAGTACCTAGTCCTAAAGGCAATAATATCATTAATGCAAAATGGGTGTTTAAAAACAAGTTGAATGAGAATGGAGAAGTTACTAAAAACAAGGCTAGACTAATATGCAAGGTATATGCTCAAGTAGAAGGAGTGGACTTTGAGGAAACTTTTGATTTTGTATCAAGGTTAAAGGCTATTAATATTTTTATTTCCTATGTAGGTTTTAAAGGCTTTAAGATATACCAAATGGATGTCAAGTCAGCTTTCATAAATGGGAACTTGGAAGAAGAAGTATACACTAAGCACCCTGAAGGTTTTCTATTCATTGATAATAAGGACTATGTCTTCAGGTTGAATAAGGCTCTCTATGGTCTAAAACAAGCCCTTAGAGATTGGTATGCTAGACTAGACAAGTATCTTTTGGACCAAGGTTTCAAAAGAGGAGTTTCAGATAGTAACCTATATATCAAGACTAAAAATGATCATCAGGGGATAGTGATGGTCTATGTGGATGATATCATATTTGGTGGAAATAATGAGGACATGACCAAGGAATTTTCAGAGGTGATGAATTCAAAATTTGAAATGTCTATGCTTGGATAACTATCCTTCTTTCTTAGACTTTGAATTATTCAATTTGAAAAAGGTATGTTCCTTTCATAGGTTAAGTATATAAAAGAGATATTAAAGAAGTTTGAAATTGAAGATTGTAAGTTTGCAAGTACACCTATGGTTACAATATATAAGCTAAACAAGGAGGATTAATCTTCAAGAGTCAATTAGACAAAATATAGATCAATGATTGGGTTTTTTTTGTATACTACTACCTATAGACCTGGCATCAAGTAAGCGGTAGGTCTTTTAAGAAGATTTCAAGAAGATCCTAAGGAAATTATTCTACACGTAGTCAAGAGGATACTTAGGTATCTCAAGGGAAATATTGGTATCCAATCATCAATAATTTTGATCTAATAGCCTATATAGAAGCAAATTGGGTTGGGAGTCTAGATGATAGAAAGAACACTAGTGGAGGAGCCTTCTTCCTAGGTAAGTGTCTAGTCTCATGGATAATCAAGAAGCAACCATTAATGGATTTATCTACTTGTGAGGTTGATTACATTATATCATATTCATGTTTCACTTAGGTGTTGTGGATGAGACAAACCTTGAAAGACTACAAAGTGAATTTTGATGGTCCTAGTCCTATTCTTTGTGATAATACTAGTGCCATAAGTGTTTCAAAGAATATTATCATGCATTAAAGGAACAAGCACATTCCTATCAAGTATCATTTATTAATATAAAAATTAAGTGAAAAAATTATTAAGATTGAATTTGTGTCCACTAAGTATCAAATTACAAATAGCATGGCTTAGCCTCTTCCAAAGGCTACTTTTGAACATTTGAGATAAGAATTAGGTGTGATTCATGTTCATGACAGTCACTAATCAAGTCAAGTGTTTAGGGGGAGATAATAATGAGGTGATTTATCTCCAAAGATTAATAAATGAGTGAATAAGTTATGACGTCAAAGGGGGAGTTATGTCAGTTTGTCAAGAAGATGATGTCTGAGGTAGTGCTTTGTCATTAATGTCAAAGGGGGAGATTGATCTGTATAGGGGAGATACATTAATGAGTGGTTACCATCAATGACAAAGTGAGAGATTATTTAGAATTTTTTATAAGTTATTTATATAGTTTTCATGATTTCATTAAAGTGTCATTGATGTTATTATGAGTTGACCTTGTTGATTCTTGAAGTTGAGTTATTGAGTCATGCACTTGAGAGACCTAGTAAGAAGACATAGGGTTGGTGCCTTAGTGAGGTGAGTAGATTGAGGCTTGTGATAATATGGTTGTCAATATATGAAATTGGTATGAGATTTTATGACATGATAATGAGGTATTGCGAGTAGTACAAGAGGTTTCAAGGTGTGTTCAAGGCCTAGGTATGAATGGCAGTTCAAGGCCTAATGTGCAAAGAGACCTAGTGTGGCCTAATTAGGGGTCAAGTAAATTATCCAAGGTTCCAAATATCATGAGATAATTTTTAGAGGTGTGATATTATGTTTCAAGTGTGATTACCAAGTATGAGGTCATAAACCAAAAGAGAAAGCATGAAATTTGGTTTTGAGTTTTTTTGTGTACACAGAATGGAGTATTACAAAATTGAGAAGAACTTTATTATGATCATTGGCATTTGAAACCATTGAATGAGATCATAATAATTTCATTTAAGTTTGGTAATTTTTATATCTCAAATTTATTTTCATTGGTTTTTGAGTTGAGGGGAAATTCTTTATGAATGATTACTAAGAATAAAAGGCAGTCAAAACCCTCCTAAAACCCTAACAAAGACTCCATATTGAAAATATTGTTTAAAATGACTCATGATGGTTTTTTTTACCTATTATTATGATTTTATAATGTAGAGGACTCTCCTAGGTACCTCCATGTGGCATTGGTCTGACAGATGAGTGAGTGAAAGATACATAAAACCCCTTGTTTCTTAAATTTTTGATATAGAAGGAAGGGTTGACCATGTCAAAGCACGAAAATGATTAGAGGATGATGTGTGAGACTTTTATTTTGTGTTAATTTAAGTTTATTATCAGGTTTTAGACCCTAAATATGTTAAACTGGTAATGAAATTTGGCCTATCACTAAAAAGGCCTAATGAGGAAGACTATGAGAAAACCAGGCAGAAATGAGAATGAGATTAAGGATGGGTTGCATTGGATTAGGAATAGATCCAATTTCATGTTTATATTTTTAAATACCTATAAAAAAAATTTATATTGGTCAAATGTTTTGGAGATCACTAAAAATGTTGAAAATGTTGTTCTTAAAGTGACCTATCTAACACAGTGAGGTCTGTGTAGGGTGAAGACATGAGATTGGTCTGTAAGATGATTATTGATATTGAGCATTGTAATAAAATTATTAAATTTTTTTATAAATATATTTAAGGATAATTTAAACCCATTTTAATATCATGAAATTACACACACCTTTGTTCTAAGTCTTAACTTGTATGACTTTGCTTTTGGAGCTATAGGCAGTTTTCTATGTATGAGTGAGAATGTTGTTCTTGAGTCTTTTTGCATAGAGTTGAAATATAAAATGAAAATTAATTTGTTATATAGGTATCATAGGTTTATTTATTACATTTTTTTTATTATAAACTCCTATGAAGGTGTGAAAATTCAAAGGCTCTTGACTGGGTTTTGAAGTTTATGTGCAATTTTGAGTAAGCATATGGAAATGATTAATTTGAGGTCTTTTGCCCTGTTTGGTGAAATATAATAAACATGATGATGAAATTGAGGTCATGTAGTTTATATAAATTTTATTATTTTTTTGTGTTAGTGTAAAACCTGAGTATATACTTCATATTTTCAAGATATACTTCTTGGTAGTGAGAAAGCCTAATTGCAAGTATAACTAATTGGTCGGTTCAAAGAGTGAAATGAGCTAAATGGTGTTGGGGACCCAAGGTGAGATTATCATTTGTATATTTGAGGCATATGTGAAGTGTTTCATCTATTGGTGAAATATAAAATGTTTCCAAGGTGTTCAAGGTGTAACATGTGCCTTGAGAAGGCCTAATTTCATTAGGTCTTTATTAGGCCTAATGGTGGTTTTGGTCCTTATGGGTAATGACCAAAATATGTAATGGTTTTTTCAATTGTGAATTTTTGTTGTTGATATATTTCAAGGGTGATACATGTATGGATAGTTTCATGTCTGACCAAGGTGGGTGAGATAAAGAGTCAAGTATAAAAAGAAGGCTTAATAGGCCTAATTTGATTTGTTGTTATATTGAATATATGAGCGAATGATATAGGAGTTTTATAAATTAGGTAGAGGGATTGAATACCATCAGATAGGTATGGTGAATATGTTTTGAAGTTTTAATAGTGATTTTATAGATGATGGTCAAGTTCATTTGACTTAATTCTGCCAAGAAGTGGGCTTGTTAAGCGAAGAAGCCTAATAGGCTATTTGAGAGAGATATAAAAGTGAAAATATCAAAATAAGGTTGCCATATTAATTTGAGTAATAAATAGGTGTAAAAATGTGATCAAATATTCTAGGTGACTGAGTTGGTTCTAAGTTACCTAGGGGGTTGGAGCCTACTTGCAAGTTGAAGCTTGTCAAAGGACTAGTTGAGTTGATGCTTGTACTAGTGATGGGTTGGTGCTCCTTGTGTGGTTGGTTCCTCACTAAATTTTGATCCATTGCTTATAGGAATATATTCCAAGATATATTTCAATGGTTTTTATTCCTCATGAGGGTTTCCCAAATAGATATTGTTCTCATGTGTTATGTTCCTATTTCATGTTCATATGAATGATTGATTATGCATTATTATATCTCTAGGTTAGTTTGAATAATTAATGAATGATATATGGAATTGAAAGAAAATTTTATTAAATGATTCATCCCCCCTCATAGTGATTGTGCTTCCAAAATCATCATGTGTATTGACCTCCTCTTGCATCAAGGGGTCTTTAGATTTAAGTGTAATCTTTGTCCAATCCCCAGACTAATCAGATTCTAGTGGTCAAGATCACAGTGTCCCATGGTCAAGAAAATCATGGACTTTATTTAGGGATAGAGATGTTTGGCATCACATACGTATAATGAAGGAGTCTTGTCTTGAATAATATTTGTTGATGGAAGTTATTATGGAGAATCATTAGATATTGGGTATGGATTTTTGGGCTCTTTGATGAGCAGTTAGTGTTATACCTTATTTCCACCTTGATTTATTTTTCAATTGGGTTGCTTTGATTCATTGTTATGGTTATGGCTATGGGTTCTTGTTCTTGGCTTTGGGGTAGGTTACCTAGCCATTTATCAATGTTTTTATGGGTTTTATTGATGATCAAGGCTTAAACCATTATTAAAGATATATTTTTATTGGAGTTATCGAAGTTGATATTCTATTTATTTATATATAGACTTGGTACTTTGTTTTCTATTTTATATTTAGGGTTATATGTTTTCCCAGGGTTTGTCCCTTAATTTAGAGACTCTCTAAATGAAACTTTAGGAAATAGTTCTCCTTTCAGTGGATCTTTATGGCTTTTCTAGGGCCACCATTAGTTTTTTGTATAATTGTCACTTCTTTATGAATGGGTAAGGGACCCTCCAACCATTAGTATTGATCCAAAAAGAAGAAACAAAGGTAATGAATAAGAGCACCAAGGAGTAATAAAGATCCAAATAATAATGTCCAATATGCCATATGTAATACCTAAAACTAATAAATATGTATTTTAAATAAGGCACAAACACATGAAGGGAGACAATGTTGTGAAAAAATCATTAAAAACACCCCATGGAAATTTACAAAATAGTATGAGTACAATGAAAATATACATTGATTGAAGTAACATATACAAATACAATATTTTAAATTTATAAGTGATTGCATTAGACATTTCCTAATGTAGTTCAGTGGAGTTTTATAGAGTTTCAAAAGTAATAAGTCGCTTCTATGAATAACATGAAAATCATGCACTTAAAAAATAACAAGTTTTTATAGACATACAAATTAAAAGATATGGTTGTTTGATAGTTGAAAAAATAGTAAATTTTGGAAAATCTCGTATTACATAAAATAGGTAAGTAAAAATAGAAATAGACATTAACATTGTGAATATCTCAAAAAAGAAAAAATATAACTAAAAAAAACATCCCCAGGCCTCCCAAATCAAAATATATGGCCTCTAGAAAATTATAACTTAAATAACATGCTCAATTTGGTTCATGCAAAAAAAACAAAAATTACACGAAGGGATAAAAATGTCATAAATAGGTCACATGGGTGCTATAGACATGTGACTGGCTGCTAAAAGGATTCAAATAAATGTTTTGTTTTGTGATATTTTAACCCAAAACCTAGTCCACATGAGAGTCTTGAAAAATTTTAATAAAGCCACCATGCTACCAAAGTGCTTATGTCATCAAGTGATAAATATTTTTTAAAGCACAAGTGTACTAAAGTTTTAAAACAAAAGGTAACTATGGGATTCAACCCCTTAGACTATTGAATGGCAACACCTTAGAAAAAACCCTTTAGCCACCATGTTAAGTAGGGCATGTTTGTATGAAAGTGAATAATTTATCCCTTTATTAAGCATATAATAGATTTGAGACTCCTTCAAGTAGAAGTGGTGGGAAAAATTTAATAGGTCTAGAGGTACATAAAACACTAGAGTATAGATTCAACTAAATAAGTCCCTCCCAACCCCATACACAAAATTTGATATTTATAAATATCATAGAAAACATTTAGTCTAGAATGGAATGATTTGTGCTATGTTTAAATTAATATTTATAGATGAGGATGTGAACATAAAATTATTCATTTTTACAATCATCGATTCACCATTCATGGTTTGTGCCAATCATGTTGGTCTATATCGACATTTAAAGACTCAAATTTTATTTATGTTGTGTTTGATTGTCAAAAAAAAAAAAAATTATTTTTTGACACCCTTTCAATTTTTCTATTTTATGACCTAAGGACTTTAAATATGCCCTTGTGATCACATGACTGCATAAGTATTTCATGTCTCCATGGGTATTATAATTGATTAGGTACCCATTTCCATAACTTCATTAGCCCTTAATTTATTTCTAAACTTTATAATATGTTTTGTTAAAAATATTTTCAACTTGATCTTCAATGCTACAGTATACAAATTTAATTACATAATTTTAAATCAATTCTCTAAAATATTATTGATGAATCTCCACATGTTTTATTCTTTCATGATATATAGGGTTCTTTGCCAATTGGATTATACTTTATTTTCATAATTCAATATTGAAGGTTGATTTTGTAAAAAATATAAATCACCAAATATTCACCTCAACCATATTATTTCATGAGACATTGCACAAACTAATTTATACTCCACCTCTATTGATGACAGTTCAATTGTTGGTTTATTTTTTTTACACTATGAGATAGCACCTAATGAAATGTTAAACACAAAATTGGCATTCCATTAAAAAAATAAAACACATTCATCCCAATCAGAATATGTGAAACCACATGCCACATAATCTACCCAAAAATTTATAGTTCCTTTCTCATATATATATATATATATATATATATATATATATATATATATATATATATATATATATATATATATATATATATATAATTAGTTGCTTTATAATGAATTATTTTGGGAAATGACATTAACATTGAAATTAGATTAACTGCACAAAAAATGTCAGGACTAGTTATAATTAAATAGATATGACTCCCCACTAACTGTCTAAACAACATGCCATCTATATTTCATGAATCACCACTTTTTGATAATTTTATCCTTACTTCAACTGGTGTAGTGTAAACTTTACATTTTACTATTTTGAATTTAACCAAAAATCATGTGCATATTTGAATTGAGAGAGTAGCATCGTATCACTTTTATGACATACTTATATACCAAGGAAATAAATATGTAGTCCTTATCGGAGTTGTTGCCAGGGTCCGAATAACGTGAATGCAATGGTCAAGTGATCACATGATACAAAGCTTGTGCACACCACAAAGAAGCTAAAACAAAGTGAAATCACTGAAAGAGATAATTTGCAAAAGACAAATAGGAGCAAAACCCAATATTCGATTAACTTAAGATGGCCAAAGTGAAGAATACATATAGGAGAGCATGTAAGTAACTCCTCCACAAAAGGTGGTCAAAGCACTCCAATAATATACTGTAACTCCTCCATGAAAGGTGGTGACAAGGGGCTAAGAATAGAGAAGTAACTCCCATACCCGAAATAGTCTGTCAAAGGAGTTACTTATGACATTCTTATGACACCTATGACACATCTATGACGCACATCTCCACATAAGCTAGCCTATCCCATGAATATAGGAAAACTCCATGTATGCACAAATATGTAAAATTCCCTAATTAAATAATAGGGAAAAATAAAAACCTACACTAACACCCCCCCATAAGCACCACTTAGGTGGGTAGTGTGGAAATATAAAATGGGTCGTGGCAACTAGGCCTGATGAGGTACCCATGTACAAATGAAGTCTCCCATAAGATAGAGAAAAGGAGAAAACCCATAGGAAAAAAACTCCCCCCAAAAGAGAGACATAAAATAAATAAAAGAGGCTAGAGGCCCCCCTCGAAGATGATGCTGTTGCAGATGTAGACCGCACCCCAAGAAGAGCTTGTAGATGAATGAACTTGCTCTCAGTGAAAGATTTGGTGAAGATGTCTGCAACCTAATCTGAAGACTAGAAATATATCAAGTCGATGACCTGACTATGAATAAGCTCTCAAATGAAGTGCATGTGAATCTCTATGTGCTTGGTCTACTGGTGCTGAATCAGATTCTTGCAAATCTAGATTATACTCTGGTTGTCATAAAAAATGATGGTGGGCTGTTGGATGGGAATGCCAAACTCAGAAAGAATCCCTTAAAGCCAAATATCCTCAGTAACTGCATTAATAGATCCCCTGTACTCTACCTCTATGGATGATATAGCAATAACATTCTAATTTTTGCTAGACCAACTGATAAGACCAGAACCTAGAGAGAAATTGTAACCAGAAGTGGACTTGCGAGTATGTGAATCGCCAGCCCAGTCTGAATATATATATCTAACCAAGTCAACCTCTATGCCAAATCTGTAATGAATCCCATATCTATGTGAACCCTGTATGTAATGTAAGATCTTCTTAGCTACTTTCCAATGCAGCTCATGAGGTTTTTGCATAAATCTGGAGACAAGTCTCACTGCATATGATATGTTGGGCCTAGTGTGAGTCAAGTAGATGAGACTACCAACAAGTTTTCGATACTAAGTGGCATCAACCAATGGTGAAGAAAAGTCAGCCTTAAGCTTGAATCCTAATAGAAAGGGAGTTGGAGATGGCTTGCAATTAGCCATGTGAAACTGAGCCAATAACTCAAGATCATACTTAGGTTGTGCAAGAGAAATCCTTGAATCTGACTGTGAGATATCAATGCCAAGGAAGTAGTACAACAAACCCAAGTCTATCATGTCAAATCTATCCTGGAGAGATGCCTTCACCACTACAATAGCTGATGAAGAACTCTCGGTGATCAAAAAGTCATCAACATATAGAACCAAAATCAGGAGTGAATCATCTTGCTGCAAGAAGTAGACATTGGGGTCAGAATGGCACCTAGTGAAACCCACTGTGAGAAATAAGGAATCCATCTTGGCATACCAAGCTTGAGGGGCCTATGTGAGGCCATAGATAGATTCCCTAAGTCTGCATACTAAGGAAGAATCTTGAAGAAATCCTGGTGGCTACTCCATGTAGATCTCCTCCTCTAGGTCTCCGTGAAGAAAGGCACTCTTCACATCCATCTGGTGCACATCCCAACCATGTGTTATGGAAATAGCCAAGGTGAGTTGGATATAATTCATCTTTGAAATGGGTGCAAAGGTCTCTAAGTAGTCAATGTCTGCCACCTATGAGAAACCCTTGCTGACCAGTCGCGCCTTGTACTTATCAACTGACCCATCTGCTGCAAACTTGGTCCAACATATCCACCTACATCGAACCATCTTCCTTCCCTTAGGAAGTGAAGTCAAGTCCCAAGTGTGATTTTTTATTAAGGATGAATATTCTTCCTCCATAGCATTATCTCGCTCAGGTACCCTCGATGCCTCTCGAAAATTCTATGGATCTGAAACTAAAGCAAATAAGGCATGTGGATCTCTCTGATAATCCCCTCTAGTGTGTCTATCATTTGCAAGATCTCCTGCCCAAGTGCCAGCACTCTCAAGTGTCTGTCTGGCCCAAAGTGGCCCAAAAGTGGGTGAGTCAGGTGCTAACTCTTCATCCTTTGACTAACTAAAGGTGGATGACTCTGCATCACTGTCCTCACTGTCTAAACTCAAAGAAGAAGAAGAATATGTTTCTAGCTCAGGAACCTGCTGTGGCTGATCTGAATCTAAGGAATTATCATGAAGAAGTAGATCTGATGAGGGAGAAGAAGTGCCAAGTGTTGAGTCTCTAGGACTCTCCTGAAAGTGGACACTTCTCTCAATGAACAACTCATGAGTGGTCGGATCTAGAAGGCGATACCCCTTAACACCATCTAGATATCCTACAAAGATGTAAGGCTTGGACTGACATTCTATATCTTTTCATTTCTTCTTCGATATGCGGGCCATGGTTGGGGATCTGAAAACCCTAAGGTGCTCAACATTAGGTTTCCTTTTATGCCAAGCTTTAAAGGGTGTTATCCCTTTCAAAGCTTTATGAGGAACCCTGTTTTGAATGTAGCAAGCACAATTGATGGCTTCGGCCCAGTACTGTGGTGCTAAGGATTTGGAGTGAATCATATAGCTACCCATCTCTTTCAAGAACCTATTTTTGTGTTTTGCAACCCTATTCTATGAAGGACTATAAGTGACTGTGCACTGCAAATCAATCCCCTATGTGGTGCAAAACTGCTCAAACCTGTTGCTGACATACTCCCCTCCATTATCAGTTTAAAGAACCTTGACAGATTTCTCACTCTGTTTCTCAACAAGAGCCTTGAAGTCTAGAAATTTTTCAAATACTTTAGACTTTTGTTTGAGAAAATATATCCAAGTGTACCTAGAGAAATCATCAATGAAAGTGAGGATGTACATGGCCCTTGTGAAAGATGGTTTGGGAAAGGGTCTCGATACATCATTGTGGACTAACTCCAAAGGTTTTGAAGCCCTCCAAGCTTTGCCTTTGTCAAATTTTTCTTCGGGATGCTTCCCAAGGGAGCACTCCTCGCAAAGTTTTTTTGAGAATTAGACATGAGGCAAGCCAATGACCATGTCATTTTTGCAAAGTTGTTCAAGGTAGCAGTAGTTAAGGTGGCCAAACTGCTCATGCCATAATTTTCTAACTCCATCTAAATGAGTCAGCAATGCTATTGGAGAAGAATTTGGTGCAAAATGTGAGAAGGTGTATAACCTTGCTAGTGATCTGCCCTACCCACTGCCACTATAGTATCACTATGCAACTCCCTGATAGCCACTGAATCTAGTAAAAACTCAACTCTCATGCCCCAACCAATGTGAGTGATTTGGTACACTGATAGGAGATTGGTTGAAAGAGAAGGAACACTTAAAACATTATTGAATGTTCCTCCTTCTATTTCAACTGACCCTCTCCCTGCAACAGAAACTAATGTGTCATCACCCAAACTAATTGAAGTCATGTTACAAGGCTCTAAAGATGAAAACTCAACTAGTGAAGAGCCCATGTGATGAGAAGAACCCGAATCAATGACCCATGATGATGTAGAAGCTATAGTTACTACAAGGGCCTTACCCTTTTCTTTCTCCTTACCCTTGCCTTTTGCCTTGGTAGAATCTTGGGTAGATGAATTCTGCTTGATGGACTCAGGAACACTTATGTTGTGCTTCTCTAGAAGATGAGTTAGGTGATCTATTTTTTTCTTCATGCATTTGTGTTCATCATGCCCTATCTTCTTAAAATAGGCAAACTTAACCTTCTCCTTCTTAGGTTTAGCATTGGAGGAGGAAGACTCAGTGTTGTTTTTGGTAGGATTGTTGTTTTCTTTCTTCTTCTCCTGGTCCTTGTTCTTTTTCTTCTTCTCCTTTGTTGAAGTCTTATCCTTACCATTTCTAGCTATCAAAGCTTGGGGGTGAGTAGACTTCATTATGCCCATTTGGATTAGTTTATCTTACTCCCTAGTCAAGTTGGCAATGAATGAATCTAAAGAAGGCATTTTCCATGTAGCGCCAAGGGCACTTTTTGTGGCATGAAAAGTGGAGACAAAGACTGAATAGCTTGGACCTAACTTAGCGAGAATAGAAATGATGAGTTGATCATCTTTCTTATCTATCCCACATTTTTTCAATTACAATTTGAGGGCCTTAAACTTAGTGAAGAAGTCCTGTAGGGTGTCAAAATTGCTAGGACTTAGACTTATGAGTTCGTTTTCGAGCTCATGACCTCTCATCTCATCAAGCTTCCCAAATAAAACTTCTAAGGTGTCCCATATGTCTTTGGGAGTCTTGGCAGTTTCTAAATGGAAGAGAAGTTTTAGAGACACAAAAAAGCTTAGTAATCCATAGGCTTCATCACTATGGTTGTACCACTTGACCTTTTCAGCATCAGTGTTGGGTTCTACTTCAGTACCCATGGTGATCCTATACAACCCTTTACTTCTAAGAATGATTGAAATTTTAACATTCCATTAATGATAGTTGAAGGGTGTTATGGGTTTAAGTTGAAAATAATCCATTTTAAGCTAAATTTAGGTGAAGTTGTGTTGATTGCAAATTTGTGAAAGTATGCAGAAAATAGAAGTAATCAAAGTGTTGAAAGACAATCACACCCCCCCAAAATGTTGAGCCCCTCCCCCCCCCCCCCCCCCCCCCCCCCAAATATGCAAGTGCACACTCAAAATATGTTGGACTCAGCTGAAAATGTGTCTTAGATCAATCTATGCAATTCAATTTAATAACCCAAGCAAATAGGACGTCGGACCCAACCGAAAATGTATCTCGAGAGACCCAATTTTTTTGGCACTTTATAAAGTAGTGCATTTTTGATAATTATCTATCCTAAATTGTGGAAAATTAAAAACTAAGCACTTTTTCAAAATATGGAACTTGAATTCGAGCTACAGTTTGCAAGATTTTAAAGTTTTAATTTCCTGTAAACTAGTTATTTTACAAAAAAAATAGCACTAAAACATTAAAAAAATGCCTATTTTGAGAGAGAAAGTGGCCTTCCAACCACTCTTTGGACTCAACATGGAGAAATAAATCTAAAAGAGGTCTTTGTGAGGGGGAATTGGTCTCCTGCCAACATGGGCCTCACCCTTTGTCTTCGACAGGCGAAAACTCAAACTTAAAATAAAAACCCCAAATTGCCCACAATGTAAAATACAGAGTTAAATCTTCATTTTTTAACCAAATTGATTGATTTAAGATTTGAAAAGTCAAATTTGACTAAGAATTTAAGAAATAAAGGAAGATTTTACCAAATAAAGGCTGTGTGAGGACCCACATGGAGCGCCAAAATGAAAAAGGGCGCCATTTTTGAGGGTTTGGTCTTTTTGTTTGCTATTTTGACTATGTATCAGCAGAAAGACTATGCAGATCTCCACGCAACAACTTGGTGAAGACAAAACAACTCCAATGCCTCCTTTTTCTATTGTCCAAAGCCAAACTGAAATGCCAAACTAAAATGCCAAGATGAGAGGTGAGTGAAAACTGCGCAGGTGTACAGACCGTACAGTCCACACTAGTCTTTAAGGCTGATTTTAGAAAATAGCTTCACACTTTAAGATCAGTTTCACAACATATCCAAACACCTGGTTAAGGAGATAAGCACCAAAGTGGAAGAGAGGGGTTTTTAGGAGACATAGGCCGTACGGCTCATGCAGCGTTCAAGAAAGCTTAAGAGGCTCTCCACATGTCAAATGCCAACACACTAGTTTTTCAATGACATTCCAAGAAAACTTGCAGATTATTTGCACGCAGGTATGATCTTATACTTCACACGAAGAATGAGTCAAACCTACAGATCTGCATCAAGGCTTATATGCCAATACAAACATAATGCATGCAAATAACAAAATTGAAGATCCTTTGCAAGCAAAAAACTCAAGATTTCAAAATAAACTAATAGCATAACTAGACACACGATTATCGAGGTGGCTTTGATACCATATCAGAGTTATTGCCAGGGTCTGAATAACACGAATGCAATGGTCAAGTGATCACATGAGACGAAGCTGGTGCACACCACAAAGAAGCTAAAGCAAAGTGAAATCACTGAAAGAGATAATTTTCAAAAGACAAATAAGAGCAAAACCCAATATTCGATTAACTTAAGATGGCCAAAGTGAATAATACATATAGGAGAGTACGTAAGTAACTCCTTCACAAAAAGTGGTCAAAGCACCCCAAGAATAGACTGTAACTCCTCCATGAAAGGTGGTGACAAGGTGCTAAGAATAGAGAAGTAACTCCCATACTCGGAATAGCCAGTCAAAGGAGTTACTTATGACATTCTTATGACACCTATGACACATCTATGACACACATCTCCACATAAGCTAGCATATCCCACGAATGTAGGAAAACTCCATGTATGCACAAATATATGATATTCCCTAATTAAATAATAGGGAAAAATAAAAACCTACACTAATAGTCCTAAATCTAACACAATTAATCTTGATTATTATGACATCCTATAGATACTAAAACTAAATATTTATATCATCTCAATCTTGTAAAACTAAATATTTATATCATCTCAATCTTGTATATTTGAATAATATCAATCAAGGCTCTACCCTTTAGTTCTAGACCTCCATGTTGTCAAAAGACTCACATTCATCATCTCATTATGCCTACATGATTATCTATTAGTCTTATCCATATTATTCTAATGACCTAGGTCTTCCATACTATATAAAAATCTTAAAAATTGGTAATCATCATTCACTATTAGTTTCAGATCCATACCTATTTTCTAGCCTTCTAAACACTACCGACCATAGAGGGATACTACTACTGATGGTTGTGTCCAGATGTTTCTCTAGTGTCTAGTATCCAAAATTCATCTAAATTATAAAATTATTAAAACCCATGGGTTAGCCTAATTATTTTATTTAGTCATACCATGATATATTTTCAAAGGTTATGGCATAAATGCAATTCTAAGCCTCCTCATTCCTCATCTAGAAGATATTAAGTAAACACCTACTAAAGTTAAATCAATCAACTGGATAATCACTCTATTCCTTTGTCTTCATCCATATTTTCTTATCAAGCATAAAATCAGTTATATTGTAGGTCTTAAGCATTAAAATAACATGTCATGAGTGATATTTGACAAGTTATTGGCTAGATCACTACATGCATCTTCATATAATATATTGCACCCCTGTGCACAAACACATTCTGACACATATGAGATAACTACATAAGTTTGAGGCCCTCCTTGGAGTATTGTCTATGTACGTAGGATCCACTGATAGAGGTGTCTTTAGGACAATTCGACACCATGAATCCACTAACCCATTTTTCAATAAACTCATTCCAAGGATGAAAAAGGGTGAAGATCTAGGGTTTGATCAATCAGTGAAAAAATAATTTATATATCAAATATGAATACATCAATATAAATGTGATATAAAACCCACAATATCAAATTTGGTCAGATCTATATCAAATCATTATTCTATATTTGAAACTTACAACACAGTTAAACATTATCATTGATGGTGTGTTTAGATCCAATGGTAATGCCCATAGATCTATAAGTACAATTTCAAGAATCTAACAACTAATCCAAAACACTTATCCTACATACTTTACACATGTTTCCATTTCAGATCTGCCTATACATAAAAAACCAACTAATTGTCATTGTTTATTATTTAATGTAATATCTTTCATTCGTTATAATTTACTATTTTCAACAATCTCAATTTTATAAATTTAGAATATTGTTTATATGAGATTTATATTAATTGGCCTATTATAGATTAGTTTATTACCCTTGTGTTATAACTATTTATATATTCTTAACCCTATCATCACTAAATAAAATTTAGTGTTAAAAATTCGGTGAACTTGACCCCTAAGTCTTTCTTTGGAAACCTATCTTGATCTAAGTTTTCCAACCTCATAGGGTTTTAGCTTGTTGTGGTTGATTTTTAGATATGAAACTTTATCCTATGGTTTTAAACTCATTATGTTAGAAGGGTTTCATCTTCATAACACTTCCAATTTCTTCTTCCTTGATTCACACATTGCATGATCCAAACAACTCCATCTAAAATTTTATCAAAGGTTTCATGTACTCATGGTTTGAAATTATAGTAATTATATAGTGACACATTTTGCTATTGTGTTGGAATTATATAATTTTTATGTATCTTCTTTCTTATTATCATATTAGTCTTTGAAACATTTTAATTTGATAAAAATGAACATATTCTTCTTCCTAATCCTAAGGAGGTGATAGCTACCATCCCTCTAACTAGTTTCATGTTATCACTCTTCCAAGGGGTAAGGTGTCCCATCTTATGGTTTCAAATGGAAGTAATAAATATTACCTTCCTCAAACCCCTCCATCTCCTAAATCTCCTTTAATTGATTTGTGTATGCATATTCAATCCAAATCACCTAGGGTTTATGTTTGTGAAACATTCAAAGACCAAATTAGCACTATAAACAGTCAAAGTGGGCCATAATCAAGGATAAACTAGATAAGGTCAAATGCACAAGGTTGAATATTTATGGAGTAGTGAAATATGAAGAAACAATCATAAGAATAAGAAGCTTATCTTCACACCAAAAAGATACATTAAGGAGCATTAGCCAAAAATTACATAGGAAGGTACATCATATAGTGAGGAATTTGGTCACCCAAAAAAGTAAGTAACTCACAATTATAAAATGGATTAAAGTAAATTTCACCTAATGACCCTATATTAACCTAAGCAATCTAATTAGCCTATGTAGGTAAAAACATAGTGGAAAAAATCCTACACTAACCCCCCCCTTAATCGTAGCCTAGGTGGGTAGAAATATTGGGTCTCACCACAAAATCATGATGAGGTACACAAGTACATAAATATGATACCCCATAAGAGAAGAATATGGAGCTACCCAAACCCAAATAATAACTTATAAATGAATATACTTACTTTTAATGAAGGGTCTAGTTAATATATCATAAATTTGCTCTATTATCTAGACGTAATAGAGATCAGTGAACTACTCATGGATGAAGTCCCAAATGAAATGGCTATGAATCTAAATATGCTTGGTCTTTTCATGGTGGACTAAATTCATGCAAATATGGACTATGCTTTGGTTGTTATAGAAGATGACTATTAGTTAGTGAAACTAGATGTTAAACTCAGTGAGAATCCTTTGAAGTCAAATGGCCTCAATGGAATCATGAACAACTCTTCATTCTACCTCAATAGAAGATAAATATATAGTATTTTTTTTCTTCTTTGACTAATTAATCAAACCAAAACCTAGGGAAAAACTATATCCTGAATTAAACTTACAATTATAAATATTACAAGCCCAATTTAAATATATATAACCAATCAAGTTGATGTCAATGCTTATTCTATAGTGAATCTTGAAACTATGAGTACTGTAAATGTAGTGGAGAATCTACTTATCTACTTTATAGTGTAGTTCATGTTGTTCTTGCATAAATCTTGGTCCTATGCCCACTACATACGAAATAGCAGCCCTAGTGTGTGTAAGGTAGATGAGACTAGGTCAACAAGTTGTCTATATGAGGTAGCATTAACCAAATTAGATGGGCAATAAGAATCATGCTTTGCACTATATAGAAAAGGAGTCATAGTTGTATTATGGTCATCCATATTAAAACATGCAAGAAAATCAAGAGCATACTTGGATTGTGTAAGATTAATCCTAGAGTTAGACTGATAAATTTCAATATCAAAGAAACAATGCAACAAGCCAGAGTCAATCATTGAGAATCTATGAGATAAATCAATTTTCACTACTGTGATGGTGGATGAAAAAATCCTTGTGATCAATAACTCATACACATAGATAATTAGAATCAATAGTGAATCATTCTTCCATAAAATATAGACATTCAAATTCAAATTATATCTGGTGAACCAAACCAAAAGAAGAAAGGATTCCATTCTAGGATACCAAGATCAAAGATCTTGTTTGAGTCCATAGATATATTTACAAAGTTTGAAAACTAAGGAGGAATATTCCACAAATCCTTGTGATTTCTCCTTGTATATTTCCTCTTTGAGGTCACCATGATGAAAGGCATTCTTCACATCCATTTTATGAACATCCCAGTGATGTGTTGTGGCAATGGTGAGAGTGAGTTGCATTGAATTCATTCTATTAACTAGGGTGAACATCTTGGTATAGTCAATGCCAAGTACTTGACAAAAACCCTTTACTATGAAACATGATTTGAACTTGTCTACAAACTCATATATTATAAATTTTATTTAGTAGAACCACTTACATCAAACAATTTTTATTCCCTTAGCAAGAGGGACTAAATCCCAAGTGTTGATCCTCAACAAGGAACCATATTCCTCTTCCATAACAACATCCCATTCAGGAGTGATTGATTCCTCATGAAACAATTATAGATCAGAAGCATATGTAATGAAAGCATGTGGGGCATCTTATAATTATGAATAGGTTTGCCTAATGTCTTATGGATATCTAACCCATTGGCCAACACTTTATAGTGTCTATCCATCCTAAATAAGACTAATTCTCAAAGAGTTTGTTTCTATGCTATTTTCGCTTTCTACATTCAAAGAGAGAATTAAGAAACTGAGAAGAAATGGTCTGAGGCTTGTATGTACCTGGATGTAGTCATGCGCACCGTTATCCAAACGTTGAAGGTACTCCTCTTTGGTTGTGGAGGAATGACACCTGCAGAAGAAATAGACTAAGACAAAAAAGGCGTTAGATGAGGAGATGGTGGGTTGCCAAGCGAAAGCTTGATCCCAAAAGTATGAAGACTTCCTTAAGGGATATCAACCCACTAGTTAATAAAAAGGATGTTTGATAAATAGCAAAATGTTAAAAGACTGCAATGATAAAGACTGGAAAGGAAATAGAAGCAAAGACTTACCTGAAATATGATGTCAGACTGGTCACAGTCGCCGGCATCGGTGGTCCTACCGGCATCGGTTGTTTATGTCTATCGACGTCGGTTAGGCTGCCGACGTCGGTTGGGGCAATGGTCTCTGCGGCCGGCGTCGGTCAGGGCAGTAAGCTTGGATGGGGTCTGGTCGGGTCTGTGGCCTGTGGACAGGGTCTGGATGGGTCTGTGGTCTGTGGACAGGGTCTGGTCGTGCAAAATGGTCTGGGTCTGTCTAAAGGTCTGAGAGTCTGGTTTTGAGGTAGTCTAAAGGTCTGGGTCTGGTCTGAGGTAGTCAGAGGGTCTGTGCAGAGATGCAGGGGAGTCAAATGGATAGAATGTCAAATGGACAGAAGGGTAGAGGAGGCCAGTAGGGAGATAGGGAAATAAGGATTCGGGTCTGGCAACAGTCTGGTTTGGGGGAGATATTACTTGAAAGCAATAATTGAAAACATAATGAAAACACAGATAATATACATACCTGTGCCTTATTGAAGGAGCACTTCTGATCCCCGTACCTACTGTTGATGTAGCCTGTGTGGAACCCTGATGCTGGTGTAGAACCCTGATGCTGTTGTTGGTGCAAAAACCTGTGAGAGGGAGAGTGAAGATTCAAGATTTGTGATTAGCTCTCAATATTTAGAATTTGTGATTAGCCCAGAAAGAGGTTAGAAGTCAGTTTAAGTAAACCGACGTCGGTGATCCCGCCAGCATCAGTCGACAGTTGACCGACGTCAGCGGGTGCAAAATGAGTAAAAGGGCCATCAAGCCCGTTCTCCATCCGCCAGGTGCATAATCTGTTGGAGAATTGTCGAAGGTTAGGCTAAATACGCACGAGAGTTGGTTAGGCAGTTGGAAAGGAGTAAGAATAGGTCTTGGGTGAGTCATAAGGTGGGAAATGGTCCAAGGCGAGGTGTCCTAGGCGAGGTGTCATGGGTGATGTGTCAAAGGAGGGGGGGTTATTAATTCAAAATAAGTTTATTATTTTAAATTAGTAATTGCATGGGTTATAAATGGGTTAGGAATGGACCAAGGGGGGGAATGAACAAGGGTTAGACACGATTTTGGTGTCTACATTTTGCCCCTTTTTGTCTTGTTGGTTGTTCTAGACGAACTGCAAGACAAAAACAGGAGTTGGTTGCCCCAAGTGTGGGATGATGTGGATTGCCCCGAGGTATGGATGAGGTGTTCCCCCCTCAAAGTGGGAGTCGAGGGAAGGGAACCTGATGTCGGGTGCCGATTTGACAAAATTTGGATGAGAAGGATGAAGAGTGAGTGAAAACACTGCAATAGTTGTGATTGCATGCATACCACTTCATGGGATACATAGGTCAAATGTCACAGGCAAAAGGTCGAGGAGTGCCAAAATTGAAATAACCGAGCCCCAACATTTAGTCATCTGCTGATTGGGTTATTCAATCTAAGCTGTAGCTCCAATGGGTCGTCATGTTCCAGGTATCTTGGGCTCAAGAAGTGCTCCCAGAAACATGAAAATGTCACAAGTAGTGCGGATCAACCGGCTTGCAATCCTATACTTGTGAAGGTCAAAAATAGTCTGTGCACAATGTTGCTAACTAGTCGTGAGGTAGCATACATGTAAAAAACAACCAAGGCAACATTGTCTTGGAAGTGGTCGAAGTCGGAGGAGATAGGCATGATCTCCAATGGTCATTAGTCGAGGGCAAGGTCATGGTCAAAAGGAGGAAAGAAGGTTTGTCCATCAGAGAGATGAAAAAATGAGGGTGGTCGAGCTAACCCCAGAAGATGTCGTGTCATCTGAGTGCTGCCTACATAGCCCCGGTCTTAGGGCCTCAGACCAATGTAGTTTGAACTAGTTGAGAAGATTGGTCGATGATTGGTTTTGTCATGTGTCGAAATGATGAGGAGAAAAAGATGTTATAGCCTTTTCCAAATGGTGTATTCTGTAGCATTGGTCGAGGGTCTTTCATCCCTAACAATTGTCCATAGTCATGATGGATGTATGCTAAAAATGAATTGAAGTCTATTTATGCTTCAGCAAGTATTGGTTTATGCTTAACATAAATTGTGTCGGGTCGATAGTTTCCATGTGTATCGGTGTTCATAGAAACTATGTGAAAAGGACAATGATGATGTTGGTGGTCTGAAAATGTTGGCTTGGTTTGGTAGAAAAAGGTTTGGTTGAATGTGACCAAAGTGTAGAGAAAAAGTGAAAGGCAAACTACTCTTTCATTGACAAGGACAAAAAGGACGTCATGGATAGGGGTTGTAAGAACAAAATCCCCGTGTATGCATTGCGTCGTGGACCAGTGGTTGATGTTGGAGAAGTAATCGAATCACTTGACATAAGTGAGCTCGAAGTCCCTTGAATATGTTGGGGTGATAAGTAGGATTATGATATGAGAGGATGGGGTAACCCTTTTGTGGCAGGAAGAACCTTGCCCCTTTTATAGGTGACCCAATAACGACTATAGGCATGTCCATGACTTGATAGCTTATCAGTCAATTTTTTTTTTTTTTGATGGTGGACTTCTCGATGCGGGAAGTTCACATAGGGATGTTGCTTTGCTTGGTGGTCATATATGTGAAGCTGATCGATGCGAAAAGCTTTAGAAAGAGTGCTGTCTATAGCAAGAGTTAGTCATAGCCATCCTTTGAGGGAGTGGTCTATACTTTTGCTTTAAATGTTTGATAATGACTTGGCCTAGCTGTCCTTCAAGGGAGCAGTCTAGCAAATACAACAATTATGTAGCTGTCCTTCGAGGGAGCAGTCTACATTTAGAGTTTATGATATGGTATGTTATTCTTGATATGTTTGGTGACTGACGTTTAGCCATAGACGAGCCTGTAGAGGTTTAAGGGTTCCCTTTTATTAGGACAGAGCATTAATGCTTGACAAAAAGGGTTGACATAGGACTTGTTTAGGGGAATAAGGTTGAAAGGAATAGGGATTAAGAGGACGGGGTTGACCAAGGGACGAGCTCAAGTAAAATGTCAAGTGGACGAGTACTCGACTAACAGAAGAATGGTCACAGATGCAAGGTATAAAAGGGGCTCAGGTTCTAATAAGTCCCTGGGCCATGCTAGTGCATTATGATAAAAGGTCTGAGTCAATTAGGAGTGGACTTGCCCCATTTGCCTCTTCGATATTGGTCACGATGATTGATGATGGTTTGAAGAAGTGATAGGTGCTTGGTTGGTTGATGTTTGATGATTGAAGTTTGGTTGATGTTGGTCGAGGTCATGATTAAAAGATTGGTTGATGATTGGATTATGTGTGGTCGAGGTCTAGTTGATGCTGGTCAGGGTCATGGTCGATGTCATGGCCGATGGCTTGGTTGAATGTTTGGTCGAAGGCAGGATAAGGTTGAATTCCCCCAGTTGCTTAGGGAGAATGTTGGATAGATTGATCAAGGTTGGTTGAGGCTTGGTGGTCAAATGGACTATGTTGATGTCAAATAATGGGGTCAAAGGTGGCAAAGGGACCATAGTCTGGCATGGAGATCCCAATCTAGGTGATGAGGTTTGAGAAGCATGGGTCGGTGTTGATGATTTGTCGAAGAGGTGGTCAAGAGGGTCCTTGATGAGAAGGGAATCCTTTTTCTGGTGTTGACGAATGACAGCTTTGAGAGCACAACAACGCTCAGTGTCATGTCCCGGAGTGTGATGATAATGACAAAATTTAGAGTTTTCGAACCAAGATGGCCTTGATCTGAGAGTTGATGAGTGGGGTGGTGTTGAAGGCTTGTTGATAATGTGGTCGAGAAGAAAGGTGTCATTCCCCAAACATTGGTGAATGGCAACCTTGAGGGCACAACAATGCTCAGTGTTGTGCCCAGGCGTGCGATGATACGCACAAATGCGAGTGTCATCGAACCAGGGTGGTTTTGGTTCGAGAAATTGATATGGTTTAAGAGGTGGGAGATTGATGTGAGAGGACTGCAACAATTGCCGTAACAACAAGGCATAAGAACCTGCTAATGGGTCTAGATGTTTTGTTGCAGTGGGGATTGATGACTTTGGTTTGAGAGGTGTAAGAGGCATTGGTTGATGGATTGGAGGAGATATATGTCTGATGGGTTGATAGAGTAATGGAGGTGACTTGCCTCTATGAAGTATGGGAGTAGGAAGAACTATTAAAGTGGATGGATGCAGGCCCAAGATTGAAGGTAATGAGGAAGGTGGGGGAGGAGTTCTCCGATGTGGTCTAGTGGCCTTCTTTGGTTTGGGTTGAGGGCCACCTTTGTGCGAGGTGAGGTTAGATGCGGGTTTGAGTTCAGATATGGATGGAGGTGAGTGAGATGTAGCAATCTCAGGTAAAAGGCAAGAGGAAACCGTGACTGGGTCTTCCTCAGTCGAAATGGGTGAAGAGACTGGTTCTTCTCGTGGTGGAGAAGAAATAAGAGAGTGCGGCTCCTCAAGAGGGTAGAAGGCAGGGATGATGGTGCCTTCTTTTTGTGCTTGAGGAGTAGGCAAGGTAGGGTCTTCGGATGAAGGTAGGGCTAATGGAATTGGCATGGTCAAGGCATCCTTCAGTATAAGAGATGTAGATGGAGGACTAACAGGAGAAGAAAGTTCTTTATCCTGTGATGGAGGAGGTTGGTCAGGGACAAGAGGCAAGATAGTGTTGATTGTGTGAATATCATGGTCTTGGGGGTCATTGGTCATGGTCTGGACATTATTTTGAGTAGGTGGATGGTTTGGAAATGGTTGTTTGAAGATGTCAATGTGTTGGTTGGGAGGCGCATTCAGGTTATCTAAAATAAGATCCCCCTTGTCGCTCATGTCTTGGATGATGTTTTTGAAGGTTCGGCAATTGTCGATGTCATGGCCGTGGATGCGGTGAAAGTGACAGAAGTCAGCCTCCCTATACCATGTAGGGATGGCTTTTGAAGGGTCGAATTGAGGTGGTCAGATTAGAGGGAGATTGAGGACCCCCTACTTGACAAGTTTTTCCAAAATGGAAGCGTATGATTCTCCAAGTGGAGTGCAAAAACGCTGGATGTACCATTGTTGGAATTGTTTGGTGATGCTTGGAGATGTAGAAGGTTGAGAGTAATTAGTTGTCATCGAGGATGGTGATCTAATGACCACAATGTTGGCCACTCCTTTGGGTTTGGAGTTGGCAGAAGAAGAAGGTCTGGCAGAAGAAGGGTCATTGGTTTTTACATTGGTATTACGTAATTTGACCTTATCCTCTTTAATGGCACAGAGTTCAAGCTTTTGAGCCATGGTGAAAGCTTCGTCAAAAGTGTAGATGTCTGAATTTGCAAGGTAGAAGAGATGTGCCTGGCACATGCTCAAGAAAAGAGCTCGATGAGCTCAGGTTGAGGCAAGGAGAAGGAGAGCTGGTTAATCAAGCCTCTCCAACGGGCGACAAAATCGACTATTGATTCATCGTCGAATTGCCTGATGGAGTAGAGGTCTGTGATTGAGACTTGTTTGGTGATGTTGATAGAAAAATGGTCGAGAAATAATTGGGAAAGTTGAATGAATGAAAAGATAGAATGTCTGGCAAGAGAGCTATACTAGTCAAGGGCGGGGCCAGCAAGTGACATGGGGAATGTGCATAAAAGTAATGCATCATCATACGCTATAAGATAGCAAGCATGTCTGAATGCCCGTAGATGTTGTTGCAGGTCCTCCTTACTCTGGAAGTGAGTGAATTTAGGAAGCTCCCATTGGTTGGGGTATGGTCAGATCAGGACAGAAGGATGAATGGGTTTGTTGCAAATTTGCTCATACGAGAGAGCATTACGTGAACCAGAGATAGAGGTCTCGAGACTGGACATTTTATCCATCAGCATTTTGATGACATCTGCTGACAGATTGGCAGATGAGGTTCCCCCTAGGTTGTAGGGTGCTTGAAAGAGGCTATAAGAGGCATACGATGTAGTCGGTTGCAGTTGTAGGGGTGCAACGTATGGATGACTAGTCACAGAGACATAAGTGGAGGCCAAAAGTGGTTGAGTCATGGAAATAGAAGGCATAAGTTGACTAGATATCACCAAAGGTGGTTGAATGGCGGCACTGGTAGAAGGATAGGTTGGCACTCCTGCATTTGTGGGCACACGAGTGTGAGGGGTCGAGACAATCAAGTTCTTGTATGACGTAGAACTTGGTTGAATTACATGTGGTTGAGGGGGTAATGGAACCCTGATGGAGGTTGGTCTAAAAATAGATGTGGAGGCCAAACTTTTCATATTGGCCATGGTTGGGTTAAGGGTTGAGACAAAAGGCTAGGTCATAAAAGGTTGGGTAGCGAATGGTGTCGATGTCACCGCCGCTTCACCCGAAAGGTCTCGCGTTGGGTTTCTCGTGAGATAGTTTTGGAGGGATTTGACATTGAGGTCCAAGAATCTCTCAAAATCTTGGTCCCCTTCAGGGATGATGGGGGTCTAAGTCGGGGTAGGAGTTCTTTCGGTCTCCGAGTGGAACTCCATTATAGGACTAGTTAGGGACGAGAGAGCGTGGTTAAGAAGAGCCTTGGTTTGACTGTGCGTCAAAACCATTCAAGGCAAGAAGAGGGTCAGGTTTCAGAAACTGTGTTTTTTCAGTTTCAAAAGCTCAGAATGGGGTTTTGGTAGAAAAAGGGGTCGGGTTTTAAGTTGCTATTTTGGAAAAAAGGACTATGACAGTGACCGACGTCAGTTGAAGAACCGATGTCAGTGAGAAAAGGTGGCCAACGTCGGTGGTAAAATCGATGCCGATTGAGGGATATGATCAACATCAGTGGTAAAGCCGATGCCGGTGACTGTGGTTTCTAGAAACTTAGAAAACTTGAAGATTCTTGGAAAAAAGGAAGAAGAACGTCTTCACTAGCTCAAAAAACCAGATAGGAACATAAAAATAGAGATGGAGATAGACAGGCCCTAAGCGTTAAATCCTAAGAATCAACTTTTAGAATACTGTGGCTTATGCCTTAAAGTGATGTTTGGGAGGTTGGCTGTTAGAGGGGTCCTAGAAGAGGTAGTCTGTGGATGGCTTCAAGTTCTATTTAGGCACTCAAGATGTCTGGGTTAGGTTTCGTACATGGCCTGGTGCTAAGGAGCAAGCTCCCCTCACTTCACGAGTCCAGTGGTAAGCTGGTCTTGCTTAGCCAAAATATACTTTCCCTAGAGATTAGACTCTACCAGAGAACAGAGTGGGCTTTCCCCTTGGTGATGAAATCTAAGTAGGATTGCCGGGACGGGTAAGGTATCTGCTGGGGGATGAAATCCCAGTCGGGCCTTGTCTCAGGTAAGTTTTATGTTTGATTTAGTGCAAGTGGTTCGGTTGTGTAACATCAAGTGGACTACGATTAATTCAATATGCGGTTTGTTAATTACTAAGTGTGGACTAAGAAATGCAAGCAAGCAGAAATGGAATGCAATGTATTTTAAGCCCAAGTTGAAATGTTTGTTCGTATGAAGACGAATGGAGAAAGGGTCGAAGAGTATGAGTTTTGGCTAGTCTAGAAGTGCAAGAAAAGAAAGAAAAGTTCTTGTTAGTCCTGCTTATGGTGTCGTTTAGAAGAGATGAAAGAGGTGAAAAGGAAGGAACCTAATGCACCTATATGAACGAAAGAAAGAAAGAACCCAAGGAAGGCCCTAGGGTCCCACCGGGCGTGCCAGAATGTTTCTACACTATTTTCACTTTCTACATTCAAAGAGAGAATTAAGAAACTGAGAAGAAATGGTCTGAGGCTTGTATGTACCTAGATCTAGTCGTACACACCATTATCCAAATGTTGAAGGTACTCCTCTTTGGTTGTGGAGGAATGACACCTGTAGAAGAAATAGACTAAGACAAAGAAGGCGTTAGATGAGGAGATGGTGGGTTACCAAGCGAAAGCTTGATCCCAGAAGTATGAAGACTTCTTTAAGGGATATCAACCCACTAGTCGATAAAAAGGATGTCTGATAAATAGCAGAATGTTAAAAGACTGCAATGATAAATACTGGAAAGGAAATAGAAGCAAAGGCTTACCTGAAAGATGCTGTCGGACTGGTGACAGTCGCCAGCATCGGTGGTCCTATCGGCGTCGGTTGTTTATGTCTGTCGACATCGGTTAGGCTGCCGACATCGGTTGGGGCAACGGTCTCTGCGGCCGGCGTCGGTCGGGGCAGTAAGCTTGGACAGGGTCTGGTCGGGTCTGTGGCCTGTGGATAGGGTCTAGACGAGTCTGTGGTCTGTGGACAGGGTCTGGTCGTGCAGAATGGTCTGGGTTTGTCTAAAGGTCTGAGAGTCTGGTTTTGAGGTAGTCTAAAGGTCTGGGTCTGGTCTGAGGGTCTGTGCAGAGATGCAGGGGAGTCAAATGGACAGAATGTCAAATGGATAGAAGGGTAGAGGAGGCCAATAGGGAGACAGGGAAATAAGGATTCAGGTCTGGCAACAGTCTGGTTTGGGGGAGATATTAATTGAAAGCAATAACTAAAAACATAATGAAAACACAGACAATATACATACCTGTGCCTTGTTGAAGGAGCACTGCTGATCCCCGTACCTGTTGTTGATGTAGCCTATGTGGAACCCTGATGCTAGTGTAGAACCCTAATGCTGTTGTTGGTGCAAAAACCTGTGAGAGGGAGAGTGAAGATTCGAGATTTGTGATTAGCTCTCGAGATTCAGAATTTGTGATTAGCCCAAAAAGAGGTTAGAAGTCGGTTTAAGTAAACTGATGTCGGTGATCCCACCGGCTTCGGCCGACAGTTGACCAATGTCGGTGGGTGCAGAATGAGTAAAAGGGCCATCAAGCCCGTTCTCCATCCACCAGGTGCATAATCCATTGGAGAATTGTCGAAGGTTAGGCTAAATACGCACGAGAGTTGGTTAGGCGGTTGGAAAGGAGTAAGAATAGGTATTGGGTGAGTCATAGGGTGGGAAATGGTCTAAGGCAAGGTGTCCTAGGCGAGGTGTCATGGGTGATGTGTCAAAGGCGGGGGGTTATTAATTCAAAATAAGTTTATTATTTTAAATTAGTAATTGCATGGGTTAGAAATGGGTTAGGAATGGACCAAGGGGGGGAATGAACAAGGGTTAGACACGATTTCGGTGTCTACAAAGTTACTAGGAGGTTCCTCATCCTCTAGAGATATTCTAAGACAAGGAGGAGGTGAATCCTCATAACTACTCTCATCATTAGAACTAGAATAAAAATTTGGATCATTATGAAGATGCACAGGTGGATCTAAATCATTAAAATTATCATTGAATCCTAGTGCATCCAAGGAAGATGAAGGAGTGTCATGTGAAGATAATTTTGGACACTCGTGACAGCAAACACTCCTCTCAATGAAAAATTCATGAGTGGTTGGATGGAAAAGTATGTATCCCTTAACACCCTTAGTTTATCCAAAAAAGATGTAATGATGACTATGAGGTTCTATTCTATTATGTTTTTTATTTAGAACATGATCCATAATTGGAGATCCAAACACTCAGAAATGATTCACTATGAGTTTCTAACCACTCCAATATTCAAAAGGAGTGACTCAATTCAATGCTTTATGAGGAACTTAGTTTTGGATATAATAAACATAATTGAAGACCTAGGCCTGATATTGAGGTGTAAGAGACTCATAGTTTAGCATACAATTGGACATTTCCTTCAATGACCTATTCTAATGCTCTAAAACACCATTATGTTGAGGACTATTTAAAGTTATATGTTTTATTTCAATCCCCTATGATTTAAAACATCTATTGGCTATTAACACACAGACCACCATTGTTGGTGCTCAAAATCTTGATGGATTGACATTACTATTTTTGTACAAGTATGCCTTGAAGTCCTCCAAATCATAAAACACCTTTGATTCTTACTTAATAAATTACACCTAGTTATGAATTGAAATGTCATCGATGAGATTAAGCATGTATTTAGTCTTTTTTAATGAAGGTTTTGGAAATGGACTAACAATGTCACTATGGACAATCTCTAATCTCTGTTCAACTCTCTATGATTTACACTTTTCATACTTTTTCTTAGGATTCTTACCAAGTATGCAATCCTAGAAAACTCCATCAAAAAACTTGACTCATGGAAACCTTGAAACCATGGATTAATGACTAAGGTACTCCAGATAGTGATAGTTGAGATGGTTAAATTACTCATGCCATAATTTACTCACCCAATCTAAATGAGTGAGCAGTGTAGTAGAGGGTTGATCAGCGTAAAAATGTGAGAAAGTATACAATAATGATTGGTGATCTTCTTTCCTAAATACAATAATGAAATCATTATTTTCTTCCATAATAACCACAAAATTGGGTATGGAATCAACTTTATTACTTGAAATGATGTGATTGATCTGATAAGTAGATAAGAGATTGGTGGATAAAAAGGGAACACATAGAAAATCATGAAATACCCCATCATTCACTTTAACATATCCAATCCCACTAACTTTAGCAAAATTATCATCACTCATCAATATGGAAGGCATAAAATGAGGCTCTAAGGATGAGAACATGTCTTGTGATGAAGCCATGTGGTGTAATGCATTAGAATTAATAACCCATGTGGAATGTTAGGATGAAACTATAACAAGTGATTTGTCATTATGTTTTCCCTTATTACTATTTTTGGCCTTAAAATACTCATGTGATGATGAACTCTGATTGGAAGACTCATGGACACTAATGTTGTGCTTCTTGATATTTTTTGTCAGTTGGTTAATCACTTCTTCATGCATTTAGATTTATCAAACCTAAATTAATTGAAGTAGCCACAAGTGAGTCACTCTTTATTTGGTTCCCCTATGAATAGGTGGAAATTTTTTATGATTTTCAAGTCGATCATTTTGGTGAAAAGATGGGCTCAAATAGAGGTTTGGATAAAAAGTTATGGCCTTCAGAAGCTTGATCTCTTTTTCTGTATCAATCTCCTATGGTAAAAAATAACTCAGCTCTTACGAGTTGATTTGATAATATTGCTTCTATTTGTTCTTATCAATCTTATTTAGCTCTCATTCTATAATCCAAGTGTTTTTTTTCCTATTTTAACCCTTTCCACTATACTAAACACTCGTCATAACTTCCTTGCCTTGTGTTTACTATCTTCTTATCTAGAACCTATAAACTCTTTTCTTTCTTCTTCTTTGGCATCTATTGCTTCCAATCTACTTCATCTTATTCAAATTCACCATATTTTACATAAAAATAATATAAATTTTAATTATTAAATACTAGAGAGATATCAAAATTCTGTGGTAAACTCACCTCATAAGCATTGTCATTGATTTTCTTCACAATTCAGAATGGTCCAATTTTTTTGTACTTCAACTTACTATGTGTGCCTTTTGAAAATGTCTCTTTTCTCAAGTAAACCATTATTAAATATCATTCTTCAAATATTTTTGACCTTATTCTGACATTTGATGCTACTTTATACTTTGCATTACTTTTCTGCAACTTTCTGCTTACTTCTTGTAATTATTGTATATGTTCTGGAAATGATTCTACATCTCACTAACTCATTCTAAAATTAGTAATTATACCAAATGTAAAACATTCATAGGATTTCTTCCATAAAAAAAATTAAGTTTTTATTTAATTATTGATCTCACTTAATTATTATATGCAAACTCAACTTGCGACAAAACTAGGTCCCATTGCTTAGGCTTCTTTCCAACTATGCATCTCAATAAATTTTTTGAGTTCATGTTTACAACTTTTGTCTATCCATCTATTTTAGGATGGTATTAGCTACTAAATTGTAGTTCCTCCACAAATTCCTCCAAAATTGACTTAGAAATTTCATGTCCTTATCTGATGTAATGGTTTTTAGAACACCATGCAATCATACAATATCCTTAAAAAATAGTTATGCAGCTCTAGTGGCATCATTGGTTTATTTCATGTAATAAATTAAATCATATTATAAAACTTGTCTACAACAACAAAAATTGAATCATAACCTCTCTATGTGTTTGGTAATCCCAACACGAAATCCATACTCAAATCTATCCATGGTCCTCTTAGAACCGAAATGGCATGTATGACCATGTATTTTGTGCATGTCCTTTAGCCACATGACATATCATGTACCTTGAAACATATTTTGCCACATATATCTTAATTTTTGTCTAAAAATACTTCTCCTTCACAAAATATATTGTCTTTGTCTTACCAAACAATCCACCATTATGAAATTCTCTTATAATCTTGTCTCTTAGAGACCTAATTGGAATACATAATTATTTTTTTTTGAAGAAAAACCCATCCTACATAATATAATATTCATACACATTACTCGTATCACCTATCAAATTATTCCTACATTGCTCAACTATCTTGCCAAAATTTGGATCAGTATCATATGCTTCTTAAAAAATCTCAAATCCAACTACATCACTCACCATTAGAATTAGCAACCGCACTTGTCTGCTCAAAGCATCAAGGATTTGATTATATTTTCCTAATCTATGATTTAGAACAAAAGTATAACCTTTCAATAAATACACCCACTTTTCATGCCCACTATTTAACTTCTTTTGAGTATTCACTACTTTAAAGCCTCATATTTAGTAAATAGGATAAACTCCTTAGACACTAGGTAATGCCTCTAATGTCTTAATTCTTGTACAATGATATAAAATTCAACATCATATGTAGAATAATTTGTTCTTACCTCATTCATTTTCTCACTAAAATATGCTATTGGATTCCCTTCTTGACTCAACAAGTACCAATTATGACAAACTTAGCATTGAAATCAACCTCGAACACTTTGCTAAAATATGGGGATGTTAAAATAAGATTTTATGTAATTTTACTCTTCAACAACTCAAAGTTTTTTGTTGCTGCCCTTGTCCATGCAATTTATTTTTCTCTCATACAATTTGTTATTGGTGCAACAATATTACTAACATTCTTAATAAACTTGTTATAAAAAATTGATAAGCCAAGTAAATTTCTTACCTTTGTGATGCTCTTTAGGATAGGCCACTCAATAACTGCCTTTACTTATTTTTCATTCATTCTTACACCATCTGATGCAACTACAAATCCCAAAAATACCAAACTATTATGCATAAACTTGCACTTCTTCAAATTTGCATATATATTCTCTTTTATTAACAATTATAATACCATTATCAAATGTTATAAGTGATTTTATTTAGTCTTATTGAATATTAAAATATCATCAAAATAAACCACCATAAACTTACCACATTACTCTCATAGCACTGTGTTCATCACCCTCATAAATGTGTTGGGTGTATTAGATAATCTGAATGACATCACCATCCATTCATATAATCCATCTCTTGTCTTGAATGTTGTTTTCCACTCATCTCCTTCACAAATTAGAATCTAAGAGTAACCACTCCTTAGATCAATCTTGGTAAAATATTTTTCTCCTGCAAGAACATCCATCATATCATTTAAATGAGGTATAGGAAACATGTACTTGATTGTAATTTTATTAATTACTCTACTATCCACACAAATCCTCCACCTTCCATATTTATTTGGAGTTAGCAATGATGGTGTTGTGTATGGACTCATTCTCTCTCTTGCTACACCTTTTCTAACCAATTCACTAAAATACTTATTCAATTATGCATTATTTGTTGGAGTCATCCTATAAGCTGCTTGATTGGGTAGAGTTGATCCTAGAATTAAATCAATATGATGTTGAATATCTTTCTTTAGTGGTAAACCATTTAGTAACAACATTGATGAATGGGCAGTAACAATCCTTACCCAATCATCAATGGAAAAAGGTGCATAAAAGATAAAACAACATTGGTGAGTGAGAAGTAATAATTCAATCTCACTCAATAATGGAAAATGTACATGAAAGTAGAAATGAACTCAGGTGTCTATAAAAAAGGTAGTACACCAATGACAAATTGTAAAAAGTGATCAAATCAAGTCTAGAAATTTAAAACCATAGTGTAAATAAAGTGATCCATGGTAATTCAAACATGTTGTTTTGTTCTAAGGGTAGATAAAACTGAAACAAAGTAGTGCTAACATGTTTTTAAGATGTGAAGAATAAGAAAGTATAGAATAAGGAAAAATAAATTTAGAATCACATTTTTCCTGTCAAGGGGAGAAATGAAATGGGTGGAGGGGATAATGAAGAAAAAACCAAGGTACAGGAACTCTTTATCAAAGTCAAAACACTCAAATGAGGTTTATCAAAACAAGAATACTTTCAACCTTAATGAATTTGGAGAACTTATTTTAGCCACCCAAGTCTTAGGTAACCAAATGAAGTATGTATATCATCCCATGAAGGCTATATGCATGAAAAGTAAAATGGACCTATCTTCCCACAACATGTTCCTCATTCCTCAAGACCCCTTAAAAATTTATCAATTTACTGTAAAGATTGGGTACTTACATGAGAAAGTAGGTAGCACCATAGAGTTTGTTGAATTCTCCTATTCCAATATACTGGCCTACCGCACCCCAATGGACCTTGGCTTTAGTGTGAGGCCAACTGTGGAGTTTGAGGTTTGATTGAAGATAGGATATGTGTTTGTTATCACGTCTTTTGGTTTGATTTTGAATTTTGAAATTTATATGATGCCTTTTATATATCATTGCCTTTTATTTCAAATTATTTCAATTTTAACTTTCTTGATGGCTTTTTCTATTCCTCCTCCATACAGACTCAAAAGACCAAACATGGATGTTAAAAATCACTTTCGTTTGAATACTTGGGACTTGGTTACTAAGAGAGAGAAATCAAAGAGCATGGTGTCTAAGAGTCTTGTAAATTTAGGTGAAATAAAAGTGTTATCTTGACTTTGACCTTGTTTTATCTAATGTGGAGTGAAAAGAAAGGAAATCAAGATGAATGAAACATGAAACAATTTGAATTGCTTCAAATTACAAAAAATTTGAAAAAGGGATATAATGACAGTAAAGTGTGATTTTTTATCATAATAATGAGGGAAATGTAGCAAAAAATGATAACATTGGTTGTTGTGTAAATTTTATCTACAGAAGAAACAAAAGCCAAATTGAGAACAAAGGATCACAAACTCATAACTATTGTAAAATAAATTCTAGACAAAGAATATTAAAAAGATGGTGATTTTACGAGGAAAACTAGGTCCTATCCATGGTTCTACAATGAAACTCATAAAATATAAACCCACGAGGGTGCACAAAGCATGTGAAAATTAAATGGTGATAAAGATGGTATTTTTGAGGAAGGCCAGGTGTTATCCATGGTCTTACACTGTAACTCACAAAAGCTAAACCCAAGGGGATGATGAAAAGTGGTTGCAAAGTAAAGAAATAATGATAAAAAAAAGTGTAAGTCATGAGTAATATTGAGTCTTATTTATGATTTTATAATACAAATCATGATAAAAAGAGGAAACCAAAGGACTCAAAAGGAAGTGTTGACCATTTTTTGCCCAACAGGCCAAAAATCAGTCCCCCTCTGCCCCTGCTGTGCTAGGCCATTTTAATTTTTTGATTTTGCATGAATCTGGCAATTTCTACAGACTCAGCAGATTAGTCCTTTGGCGCATGAAGGATCAGTTCAGAGAGTTCTGGGTTTTACAAGGCTTCTTCAAGCTCTGGTCTGAAGGAAATCATAGAAAAGTCAGCGTCTTTGAACCATTGAATCGGTTCAATACTTTAGTTCAAAAGTGGATGATGAAAAGTGGTTGCAAAGTAAAGAAATAATGATAAAAAAAAGTGTAAGTCATGAGTAATATTGAGTCTTATTTATGATTTTATAATACAAATCATGATAAAAAGAGGAAACCAAAGGACTCAAAAGGAAGTGTTGACCATTTTTTGCCCAACAGGCCAAAAATCAGTCCCCCTCTGCCCCTGCTGTGCTAAGCCATTTTAATTTTTTGATTTTGCATGAATCTGGCAATTTCTACGGACTCTACAGGTTTTGACAATTTCTACAAACTCAGCAGATTAGTCCTTTGGCGCATGAAGGATCAGTTCAGAGAGTTCTGGGTTTTACAAGGCTTCTTCAAGCTCTGGTCTGAAGGAAATCATAGAAAAGTCAGTGTCTTTGAACCATTGAATCGGTTCAATACTTTAGTTCAATGCTTGGTTCAATCAGTTTAAGTTTAACATAGGGTTCATCGAAAAAGTTCATCAGTTGTTTCAATGCACCAGTTCAAAGGATTTGATTCAACGCTTCCACAAAGTTCAATGCTAAGTTCAAAGGCTTAGGTTCAATGCTTGGGTTTAGTTCAATGATTCAACGACCTTTGGTTCAATGCAAGAGTTCATCACTCAGTTCAAAACACCTCGATTCAACAATCATTCAAACCATTGAATCGTTGAACCAATTTTGGTTCAATGGGTTGGTTCAATGAAGGGCCAAAACAAAGACCTGGGGAAAGTCAAAGCACCAATTCCCATAGACTTTTATTTGTGGGAAAAGGTTTGAAACAAAGGAAAGACCCACAGAAAGGGCCGAAAGGGAAAAGCCCGAAGGAATTTGCTGAGGACGATGACGTCCCGAAAGCTGTCAAACTTAAGGAAGTGAAATAGCCATTTGCTTTCAAATTGAAAGGGGGACAACCATGGAAAAGGCCCAAAAATGTAGTGACCTACTAGAAGATCACCCCTGAGGGCTGAAGGACCCAGAAGAGATAAGATAGGGAAAAGACAAAGTGCCAAGTGTAGGAGCAGGCAAATAGTCCAAGTGGCGAAGGGAAGCACCGATTCAAGAAGTTATTTTGGTAGATGATACAATGCCTATGAATTGACCATTGGGAGGCACAAATAGCTAGCAGTGCAACTAGTTTTCTTCATTTTGCATTTATGAGTAGACAAACCATGTAATCACCTTGAAAAAGTGGCCTTACAAGCAGACAAAAGGGCACAGCTCATTGATGTTTTTAGCAGCTTGTTCTTCCCAATGCTCGTAAGGCACATGGGTTACTTGTAAAAGGGGCACCAAAAGGCCTCCTTTCTTCTCCTATATATTGAGGACTTGTCATTTGAGAAATTATCTTCCACATTTGTAAGGCGTACCCTAGAAAAATTTCACTTGAATCAATAAATGCATTTTTTACCTCTATCTTGGATAGATATTTCTGTGTATGTCTCAAGTGTTAGTTTGTGTTTAGTCATTATTTCTTGATGCTTTCACAGGTTCAACACCAACATATCTATTGTCTATAAGGTGCCATTTCTACAACTGACAAGGAGAGTTTTATTTGGAAGTGCAGAAATAGAAGAAATTACTTACAGTGTGCATTTCACTGCACCTTGGTGAATCTCTATTTTCTGTATTTTCATTAAAGCCTCCTTGCCAAGTTTCTTGCAGCCTGGTCCTTCTGCCAAGTCTGAAGTTTATGTATGTGTTTGTCTGATTTAAGTGTGAATGTGAGAAGGTCATTTTTATTTTTGGTGCATCACCTCATTTAGAGTTGATTTATTTTCCTGCATCTTTCTCCCTTTTCATCCCCCCATTATACATACATACATACATACATATATATATATATATATATATATATATATATATATATATATATATATATATATATATATATATATATATATATATATGTTAGCACTTACTAGAACAAATCAGATGCATCAAAGGGAGCTAGCCCTTACCTAGAGACTCTCACCTCCAACTTCACCAATTGCATAGGTGAGAGGGGAGTTTCCATAGTTGTGTGAAGAAGGCAGGAGCTCGGCCTCCTGCCAAGGGTGCAATCTTATGCGTCAACAATTTTGGCACACCTAGTGGGCCCAACTGGGATAGGTTTTGTCTAAAGAGTTGAAGACTTTTTGGTGTGTTCTTCAACCAACCAGCCTTTGGAGGCTTTTGCATCAACACCAATGGCGACTCTGAGTTGAATCTACTAGTTAAGCAGCCTGGTGCCATCAAAAATATTACTTTTATATGTATAATTCCTTTGCACAGAATCATGAACCTTGTATTCCTTCATATGACTACGATCAGGCTCCAGATATTTATGTAATCCCCTCAAGTAGCTCTCCTAGTTGCCCTGCAATGATAAGGGAGGTGGTGTTGGAGTTTGAGAGGTAGACAATGGAAATTAACAGACTGGAGGAGCAGTACGTGTATCAACAGGAGCTGATGTATAAAGAGGAGTGTTTGTTTAGGCAAACACAGGCCTTACAGTCCATGGAGGAAGAGGTAGAAAAATGGAGACATCCATTTATCCAAGGTAGTCAGCCTTGTGCGCCCTTTCCTATTCTGAAGAAAGCCCCTTCTTTTGCACTAAATCCTTTCTATCAGATAGCACTTGCTCACTCCAGCTCATTAAATGCATCTACTCTCAATCCCATGTGCCTGGCTTTCCAACACCAGAGGGCATCAAAACAACCTCCCATGGAGATGAACCTTCTAAATTCCTTAGGTTGTGAATCTTCCATTGGGGGAAATACCACCAGCCAGCACATCCCTCTTCTAGAGACTTTTCCAGTGCATCAATAGTCTCTTACTTGCATTCCTCAACCTCCCCAAGTCTTTCAACATGATGTGTAGACTCCAAGTTGGAGGAAGGAATGTCGGGAACCAGCCCAGAGCCTTGAAGAGGATAATGTTGGTGACCTCTAAAAAAGACTCTTTCAGGATAATCTAGCCAAGCAAATTGAAGATTTAGAGGCTAGGATGAGACTACTTCTTGAAAGAGAGATAGAACTTCTAGACCTCATGGAGGAGCCCTAGGACCTTGGAGAGGACAAAGTTGCTGCATGTTCACAGGAGCAAAATTCCAATTTCAAGATCCTAAATTGGGGGAAAACATTAGAATCATGGGGCAGGAAGATGGAGAAGCAAAGTTTTTCTCAAAACCTTGAAGAAGCTGAAGTTGCTCCTGCTCATGATAATGCTGACAACCTCCAAGAAAAGCTCTCCCAAGAGGGTCTAGCCAAGAGAATTGCAGAGTTGGAATCCAAAGAGAGATTCCTCAGCCAGTGTGTGATGGATGGTTCAGACCAAATGGCACATTCTATGTCTGAACACACCCTATCTGCACACCCCAAGAGAGCTATTAGGTCACACCTGATATAGATGAAGTGCTAACCAAGTGGAAGAGTAGAATCATTCGATTCTAGCTCAAGGACTGCCTCCTCTTCCACATGGTTGTCCCACTTCACCCCTTCTCAAGGAAGAACCTATTCTATAGGAGGAAAGTGAGGAGCAGAAGATCCAATCTATAGTTCTTTAGGAGGCTATCATGGGCAATAACGATGAAGAAATCATCATCAATGCTCCTTGTGAAGACCTTATCAGCAATGGAGAAGACGCAAGTCATGTATACATGAAGATGTTCTAGCAATAGGAGGAGGAACAAAAGCATAATGAGCTCTCTTCCCCCTTGTTCGATGAACTTCCTTGTTGCTTCCATGAGGAGGATGACTATGCTAAAGAACCTGAGTTGGAGGAGGAAAAGGAGAGGTTTGTCTTCTTGGGGGAAGGCCTTGAAGAAGAAAGCTTCGAATAAAGGGGTGATGTTCTGTGGGACGAGCAATCATTTTGTGAGTCCATTTTAGACATCACCACAATTCCCCTTCTTCAAGAAGGCCAAAAGGAAGCAGAGGACAAGTCTGATAGGATCTTCAACGAGGTAGAAGGAAACAAGTCAGATCATGATGCATTGTAGAGGGAATGTACATCTCAAAGGGCTAACAGTGATAAGCCAGCAGCCACTGATTCCTTGGTGAAGAGAACCAATATGAAGGACCAGAATTCAACGAGCCTCCATGGACAAGAAGAATACATGTATGTTGGAGGCATGTTCCAATCTGATTCACTTGAATACTAGCCAATATAGGTGATAGGCAAGGGGAACATGTCACCAACTCTTTTTTTTATTCAACTACTTGCCTGCCACCATAAGTCTACTTTCCAGGAAGGGGACTTAATAAATTTTCCATTTGATCCAGGAGGGAAGCAAATATTCTTGGTTAGCTATATATAGTAGTTTGCTTTCAATTTCTTTCCCTGCTTTCCCTAAGTGCAGTTGCATAGGTAGTGTTTTTAGCCTTGTGTGTTTCCCTTTGTGTGTGGGGTAAGAAGCTTCATGTTTTGATTCTTGGATCTTTTGGGGCTGTCACTAACTTTCTTCAAAGCTGCATCTGACTCCATGCCTAATGGACTGCAAGGCAACTGGTCTTTAAGCATAGCAGGCATGCTTCCCCTGGGAGTCACCAATCTGTTGACCATTTTTTGCCCAATAGGCCAAAAACTATTCCCCCTCTACCCCTGCTATGCTAGGCCATTTTCATTTTTTGATTTTGCATGAATCTGGAAATTTCTATAGACTCTACAGGTTCTGGTAATTTCTACAGACTCAGCAGGTTAGTCCTTTGGCACATGAAGGATCAGTTCAGAGAGTTTTGAGTTTTACAAGGCTTCTTCAGGCTCTAGCTAAAGGAAATCATAGAAAATTTGGCATCTTTGAACCATTGAATTGGTTCAATACTTTAGTTCAATGCTTGGTTCAATCAGTTCAAGTTCAACATAGGGTTCATCGGCAAAGTTCATCTATTGGTTTAATGCACCAGGTCAAAGGCTTCAGTTCAATGCTTCTTCAAAGTTCAACGCTAAGTTCAAAGGCTTAGGTTCAATGCTTTGGTTTAGTTCAATGGTTCAACGGCCTTTGGTTCAATGCAAGAGTTCATTGCTTATTTTAAAACTCCTCAATTCAACAATCATTCAAACCATTGAACCATTGAACCAATTTTGGTTCAATGGGTTGGTTCAATGAAGGGCCGAAATAAAGACCTAGGGAAAGTCAAAGCACCAATTCCCACAGACTTTTCTCCACGAGAAAAGTTCTAAAACAAAGGAAAGACCCATGGAAAGGGCCAAAAGGGAAAAGCCTGAAGGAATTTGATGAGGACGATGACATCCCAAAAGCCGTCAAACTTAAGGAAGTGAAATTGCCGTTTGCTTTCAAATTGAAAGGGGGCCAACCATGGAAAAGGCCCAAAAATGTAGTGACCTACCAGAAGATCACCCCCGAGGGCTAAAGGAGATAGAAGAGACAAGATAGGGAAAAGACAAAGTGCCAAGTGTAGGAGCAGGTAGATAGTCCAAGTGGCGAAGGGAAGTGCTGATTCAAGAAGTTATTTCAATAAATGATACAGTGCCTGTGAATTGACCATTGGGAGGCACAAACAGCTAGCAATGCAACTGGTTTTCTTCATTCCACATTTATGAGTAGACAAACCATGTAATCACCTTGAAGAAGTGGCCTTACAAGTAGACAAAAGGGTGCAGCTCATTGATGTTTTGAGTGGCTTGTTCTTCTCAATGCTCGTAAGGCACATGGGTTACTTATAAAAGGGGCACCAAAAGGCCTCCTTTCTTCTCCTATATATTGAGAACTTATCATTTGAGAAATTATCTTCCACATTTGTAAGGCGTAGCCCTAGAAAAATTTCACCTGAATCAATAAACGCATTTTTTACCTCTATCTTGGATAGATATTTTTGTGTATGTCTCGAGTGTTAGTTTGTGTTTAGTCATTATTTCTTGATGCTTTCATAGGTTCAACACCAACATATCTATTGTCTACAAGGTGCCATTTCTGTAGCTGACAAGGAGAGCTATATTTCAAAGTGTAAAAATAGAAGAAATTACTTACAGTGTGCATTTCACAGCACCTTGGTGAATCTCTATTTTCTGTATTTTCATTAAAGCCTCCTTGCTGAGTTTCTTGTAGCCTGGTCCTTCTGCCAAGTCTGAAGTGTATGTATGTGTTTGTCTGATTTAAGTGTGAATGTGAGAAGGTCATTTTTATTTTTGGTGCCTCACCTCCTTTAGATTAGATTTGTATTCCTGCATCTTTTTCCCTTTTCATCCCCCCCATTATACATCTGTGTGTGTGTGTGTGTGTGTGTGTGTGTGTGTGTGTGTGTGTGTGTGTGTGTGTGTGTTAGCACTTACTAGAAAAAATCAGATGCATCAAAGGGAGCTATCCCTTACCTAGAGACTCTCCCCTCCAGCTTCACCAGTCCCACAGGTGAGAGGGAAGTTTCCATAGTTGCGTGAAGAAGGCAGGAGCTCGGCCTCCTGCCAAGGGTGCAATCTTCTGCGTCAACAGGAAGGACTAAGGTTTGTGAAAAAGAGAGAAATTGTGTAGAAGGTGAGATCCATGTAATTAACTTGAAAAAAGTGTTAGATAGATAGTATAAAAGAAGTAAATAAAGTAAGGGAAGTATTTAATCAAAATAATTTTTGAGTAATTGTGCATTGGTGGGTTCTTTAAAAGTATGACCTTCACTAGTTTGAAGGTGATAGGTACTGGGACCAAGAATATCTTTGACTAAATAAGGGCCCCACCATTTTTGGGTGTATTTACCTTATTTTTCATGAGTTTAATATAATTTGAGGACAAGATAACCAACATTAAATGTGAAAATTTTGACGTGTTTGTTATGTTGTTTGGTAATATGGGCCTTGTATTGGTGATTGTGTTGTAAAGCAGAAAGACAATGTTCATCAAGGAGATCGAGAGTATGAAGACAATATTCATGTAATTCTTCATTGATTATGATACCATGAAGAGGTATATGTAGAGAGTAAAACTCAACTTATAATGGTATGACTGATTCAGAACTATAGAGTAAAGAGGATGGCGTTGCCCTAGTGGCAATGCATATGCTAGTGTGATAGCCCCAAATTATAGGATAGAGGTGAAGGAGCCAATCCATGCATTTTTCATGAATTATATTTTGAATAATTTTATTTAAGTATTTTTTTGGTGCTTAGCCATTACATTGTAGATGATAGGGTGTGGAAAATTTGTGATTGATTTTAAATTTAGCACAGAGCTATTTGACATTTTTTTTTGAAATTATAACCATTATCTGAAATGATAGTATGAGGGACACCAAAGCGTAAAATGATTTTATTAAGGATGAATTTGGATATAGTGATACTGGCGACATTACAAGGGGCATATCCTTGACCCATTTGGTAAAACATTCTATGGTAGTGATTATAAAGACATGTTCGTCATGAGATCAAGGTAGTTTGCCTATGAGATTTAATCCTCATATAGAGAATGGCAAGGGAGATTATATAATTTGAAGCTCAACCCAAGGTGAATGAATAAATCATCATAAAGTTAGCATAGATTACACTTTTTAGTAGATTCAATGGCATCATTTTCAAGAGTGGGCCAAAAGTATCCCATACATAGGAATTTGAGGGCTATAGCATGTCTGCTATAGTGGCCACCACAAATGCCCCCATGTTCTTGTTTAAGTAGAGGAGGAACTTCATATTGCATTACATAGTGAAATAAGGTACCTTTAACATTGTGATAATATAGGATGTTATATCAAAATACATACTTATAAGCTTGTTTGTGAATGTAGGTTTTTTTGCGAGAATCTAGGTTGGGAGGATAAGTTTGGTGTTATAGAAATTGAATGATGTCTTTGTACCATGGGCTTTATTAAATAGTGATAGCCTCGATGTGGCAGATAAGTGAATCTTGTGATGGAATAGAAGATAGATATTTTCTTATTTGGATAAGAAAAGTAGGATTTGTAAGAACTTGGTGTGGATAAAAAAGAGAAGCTGAAGAAGAGAGGGAATCAACAATAGAATTTTGATCTCAAGGAATAAGTTTGATGGTTAAGGAAATGAAATATTTGATGAGATTAGTTGTAATTTGATGATAAGAAATGCAATTTTCACTTTTTCATTGGTAATCACCATTGACTTGACAACAAATGAGTTGGGAATATCCTAAAGCATGCAGATATTGAATATCTAAATCAAGGGCAATTTTCATGCCTAAGATTAAAGCTTCATACTCTGCCATGTTTTTAGTGGCATCGAATGTTAGGCAAGAATATAAAGTTATAATCTTACCAAGAGGGCTTTTAAGAATACAACATGCCCCATATCCTTGAAGGTATTTGGTGCCATCAAAATCAAGGGTCCAAGTATCCTTGTGTGAATCAACATTAATGTTAAGAAGTTATTTGATAACTATTTTTGGTTTAGTAGGATTGGGGAGGATAGATTCATCAAGATTACTTGCTTAAAGATCATCCATTAAATTATGGAAGTAATTTTTAAGGGATATGGCTTGGTTGAGACCTTCAATATAGAGAATATTATCATCAAGAAGATTATCTTGAAGGTGATCAGTAGCAGGTATAGGAGCTATGGCAAGTTGATCAGCTATGATTTGTTTTTTGATAGATTTTTGAGTAATAATGTGGAGATAAAATTCCATGAGAAGGATCATCCACTTGTCAATTCTATTACCAAGAAGAAAGGCTTTGGAGAAAAAGTGATGAAGAAGATCAAAATGGATGATGACAAAAGTGGTCTGATAAAGCATATAATGTCAAAGATTTTTAGTGTTGGAATCAAAACCACTGGGGGGTTGAATCAGTTTCCTAAAACAATCATTTCTTTCCACTTAACATTATTAACCTTTCAAACCAGTATAGTGATCAAGTAAGGCATAGAGAAGCAATCACATAAACATGAAGCAAGATATCAACACATGAACACAAGAGATATGTGGAAAACCTTCATTGGGGATAAAACCCACTAAAACACAACTTTGTACTATAGTCCTATAAAACCATGAATAAATATTTAGTGAGGCACTAACCCCACAAGGAGCACTAACCCCTCACTAGTCAAGCTCCAACTCAACTAGGCCTTTAAAAAGCTCCAAATTGTAAGGAGTCACCCACCCCCTAAGTGAATAAGTACTAACTCATTCACTTTAAAAAAACTTATATAATCATCAACCTATAAGATATCTCCTACTCCCTCTTGACTAAGTACCAACTCAGCAAGGACAAAGTTGATCACCTTCACAACACCTTGTTACTCAATCAACATACAGTGTTCTCTTATTTAAATATTTATCTTATTTATCCACGGTCATACATCAAGGACACATATTTGATGAAAATTTTATGTTCTCTAAATCAACACAAGATCACTCCTTCAACATTCTCAAACTACCTCTTCAAACAATCGAATCTACCCTTCTTCTTCTTCTCTCAAACAACCCTCATATGGATTGATTAGGTAATATGACTTTGTTAACCATACTCAAAACTTTTGATGGATGATCATGATTGATCCTTTACTCCCATATAAATGTCTACATGACCATATTCTAATATTTTAGGTGCTATTTTATTCGCTTGCACTCTCATTCCTCTTACTTACATAAATAGGCCTATTATGCCTTATACTTATACCAATCACTAGATCACTCACACTCTTGGTTAGCCAAGGAAATAAACCATAAGAATCAAACCAAAACATGTCTTAGAACACATTATACACAAGAATAGGATCACCATTAGGTTTTCCAAACTCACTTAGACCACCTTCTCTTCTTAAGCCTACTTAGAGACCTAATGCATTAGGTGTATCTCAAAAAACATGATACACTTAGCCCTCTTAAAAATTATTGAGCCTCCACACATGAATTAAACACTTAAAAAACACCTCAAATAGACCCCTAATAACATAAATATAGGTCCATATTACATTTTATTCTAATTCACTACTTGGACCACACCATTAGGCCTATTCACAGTTAGGCCTTATCATTGCCATAAAATTTGTCAACCAAAACTGAAGCACATAACTAATTTAATAAAAAAACCATATCATTAAATCACATTGATTTAAACTTAATTAACTTAGTATCATCATCATGAACTTTAGATACTGTAACATGGGTTTTAAATCCTCTAACTTATCTCTCCAACATGACCACTCAGAACTGTCTGAATGCTCCACAACCCAGTCATGATCATTTGACTCTCTACACTTGCATATGGACTTATCATGAAGAAAATTAAAATGAACCTTTTAGACCACTATATCATCTTAATATTTAATATATTCTTCAAATTTGGGCAAATCACCTCAAATTTATCTCTACTAGATGACCACATAACTGCCAACAAGCTTGTCAACATAGTCATGATGAATGTTAATTTTAAATATTGTAAAGACAATTACAACTCTAAATATGCACATAAATAGTTCTTATGTGATCTCTATAACATCATATATATATATATATATATATATATATCACAATATCTACTGTCAACTATTGATCTTGTAGATTAATTTATCGACCTTCTATCTCACAGTCCTTACACAACTAGATAAGCCATTTTGGTTTCCATATTTAAACATTTTAAGGTGAATATAAAAATTATATTAGGAATGTATAGGTATTTTATATCCTAAAAAATAATATCATATTCATTATATGTATAAGCTAACTGCATAGATTCTCAAACTCATCACTCTCACTATATTTGACTAAATAAGGGCCACACCATTTTTGGGTGTATTTACCTTATTTTTCATGAGTTTAATATAATTTAACGATAATATCACCAACATTTAATTTGAAAAATTTGACACTTTTTTTATGTTGTTTGGCAATATGGGCCTTGTATTGGTGATTGTGTTGTAAATCAGAAAGATGGTGTTCATCAAGGAGATCGATAACATGAAGATGATTTTCACGTAATTATTCATTAGGTATGATACCATGAAGAGGTATATGTAGAGAGTGAAACTCAACTTATAATGGGATGACTGATTCAGAACTATATAGTAAAGAGGGTGGTGTTGTCCCAGTGGCAGTGCATATGCTAGTATGATAACCCCAAATTACAAGATAGAGATGAAGGAGCCAATCCATGTAGGTTTCATGAATTATCTTTTGGAGAATTTTATTTAAGGATTTTTTTGGTGGCCTCATCTTATCCATTACATTTTAGATGATAGGGTCTAGAAAATTTGTGATTGATTTTAAGTTTACACAGAGCTATTTGACATATTTGTTTTTGAAATTACAACCATTATCTGAAATGATAGTATGAGGGAAAACAAAGCAGAAAATGATTTTATTAAGGATGAATTTGTATATGGTGGTACTGGTGACATTAACAAGGGGCATAGCCTTGACCCATTTGGTAAAATATTCTATGGTAGTGATTATAAAGACATGTTCATCTGAGATCAAGGTAGTTTGCCTATGAGATCTAATCCCCATATAGAGAATGGCAAGGGAGATTATATATTTTGAAGATCGACACAACGTGAATGAATTAAATCATGATAAATCTATCAAAAAGTACATTAGTTATTAAATTCAATGGCATCTTTTTCAAGAGTGAGCCAAAAGTATCCCATACATAGGCATTTGAGGGTTGTAGCATGTCTGCTAGTGTGGCCACCACAAATGCCTCCTTGTGCTTATTTAAGTAGAGGAGGAACCTCATATTGCATTACATAGTGAAATAAGGTACCTTTAAAATTGTGATAATATAGAATGTTATATCAAAATACATACTTATAAGCTTTTTTGTGAATGTGGGTCTTTTTGTGAGAATCTAGGTTGGGAGGATAAGTTTGGTGTTCTAGAAATTGAATGATGTCTTTGGACCATGGGATTTATCAAATGGTGATAGCCTCAGTGTGGTAGATAAGTGAATCTTGTGATGGGATATAAAATATATATTTTCCTAGTTGGATAAGAAAAGTAGGATTTGTAAGAACTTGGTGTGGATGAAAAAGAGAAGCTAAAGAAGTGAGGGAATTAGTAATAGAATTTTGATCTCAAGGAACAGGTTTAATGGTTAAGGAAATGAAATATTTGGTGAGATTAGTTGAAATTTGATGATAAGAAATGTTATTTTCACTTTTTCATTGGCAATCACCATTGTCTTGGCAAAAAATGAGCTAGGAATATCTTGGAGCATACAGATATTGGATATCTAAATCAAAGGCAATTTTCATGCCTAAGATTAAAGCTTCATACTCTGCCATGTTGTTAGTAGCATCAAATGTTAGGAAAAATCTAAAGGCATAATTTTTCCAAGAGGGAGTGTGAGAATACAACATGCCCCATATCATTTAAGGCATTTCGTGCCATCAAAATGAAGGGTCCAAGTATCCTTGTGTAAATCTAAATTAATGTCGAGAAGTTCTTCGATAACTATTTTTGGTTTCATAGGATTGGGGAGGATATATTAATCAAGATTAATTACTTCAAGATCATTAGTGAAATTATGGAAGTGATTTTTAAGGGATATGGCTTGGTTGAGACCTTTAATATAGAAAACATTATCATCAGGAAGATTTTCTTGAAGGCAGTCGATAGTAGGTATAGGAGCTGTAGCAAGTTGATTAGTGATTATTTGTATTTTGATATCTTTTTGAGTAATAATGTGGAGATAAAATTCCATGAGAATGACCATCCACTTGCCAATTTTATCACCAAGAAGAAAGGATTTGGAGAAAAAGTGACAAAGAGGATCAGAATGGATGATGACATAAGTGGTCTAATAAAGCATATAATGTTGAAGATTTTTAGTGTTGGAATCACAAGCACTAGGTGGGGGTGAATCAATGTCCTAAAACAATCATTTCTTTCCACTTAACATTATTAACCTTTCAAACCAATATAGTGATCAAGTAATGCATAGAGAAGCAATCACATAAACATGAAGTAAGATATCAACACATGAACACAAGAGATATGTGGGAAACCCTCATAGGGGATAAAACCCACTGAAACACAAATTTGGACTAAATTAATATAAAACCATGAATAAATATTTAGAAAGGCACTAACCCCACAAGAAGCACCAACCCCTCACTAGTCAAGCTCCAACTCAACTAGGCCTTTAAAAAGCTCCAACTTGTAAGGAGTCACCCACCCCGTAAGTGAATCAACACAAACTTAGACACTTATAAAATAATCAACCTACAAGGTATCTCCCACTCCCTCTTGACTAAGCACCACCTCAGCCAAGACAATCTTGATCACCTTCATAACACCTTGTTGCTCAATCAACATACGGTGTTCTCTTATTCAAATATATATCTGATTTGTCCACTATCATAAATTAGGAACACATATTTTATTCAAATTTTTTGGTCTCTAAATCAACACAGTATCACTCCTTCAACATTCTCAAACTACCTCTTCAAACAATCAAATCTACCCTTCTTCTACTTCGCTCAAACAACCCTCATATGGATTGATTAGTAATATGACCTTGCTCATCATACTCAAAAATTTTGATGGCTGATCATGACTGATATTTTACTCCCCTCTAAAGGTCTACATGACCATCTTCTTATCTTCTAGGTTCTCTTTTATTTGCTTGCACTCTCATTCCTCTTAAATAAATAGGTCTATTATGCCCTGTACTAATACCAATCACTAGATCACTCATACTCTTGGTTAGCCAAGGAATTAAACCATAATAATCAGACCTAAAACATGTATTATAACACATTACATACAATAATAGGATCACCATTAGGTTTTCTAAACTCACTTAGACCACCTTCTCTTCTTAAGCCTATTTAGAGACCTAACGTATTAGGTCTATCTGAAGCAACATGATACACTTAACCCTTTTAAAACTTATTAAGCCTCCACACATGAATTAAACACTTTAAAAAAACCTCAAATAGACCCCTAATAACATACATATATGTCCATATTACCTTTTATTCTAATTCACTACTTGGACCACACCATTAGGCCTATTCACAATTAGGCCTTATCACTGCCATAAAGTTTGTCAACCAAAACTGAAGCACATAACCAATTTAATAAAACAACCATATCATTAAATCACATTTATATAACCTTAATTAATGTAGTATCATAATCATGAACTTTATATACTGTAACATGGGGTTTAAATCCTCTAACTTATATGTCCAACATGACCACTCAAAATTGTCTAAATGCTCCAAAACCTAGTCATGATCATTTGACTCTCTACACTTGCATATGGACTTATCATGAAGAAAATTAAATTAAAATTAACCTTTGAGACCTATATAAAATATTCACATTTAATATATTCTGTAACTCTAGGCAAATCACGTCAAGTTTATCTCTGCTAGATGACCACATAACTGCCAACAAGCTTGTCAACACAATCATGATGAATGTTAATTTTAAATATTGTAAGGACAATTCCAATACTAAATATGCACATAAATAGTTACTATGTGATCTCTATAACATCATCCAATATATATATCATAATATCTAATGTCAACTATAGATCTTGCAGATTAATTTGTCGACCTTCTCTCTCACAGTCTTTACACAACTAGATAAGCCATTTTGGTTTTCATATTTCAAAAACTTAATGTAAATATAAAAATTATATTATGGATGTATAGGTATTTTTTATCCTAAAAAAAAATATTATATTCATTATATGCATCATCTAACTGCAGATATTCTCCAACTCATCACTCTCACTTACTTAAAACTATCATTCTGCCTTGTGAACTAGTCATGATGATATTACATTTCAATATTTGGGTAGAAACATTTAGGAACTCTTGATATATGTGTGTGATCATATGAGACCTATATATCACTATAATATATTGAAACATCATGGTCTTACTGTAATAATTCAACTTGCAAACCCATTATAAAACCTTACTATACACAGTCTTCACTCACTTAGACAGGTCATTTTGGCTTAAGCAATTTCTCCATAAATATTAACCAAAAATATATATAAAACATATTTAAATTTAATAAAATTAATAAAACACTCCTCCATGCACTTATAACCACTATTCCTTCATGATAATCTGACAGTAACCTTCAACTCATCTTCCTGGATTTGCACTAAATTGCTTCACTAGGCCTTCTAACGACTGGACATCTTCAAACATCAAATTTGAACACTTTAATCACTATAAAAAATAATAAACCTAAATGGTCAAAAAATTATAATTCACAATATTCAACTTCTATTCATTGTGCAACTTTGACTGAGTCAACCCTACATGTTATATCAAATTTCTAAGAAATAAGGGATTTCTTATAGCTTCCACTCACTCTCTTGAACACTAAATTATACCTAAGGGTACTTTTTAAATTCATATTCATGATCCAATCATCAAAATATCTTTACTAATCCATTCTAGGCACTCAAAAATAAAATCTTTACCATCGGGTCACGATAAGGGTTTTAAAATGGTTTAAGACCAGTTTTCATTCTTAACATTTGTTCATAAAAATATAAACCTAAAACAAATTCCTAATGTTTTGAAAAAAAAATTAGGACCATTTTCCATCTCTCCCTAAGATATTATATTCCCATCGAACAATCACACGTGCCAACAAGCATCAAAAGTTCCTTCTCGGGTCTACAAATCTTCATTCTAGCACACCAGAGACCTAAAGATCCATTTTCCATGCTTTCTTATTAAACTTAAGACCTAAAAATTCACTAGGATACTTGAAACATCATGTCAAAACTTAATCCATGCTCACATGATCTCACAATCCTCCAAACCTGATCATGACACCTCATTTTGCCATCTAGGGTTTTAAGACTAGCTCCATGAGAAGACCACTAAAAAAGAGCATACCTCTTTGGCTCACTCTAAGAGTCATATGATTGACTCACCACCTTTATCACATTATCTAACACTTCATTTCACAATTTCAAGCTTATACACATCCATATCACCACCATCATGCCTTTACAAGCTATGTCCATGCTTAAGAACTAGTCTAACAAACAGACATACTTGGCATTATACCACTTTGAGACCTTCCTACCACTATAGATGCACTTTAAAAAAATGTTATCATGCTAAAAAAACTCATCCCATACTCAAATACTACCAAACATCTTCTCACAAGCCTCATCTCACTTACTCTACTAAGCTTCACTATTCATGCCTTTACCAGGACAAGACTAGGTTTCACAAAACACCTTGTCTACAAAGATTTTATTCTTATGAACTTGGTCAATAAATGATTCTTAACATTTATTTTATTATTATTAAAATAATTTCTTTAACACAATCAAAACTCTCTTATACTTACCATGTATCTTCACAAGATCACTTTTGGGACATTAATGACACTCAATTACCTTTGACATCAATGATAACATTAATGCCTCAACACAATAACAGGAACACACCTCAAAATTCAACTATAAAATAGATGATGAGGCAATCACATTCAAATTTTGTGTAACATTTTTCATAATCAATGATGCCTCGGCTAATCTAGTAGATGGCATATTCTCTTCCAGTATCATCTTGTTGGGCAAGCATTGCCCCAACTGGTATGGGTGTGAAAGAAGTATATAGGATTAAAGGTTGATATTTTGAAGGAGGATGAAGAGTAATTGGGTGAATCAATGATTATTTAATATTATTAAATACTTTCTGATAAGGATCTATCCATTCTAGAGAGTTACCTTTCTTAAGAAGAGAATTGATAGAGTGGATATGGTAGACCATTTTAGAGACAAATGATCTAATTGCCACAAGTTTACCAAGATAAGTATGAATGTCCAAAATGGATCGATGGATGGGCATGTTTATGATAGCATTGATCTTGGTAGGGTCAACATTGATGTCATGAATAAAAACTAAGAATCCTAACAATTTTCCAGATGTGACACCGAAGACACATTTGTAAGGAGAACAAGCATTCCACCCAAGATTCAAAAGTGATAACACTAAAAATGTCACACAATGAAGCTAAAAACTAATGATTGCAAAATAATGCAAGTCAAGTGTTATTTATAAATAATATATGTTAGTAAAAAATAAATACATTGCATAAGTAGGCAAAGTAAAATATAGAACTAGCCTAACTAACCACTATATGATAAATCCTCACATAAGATAAACTCATAAAATGATGAAATAGCTAGCTAATACACTACCAAACATGAGAAACACATGAAATACATAGTCTAACAGAATGAAGAAAGAGCTTCAATAATGCCATATAAATTTTAACTACACATGAAGGGAAAATAATTGATAATGTATATAGTCTAATCATGTTTGAATGTATCTACACTAAATAAGTTTATGCTGATGACAAGGTCACTCATTTTGACTCATGCACAAGTCACTAAAATAGTAAATAAATCTTATAGATTCTTTTAAAATTTATCCAACCACAAACATGATATAAGGCAAGGGAAGTTGACACACACACACACACAACCTCCATCTTTGCCTCCACCTTATTATATATGTCGTTAAGAGTTAGAGATAGATGGTTATATATGTCGTTAGTTGATATTTCTAAGATAGATCTCTAAAGAAAGGAAGATGATGGTTATTATTTATTCATGAAGGTTCTTATAATGCAAAGTGTAATATTTATATGTGCATGTTATGAATACATGGCATCTCTACAATTGTGATGAATCTAAGCTTATGGTGTGAGTTAATATGTCTTATTATTAATTAAGTGTGTCATTGTTTGAATCTTGTTTAATGCCATGGTTTTTTTGTAGAGTTAATACTTAAGAATCATTCGTATTTGTCTTTCTTATAATAAATTGATCTATTGATTGTATGAATAATAAATTTCATAAGTTATTTCAAAGATATAAAAAATTAAAATGTCTTTTTACCTTAATTCTTTGGTTCTCTCTTCCTATAAATTTTTATTACTAATGGTTGTTTCCTTCAGCCCCATTAACTTAGTTTTGGTCATTTGTGGATAATAATATAATTTAGTTCTTTCTTTCTTTCTTTAATGAAATATATGGTAATGCTAAGAAACCATCACATAGATCAACAATCATAACATAGATGTGCACAAAAAAATATCTACATTATACTCATTAAAACATTAGTATATCAATTTCATGAAAGTTAAACATTTGAACTATCCACGAACATTCACACAACCATGCTTGAAAAATTATTCATTTATGAATACTTTTGAGAAGGATAGCATGTATGTAACAACAACATGTTCAACAAATAATAATGACATATAAGAATTAAATATGTATACACAAATTATAATGATGTATGATTCACATATAGACATACAAATAGTATATACATGTATGTCCAAATTAAGTCTTAATGACATCACAAATATGACATATCGAGTTACAATCTAGACCATAATATACATATATAAAATGTGTTGGCTAGACATATAATTTGGGCCATATTGGCATACAAAATAGATTGTGCTTACAATTACCCCTAGCATAAGAACTAGCTCTCTTGATCCTCATCGCCTCTAAATAAATTGTGCTTCCTCATCATAGAAGTATAATCAAGGGTATTGCATGACTCATTATCGGGAGAAACTCTCCTCTCAACATGTGAAGGACCAAATGTCTCTTTTGTAACCTTAAAAAACTATTGTCCCTGCACAACATATGAAATATAAATTTTAATGTATTAAAATCATATATGAAAAATGATAGAGTTGTCAAGAACAAAATTTTACAACAAGATGATTGTAGACTCATTGTATGCCCTCAAATATATATGTGATGGAGAATCATATGGAGCATATATATAAGGTTAGATCTAGATATACACACGAATATCAATATCATGTAAAATATCATTACTTAAAGTTAAAAAACAATTTTATAGTGTGTTCTCACCAATCTCTATATCTGAATCAAGCGTTGTTGAGGAGATAGTGGATCTTGGGATAAAATTACAACATTAGTCAAACATTGTTTTGATCCATGTAGGGTACCCATAACATCTCTTATCATCTTAAAAACCAACAAATAATTAGGTCAATTTTGAATCAAATAAAACTAAACCTAATTTAAGATAAATTAAAATTAATATTATTCCTTTTGTACATAAAGAGAGAGCGAGAGAGGGATAGAAAGAGAGAGACAATATTTATTCTATACTAAAACTATGGCGTATACAAAATATTTAAACCATAAATAACAATTTTATGTAATTTATAACTTTTCCAACCTGAGTGTAGGGTAATTAGTGCTAATTGCAGCCTCAACAACAAAATCTAAGCTAAATGAGTGATCCAGAGTTCATTTTGGAAAAAGTTTTCAAATCATGATGAAACCAATTTCACAACATAGAGCTCGTTGAGAGCTTTCTGATGCATTTTTTGGAATGTAAATCCAAGTTTGGGAGATCCTATTATGGCCATTTGAAGATTGGATGAAAAATGTCTCTTGCAACATGTGGCACGTGTTTGGAGGTTGTTTTGACATTTAGACCTATCAAAGCTCGACACTTGGAAAATTGAAAGGTTTACAAAAAAAAATTGGTTCGATGACATGCCACACCATCAACATGCCATGTGGCTTTAAGTGACTAATCGTGAGATAAGCTCATTGACTGAGCCATGTGGTGAGGAGTCCACAGGCCGAAGCTCGAGCAAGGTGGCAAGTTTGAGTCTAAGGCAGAATACACCAGGTCATGTGGTGAGCACTCAAAGGAGAGACCAATCCCAAGCCTGAACAAAATTCCTCTTAGGTGGCTGAATCCACATAATAAGTGGGCGGCTGAAGACTTTTTAAAGCCTAGTCTTATTCCAAATCCATGCATGTGGGACAAATGGAAAGTCAAGCACCTAAATAGAACGCTGAAGACTTGAACCGCCGACCTCCCATGAAAAAGGGATAAGTCTTGACTGCTTATGCCATGGATTTATAAGTGTTATGAAAGCCACGAACTTCTATTTAAATGTAAGCTTCTGGCCGACTGTGTATTGGAGAATATAGACCCGCTTACAATATTTGGTCATTTGGAGCCCTTAGAGGTCAAATCAGAGCTCAGAGTAAACTAAAAAGTTGTTTAGAATTTTGATACACTCTATGCAGTATATTCATTTACCTAATTTGGAGAATTTGTGATGCCATTTTTAGCTATATAATTTGCCAATTTTGATTTGGAGAAGCCTCTGCGTGTGATTCAGGAAGGTGAAGGATGTGCTGAGTCAGCCAAGGTCTTTCAAAGGTCTGATCACTATTATTGTAGAGAGACATGATATTTTGTTGTTTATAAGTATTATTTTAGCTTACAAATTTAGCAACAATTAATGGATCGGTTTGATATAAACCCAGGGATGTAGGAATTCTAAACCCCGTAAACAATTTCTTTGTTTTGATCTTTGAATTCAGTTTTGCATTTCATTTTAAGTTAATTTATAGATTTTAATTAAAATGCAAAAATTACTCATTTGATCATTTACAGGAAATCGGATAAAATCAAGAATTTAGAAAATCTAATAGTTTCAATGGATATTTGATGTGATCTATCAAATCACTTTATTTCAGTTTTGAAACATGATATTTGGATCAAATTTTAATCAGATTTAATCATTCCAACATTTTATAAGTTGAGAAATTTAGAATCCATACTTTTAAAATTTCACTTAGAATTTATCAATGGAGTTTACGGATCAAATTGGTATCTGAGCAGTTAGAATGCAAGGATTGCTTCTAGTTGTGTATTGAAAGTTGCTTCCAGAATAATTGGATTATTGGTTTGCAGATTGATTATATTGTAGTGTGTAGTGAGGAATCAGGTGTTTACAGGAAACCATGGGCAAGTTGTCACAGATTGAGGTCATCAAAGATGAAAATGCAATCTTAAGATGCCAAAAATTTGCACTTGAATTGCAAGTGTCAAAGTTAAAATTGGAACTCGAATCCAAGGATGAGCTCTTGACTAGACTGCAATGTGGTGAGTGTGAAAAGGTAAAGCCTTCTACTTTAGATGCAAAAACTATGATTGAGTGCACTGTAAGTTTTTCACCAAAGGAATCTTCATCTTCTTCTACCATTTTAGATTTAGATTCTAGTAATATTGTTTTTGGTGATTTTGAAAGATACACTAAGGGCATATAATCTAAATTGTTGTTTAAAATGGGTTATAATGGAGGAGGACTTGGTAGAGATAGCCAAGGTATATCTAACCCAATTCAGGTTGAGCATAGACCTCTTCATGCAGGTTTGGGTTATAATAGTGTGTAGGTGGATGATGGAGAAGTTTCTTCCATGGCTAAAGGAAGGCGAGCTTCTAATAGCGAAGATTCTAGGCCACTAGTTCAAAGGTGTAAAGGTAAAAGAGGTATTGAGATTCCACCTCCTGATTCTTACACTAAATCTTCTGATTTAATTGATATATTTAAGAAGTTTGGATATAATGTACAGAAGATAATGCAATCATTTCCATGCACTTTTTGTGGGATGAATAACCATAGTGCTAAGACTTGTTGGAAATGAAATGCTTTGTTTAAGCAGATTGCATGTTTGAAAGACCATTCTCATGTTAAGTTCAGAATTGGCAAAAGGGGACCCTCACCTAAGAAGGATGTTTGTACTCATTTTAAAGTGAGTGGACATAGGATTGATAGATGTTTTAAGCTTCATTCATCTTCACATTCAAGTAATGTTAAAACTAAGATGATTTACAAACCTCTCACTAAAGTTAATGAAGTTAATTCAATCCATAATGTAGCTGACAATACAACCCAGGATAAATTAAAACCTACAAGTGAAAATCCATTAAAGAGGTTAAGTCAACAATATGCAATCCATCCACAGAGACAATCAATTTCACTAGGAAGAAAGAATTGGTTAAGTGGATTATCACTACATTCTTTTTGCAAAGCATGGTTAAGAATTCACTTAAGGGAATGAACAAGCTTTGATAGATGTAGATTAGAGTTGGTGGGAACACTTCAAGACAGGTTTACCATATGAAGTATTTTTCAATTCTCACTTTTTGATAACTCTTAAGTTTTTGATCTCTGGAATATACTGTATGGGTAGTCTTATAATGGATAAGAATTTAACTCATTTTAAATAGTTATGGTTATAGTAGAGTGATGTTGTGAGTTGTTTTCTTATAGCATTTGACAATAAGACTACTATTTTTCAGAATGTATCTATTTTTGGCACATGGATGTATAGATGCATTGAAAGACCCTTTGGGCATGTTTAGATGTTAGGCAACATACACTTTTGGTTGTTTGAATTTGCTTAACATATAAGTCCCATACTAGGGCATTATATTTCAACACGAATAAAACATTAATTGTATGTTGTCAGCATTATAAAATTGTCTTGCAGTTACATTGGGAGTTGTTTTAGTTTTTGGCAATTCACCGCTTTACAGGGTGTGACATTTGGGCAGGCAGTTTGATATGTTGTAATCACTTTTGTAGTTGTAGATTCACTTACTCATGCCTTTGGATTAGGCATTTTTACAATTTTATTGTGAATCATTTTAATGCAATTGTTTATATCTCTTGCTATGATTGGGTTCTATTTTCATGGATGCAGTAGACCAGTTATAAGATTTCAGGGGATAGTCAACTTTTGGAGACCAAAAGAATCTTTTGTAGGGAGGTGTGATCCGGAGTTCATTCTAGAAAAAATTTTCAAATCATGATGAAACCAATTTCATAGTGTAGATCTCGTTGAGAGATTTTTGACGCATTTTTTGGAATGTAAATCCGAGTTTGGGAGCTCCTGTTATGGCCATTTGAAGATTGGATGAAAAATGTCTCTTGCGACATGTGGCATGTGTTTTGAGGTTGTTTCAACATTTGGACCTATCAAAGGTTGACACTTGGCAAATTAAAAGGTTTGAAAAAAAAATTGGTTTGATGACATGCCACGTGGTGTTAAGTGACTAAGCGTGAGATAAGCTCATTGACTGAGCCATGTGGCGAGGAGTTCACAAGCTGAAGCCCGAGCAAGGTGGCAAGTTCGAGTCTAAGGTAGAATATACCAGGTCATGTGGTGAGTGCTCGAAGGAGAGACCAAGCCCAAGCCCGAACAAAGTACCTCTTAGGTGGCTGAAGCCACGTGATAAGTGGGCGGTTGAAGACTTTTTAAAGCCTAGTCTTATTCCAAATCCGTGCATGTGGGACAAATGGATAGTCAAGCACCTAAATAGAAAGCTGAAGACTTGAACCACTGACCTCCCATGCAAAAGGGATAAGCCTTGACTACTTATGCCATGGATTTTTAAGTGTTATGAAAGCCACGAGCTTACAGTATTTGGTCATTTTGGAGCCCTTAGAGGCCGAATCAGAGCTCAGAGTAAACTACAAAGTTGTTTATAATTATGATATTCTCTATGTAGTATATTCATTTGCCCATTTTGGAGAATTGGTGATACCATTTTGAGCTATAAAAATTGCCAATTTTGATTTGGAGAAGCCTCTGCATGTGATTCAGGGTGGTGAAGAATGTGCTGAGTCAACGAAGGTCTTTCAAAGGTTTGATCACTATTATTGTAGAGAGATATGATCTTTTATTGTTTGTAAGTATTATTTTAGCTTGCAAATTTAGCAACAATTAATGGATTGGTTCGATACAAACCCAGGGACGTAGGAATTCCAAACCCCGTAAACAATTTCTATGTTTTGATCTTTGAATTCAATTTTGCATTTCATTTTTAGTTAATTTATAGATTATAATTCAGATTTGAATCAGAATGCAAAAATTACTCATTTGATCATTTACGGGAAATTGGATAAAATCAAGAATTTGGAAAATCTGACAGTTTCAATGGATATTTGATGTGATCTATCGAATCACTTTATTTCAATTTTGAAACATGATATTTGGATAAGATTTTAATCAAATTTAATCATTCCAACATTTTATAAGTTGAGAAATTCAGAATCCGTACTTTTAAAATTTCACTTAAAGTTTATCACTATGGCGTATACAAAATATTTAAACCATAAGTAACAATTTTATGTAATTTATAACTTTTCCAACCTGAGTGTAGGGTACTGTAGTGCTAATTGCAGCCTCAACAACAAAATCTAAGCTAGATGAGGTACCTGAGATATCAGTGATCATCTAAACAAGCAGTAAATGAAAAAAGTCAAATATTAGTCAATTAAGTAAACTTATACTAAAATATAAACTTAATATTATATTACATACATAAACAAGATAAAATTAGAATTAAACATGTGTGTCAAATGCACATGGTGAAATAGATAAGCCCTGTGTAACTGGTCATGTACTGATGGGAGGTGGTGAAGCAACTGCAAATGGCATATACTCTAACATGTTAGTGTCATGAGGTGTTGAAGTAACTACACATTATGTATACTAAGACATACTAGTGTCTTGAGGTCTTAAGCAACTACATATGGCATATACTCATGTGTGGTGGTGTCTAGAGGTGTTGAAGAAATGTTATAAATGGAATATATTATTCTATACTAATGTCTAGAGATGCTAAAACAATAATAAATGGCATAGACTATTAGGTACTAGTGCATTGCACAAATATACATCTATTCTCCATTAGTGTAACCCATGTATGTCTAACCTAAACATAAGGTCTGATACATTTTCTCCCATATGGTGTGAAATGATGTACATGAACTGGAGGATGACTACTAGCTCTTCCACTACTAGTAGGAGGGACACTAGCACCAATAGTAAGAGGGACACTACTGGATGTGTCACCACTTGTATCATGTGTAGAACTCCTTAGTGTATGCATCCCACGGTCAAGCATAACTTGTGTGGGACTATTAATTTCCTTAAAGGTGTTTATCTATGTACTATTATGCAAGATTTTACAAATATAAGTATGTGTTATTGTCCTTATATTTATCTGAACTCGATTATGGTGGTTTTGGTCCCACCTAGCACTAGGTTTATCAAATGAGGACCCACCTTCCCTACCTTAGGAGGCATTCATGTCAATATAATTTGAGATTTATTAAAGAACAAACTCATAATAAAGTTTTCTCAAAAAATATAATGGAACCTTATTATTGTTGCATGGAAGCTCATCAAACACCATCCACCACTTAACCCATTTTATTTTTAATCTATGCATGAATACACTATCATGTTAATGTGTTTGCAACTTGTTGGTGGTGGTTGGTTGGTTCCAAGCTTAACAAACAAACCACACACTTCTTATTTTGTTATCTTTTTTTAATAGCCTCACATGAAAATTTATCAAAACAATATTCTTTCGACACTTCTCTTTGATGCAACATTGCATCAATTTGGGAATTGACATTTCCCACTTTATTAAAGATAACCTCCAATGTACTGGCAAGTGAATTGCATGTACTGTGACTTGAAGAGTGACACAATCTATTGATAATAATTTATAATTATTATTATTTTGCATTATGTTGTTCATAAGATTCAGCTTCTTATTTTATGAAGTCAAAATGCTAAGGGTTTTAATCATGATTTTGTTTAACGTGTTCTTCAGAGAATGGGTCCATTGAGTTTTGTACTTAATTTATAAAAATAAAAGTTTTCTTCAGGCAATGTGAGAGAAATGAAATTTAATTTGAATACCCTAAACACAAATAAATATAAATACAAACCCTAAAATCAAATTTTAATAAAAACCATACTTGATATCATGATCAAAATGTGAAATCAAGTTATCAGGATGTAAGGCAAGCTAAAACACACACATCTTCTTCTTGTTGTTCGAAAACATGAAAACTCCAAGCTCATATATTGAAACACAAGTTAGCAAAAGTTGGGGATAAAATTAAGTTTTAAAAAGGGCACACGTCCTTTTTGAGCCACAAAGGGGATACACCCTTTTGCTTTAGAACCATGCCTAGCAAATGCAGGCACATATTTTTTAAAAAAAAGGGCGTACGCCCTTTGAAAACAAAAATTTGTGTTTTCAAGTTTGTTATGTTTTTGGTTTCCCAAATTTTTGCATCCACCCTCTGAACGCTTGTAAAACATATGTGTTCTCCTTGCCATAGATTGGCAAAAATACTCAGAAACTTAAAGAAAATAACATGTGTTTTAGGGGTTGCGGTAATCTAGAGAATAAAAAACTATAGTGATATTTGTTAGGCACCTAAATAATAACAATATTGAAAACAACAATCCTCAAAATTATGATAATTCTAATAGCATACAAACTCCATTATTGTGTAGTATGTCCTTTAATAATTGATCTAGTATGAACTTGCATACAACAATAATGAATAATCTAATGATTTCTTGATTTCTCTAAAATGCATGTAATTGCTCAATAAATTTTCTATAAAATGCTCTGTATGCTTATTTTCATTAAACAAAAATGACTATAGTGCTTGTGTATTTATAAATAAATTAAATTCAAAATATAACCATATTGGTGTCAAAATAGACATCAAAGGGTTGAAAAATAAAAAATATGAGATGAAAAAAGTGAGTGCACTCTAACCATAATGGGCCACATCAGAGGTTCCGGAAGTGTTATTGATGCTCTAGATATACCCAATGATTTTATTAATGCTCTAGACAAGCCTCGGAGTGTCATTAATAGTTTTGACTAAGAGCCACAAAATAGGGAAAATCAAAGGAGAAATAAAATAATAATTAGAGGGGTTTGGGAAAAGCATCACACACTATTGAAAGTTGAAAAATGTGCCAATAATGCATAATTTGGACCCATAATGGACAAGTAAACAAACATCCTAAAGTCACAAAATTAAACAACTAATAAATGTAAAAGATCCATCATTTACGTGTCTATAGTAATTAGGTTAATCCCACATTGACTTAATAAACACACAACTAAAATCCCACAAAAATTTATAATATAGTTAAATCACTGAGTTAATCCACATTGGTGAGAATTATGAGACACGTGTGACTTAATATAAATACATGATTAAGAACTATAATTAGAGTAATCCCACATAAATACATGATTGTAATTGGATTGATCTCACATTAATATTTAATTAAATTGTAAATAAGTTATTTTTACATTAATATTTAATTATATTTTAATTAAATTAATTTTATATTAATATTAAATTAATTTTATATTAATATATAATTAAATTGTAATTACGTCAAAAAATATAACATACATTGACAACTAAGAAATATAATGGCATGAATTGTTCACTTTTATTTTTACACTATAAAAATAAAATAAAATAATGAACCATCATTATAAAAAAATAAAGAAATAGACATAACTTTTAAATAAAATATATAAATACAAATCAAATCAAAGTAAAAAAACAAACATACAAACAAAATTAAAAAAAACAATAAAAAGAAAGAGAAAAAAAAAATGAATAAAAATATTTTATCATAATCTACTTATATATTTAATTATATTCGTTATAAAGGAGGATGAAACATACCATAATCTACATGAAAGTATGATTAAACTTAAAAAATATTTATCATTCCAAAATTTGGATTCAAATGAATTAGAAAAATTGATTTATTTTATATTTAGCAACACTCAATTATTAGGAAATAAAACATTGGTTTTGATATTTGGGCCAATTCAAAACATTCAGGTTTGTAATAATGTTCCATGAAAGGAGAAATTTTAATAATTTATATCTCACAAAAAAGAATCAGAGCAATAATTATAAAGAGCAAAATATAATTGATAAAGTGTAGAAAAGTCCATTTAATTTTCTTGGTATGTTGGGTTAGTTTTGTATTTTAGATATTGGATTAAGTCTTAGTTTTTTATTTATATTTTAAGTTTTGGTTTTTTTCATTAATATTTTTTTTAAAGTTGTTTTTTATTAATATCATGCTTGGTTTTTTATTAGGTTATATTTGATAGTATTTGTTGTAGATAGTAGTTGTTTTTTTAGTATTTTAGTTTTATTTCATTTTATTCAGGGTTTTATAAAGTTCTTAATAAATTTTGTTTTAAAATTTGTTGTTATTATATGTATTTTAGATAATTTTAAAACTTTTTCATTTAAAAGATTTTTAAATTGTATGATTGAAAAAATAAATTAATATTTAAATAGGTTTTGTATTTTTATTTTTTAAATTAAGGTTTGAATTTTTTATGTCTATATTTTATAGGTATGGTTTGTTTATGATTGAATTTTGAAACATATTAAAATTATGGAGAACAGATATAGATTGGAAACTTGTGCTTTCAAAATATATGGCAATCAATTACATAGTTAAATATACATATAAGTTAATAAGAGTTCTTTCTAAAACTTATCATCAATGTTAATGTGTCAAATAAATATTGAAAATCCTGATGAATTACCAGCGAGAGCATATAGAAGACTTCTAACTGAAACCCTTATTGAAAGAGATATTGGGGTACCAGAAACATGTCATATGTTATTGGAGCTTCTGTTGGTAGAAAGCAATAGAGTGTTTGTCACTTTGAATGTTTTACATGAGGTGTTTAATCTGGTGACACAAACTACAGAACAAGAAAATGACAAACACTTAAAATCTTTCATTGATGGATACATAAATAGACCTTACACAATAGAATTTTTTTCACTAATCGAGATAGCTAGATTGTGATCATATAATCCCAAGCAAAGGTGAGATAATAAATGGGAGGTAGGAGTATGACAGCTATTGTGAGAGTATTCCCAAGGTTTACTACAATATCGATGTAGGAATTAGAAAATTGGGTTGATTTTTGTTGGTCATAGTTATTGATTTACAAACCATTTCACGATATACAAAGAGATATTAAACATGATGATAATATAATAACATCAAACTAGGAGTCATTTAATTATAATCCTTGGCATGTGGAGCGGAGGACTATGCTGGATGACCATGAAAATTAAAGTGATGCCGAAGATGATGGTGTTCAACTCATTCATCAAAATACAATGGAACGCGAGTGGGAAATCATTTCAATGCTACATCGTGCACAAATTATGGAAGCATATGAAATAGATATGTTGGGTAGAAGAGACTTTGATACACAAGCATTGTGGAATCATGAATATCAAGGAGAAGAATACACAGCTTTGGTGACTAAAATTAACAAGCACAATGGAAGATAATGGGTTACACAGACCAAATGATATAACAAGAAATATTCCATATGGAACCTTAGGTGTCAAACAAAAAAGGCACTTGATATAATCATGAAGCATTTTCTTCAAACTCAAAATGTCGCACAACTATGCATAATAATTCAAGGAACAATAGGAACATGAAATTCTTAGAATATATATATATATATATATATATATAGGGCATAAAGAAAGAGCAAGGTTAATATTTGTGGCGATCTCGTGTGTAAAATCTTTGGAAGGTCTCATAATTTTGTCTCTATTGATGCATTTATTTGTTTTATTGTATTTACTTGTATTTATTATCTAGATTGGTACACTAATTACTTATTGTAACTAGTTAATTATGTTTATTAATAATTTGCACTACATAGGATAAGCTTGCTTAGCTAGTAGTCAACTTGGACACCTATCTTGTTACAGTGGAGTTCCACTCCACTATTCAAGGTAAGATAGGATAAGATTGCCTAACTAGTAGTCAACTTGTGTTGATCATTTACACAAGTTAGACACCTATCTTGTTAATGTGGAGTTACACTTCACTATTCACGTAGTCAGATATTAGTTAAACTACATGTTGTGTGAGTTTCCTGATCTTTATCTTACACGCCATGCTTTATATAAGTAATAATTTTTTATGTATTCTACATCAGATTAATATTGAATGATCAGAGTAATTTATTATATTTGAGTTATTTATTCATTTCTATTATTGTCTTGAAAATATACAATTATTGTTTATTACTATTACTCTTTTATCTCTTATTTATGCTTTCTATTAGATTCATTAGATCCTGAAGCTAATTTTAACATGGTACCAAAGCTATCTTGAATTTGTAGATTGCTAAATATTCAAGAGAAAAATATTTAGACATAAGATCAGTTTTTTTAATTTTATATACAGGCACAAATTGGAACTTTGTAGAGAATTTTTGAGGTTAACATTGAGTTCGGAGTGCCCGAGATAGTCAAAATCATCTACAATTTTGTCCAAAATTGGCACAGGAGGCAAAATTGGCAAGGTTTTGATCCATAAGCATCACACCCAAATCTGGTAGGTACCTAAAAATTGAAGCAATTTTGAGCAAAACGGACATCATGGTTGCGTTTGGAAAGCATCAAAACTTATAGATCCATATAAAATTTGTCCAATTTGAACATAGTCACTTGAAAGGCAAATTTTTTTTGCTCCCAAGTACGGTCATATGGACTATGCAGGGAATATATATATATATATATATATATATATATATATATATATATATATATATATATATATATATATATATATATATATATATATATATATATATATATATATATATATATATATATATATATATATATATATTCACTGACCTCACGAATCAATAGGCAGATTTGAAGTGGCAACTTCGAGAGCCCATCATTTTAACACTGAGAGGTATTTTTGAGCGATTTTTTTTTAAATAGCTTAAAATTTTGTGATCTTCACTATTGTACTTTTAATTTTTTCTAGACTTTTCCAGAATTCAAGGTTTTCTCTAGCAACTCTTTTTTGTCCTCATTTTTGCAACTTCAGAGGCTCATAACTTTCATATACAACCTCGTATTGAGGTCCCTTTTTTTTAAAGTTAATATTTTTTTAGTACAACACATTGGTGTAGAAATTTTTGTAATAAAATGCATAATTTTTGTACTTTTAGACTAGAGGCCCTAATTGAGTTTTTTGTAAACTAGAACAATTATAATCTATCCTTGTAAACGTACTCAATTATAAAGTGCCAATAAATACTTGTTGGATGGGATAAAACTAATTAATTCAAGAGGGTTTTGTGGTTTGTTATGTACGTTGATTTCTAATTTATGATAGATTATTTCCAATTACATCATGGGAGTCCTAAGTTTTCACTATTAACAGTATACAACTATAACACATGGAAACATAATGCTTGGAATGCATTAATGATGTTAGGATATATGTCTTACATAATAAATTTTCTTACTCCACCTACTGATGCAAAAGAGTTACAACACTTTCTATTTGAAACCACTAAGGTAATTGGATGCATTCAGTGTTACATGTCTCTAGATTTGAATTTCCATCTTGACAAATGTACAACTGTAAAAGAGACTTGAGATAAATTAGCATAATTGTTTCACAAAATAGATGAGGTTTGTGGTTACCAAATTGACAATGAACTCATTAGTTTGGATCTTAAAAATTATGCTACAATACAAGACTACATCACTATAGTCATAGATCTTAGAGCACATCTTTCTAAATGTAAAATTGATAAAAAGGATATTCAGTTGATTTTCAGTGCATTACACAAATTAGGTCCTGAATATTCATCTTTTGTCTCTAGCTTTTTGAATCATAGGCTCACATTGGGCGCGTCTTATCAAATGCCCACCTTTGAGGTATTCTCTAAGATTCTAATGGTTGAAGAAGAAAATTTAATAGCTATGGGTCTAATCAAGTCATTCAAATCTCAAACTCTAGTTGCAAGTCAACCTTGACATAAGCAAGTTTCAACATCAGCATCAAATACAAATTCAAGTAAAAAGAAGCAAAATAATCAGAATATGTCACAGAAAAATAAGAATAAAGGGAAACAATCTTCCTCCCAAGGAGATTATAAATCCACTAATAAGAAAGAGAATTCACAAAAAAGGACTGGCACTCATTTCCCTTATTGTAAAAAGGGGTTTCATAGTGAACAAGATTGATGGAAGAAATAGATTGATGAACTTAAGGGTCTTCTCAAAAATAATAACATCAATCAATCCTCTTCAAATGATTCTTCCACTCCTTTAAATCTAGGGAAATGAAAAGTTACAACACTAGTTACATGGGTAAATTTTCCCAAGTCATGGGTACTTGACTCAGGTGCTTCACACCATATGGGTTCTGATCAAGAATAATTTTTGGGATTAGAACCAAGTTCTTTGCCTCATATTCTCATAGGTGATGATTCTAAGGTAGATATCATAAGAAAAGGTATAGTTGTTGTTGATAATGGTGTATTTGAGGAAGTCTTCTATGTGTTAGAATTATAAATTAACCTTCTCTTTGTCTACCAAATCACCCACTTTGATACTTGTAGGAAAGTTGAGTTCACACCCGATTCTGTTTCAATCAAAAAATTAGAGGATAATGCCTTAGTTGCAGTGGAAAAAGTTGACAATAATACTTGGATTTATTCATTCTCCCACTTTATGCCTCAGTCTTCCTTTACAAGTTTGCTCTCAGACACTGATTTAGTGAGCAAATTATGGCATGAGCGGTTTGGTCATCTGAACTACTGCTATTTACAGTAACTTAGTCAATAAGAGATGGTTACAAGACTTCCACATATTCAATTTTTAGGGGGTGTATGTCATGGTTGTGCCTTAGAAAAACATCCAGAGGATAAGTTTGATAAAGGGAAGGCTTGGAGGGCTACACAAGTCCTCAAACCTGTTCATAGTGATTTAGCAGTTCTATTACCTACTTTGTCTTTTAGTAAAACCCATTATGTTCTCATATTTATTGAAGGCTATTGCAGATATAATTGGGTTTATTTTTTGAAACCTAAGAGTGAAGTATTTGATAGATTTTTAGAGTTCAAATCTCTAGTAGAGAAACAATCTGGAACGTATGTCAAGATCCTCTGCACCGATAATGGGAAGGAATATGTGAACAACAAGTTTTAACAATTCTATGCTTTTGAAAGAATTGATTTTTAGCATTTAGTTGCATACACACCTCAGCAAAATAGTGTAGTAGAAAGGCATAATATATTTTTAAAAAAGATGGCAAGTTGTATGATTCATGCAAAATCATTAGTACCTGAGTACTAGGTAGAAGCAATAAATTATGTTGCATATATACATAATAAATTTTCTCATAAAGATTTAAAGGGGATAACACCTCTTGAAGCTTGGTTCAATAGGAAGCCAGATGTACATCATTTCAGAGTCTTTGATAGTCTATCATGGGCTTGCTGACCATTTTGACCCTGCAGGCCAAAATCAGTCTCCTTCTTCCCCTGCTGATTTGAAGCCATCAGTCATGAATTTGGTTTGCACAAGCCTTTTGGCAAAAAGATGGACCAATTCAAGGATGCAAGGCTTTTACAAAGCTTCTATTGACAATTCTTCCACAAGGCAGATTGTCTCTTGCCTTTTAGAAAGTCCACACACACACATAAGCCAAGGAAGAAAGAATACATTGCTTTTTGGTAATGGCCTTTTGCTACAACAGGAAAATTCCAAAGGAATGGTTTATCAAAAAGGTATTTTACTTCTAAAAAGAGCCCTCTGAAAAAGTTATAAGGAGTTCATCTGCAAGGCAAAGGACAAGGCCAAAGGTGCCTAAGCTGAAGGAATACTTCAGAGAATCCAAAAAACCACCTAAAGAAGCAAGTTTTAAATCCAAGGCCCTTCGGAAGGGTCATTTTCAAGATAAACCTAAAGGGTAGGGTACCTTTGAGGAAGGTACAAGAGTCCTTGTGGAGGGCACATGGTCGATAAAAAGGGCCTTTGCAACTTTTTTGAAAGGCAATTTTAGAGACCAAACAGCCCTCGTGGAGGGCAGGAAAGCACTTGGAAAGAGAGCCAAAAAGGCAGAGTTTTCCTTCGAAAGAAAGACCAAGGGAGATAGAAGAAAGCAAAGGCTGAATTTATTCAGACAAAATTTTTGAAGGAATTCTTTCGGACATTTTGTCTAAAGAAATTCTTCTAAAATAAAATCCTGCAATAAAATGTTAAGGCAATTCCTTCGAACAAAACGTCTGAAGGAATTCGCCCGAAGAAAAAAACCCGACTAAAGGGAAAGCCGACTGAAAGCAAGCGAGAAAAAAATGTAAAGGAACATTTCCTTCAAACAAAATGTCTGAAGGATTAAAGGACCAAGGAGCCTGAAGGACCCCGAAGGGCAAGTACCCTTGTGGGGGACTCTCAGCAAAAATGAAAGGACCTTTCTCCAAGCCCTGAAGGGACACCTTCCCTTCAGGAGAGTTAAGAGAGAAAGGCCTGACGGAAGGAAAGGAAGCCAAATAAATTGCCAAAGGGGATGATGGTCTTGAAGACATCAAAATCGAGCATGGTGAACTAGTTGTTGGAGGTTCAAATGCCCAGTGATAGGTGCACAGATGTCAAATTTAAGGTGGTGAAATAGCCATTGATTTTGAAAATATTAAGGATAGGCCATGAGTGAACTCAGTGACCCACCAAGAATATAGCCCCGAGTGCTCACAAAGCCAAGAAAAGACAAAACCAGGAAGAGACAAAGCTAGGAAAAAACAAAAGTTAAGAATGAACTCAACAACCTGCTGATGAAACAGCCTAAGAAGCCAGTAAAGGACGATAAGATAGCCCCGAGAGCTCAAATTCTAGGAAAAGACAAATCTAGGAAGAGACAAAATGAATATGGAAAAAATAGCCTAGGTGGCAAAGGGGAGGCGAGTTATTCCTACAGTTAGAACAGTCTCTACCAAGTGGTCATCAAGAAGCATAAATAGTAAAGATGTGGCTATTTTTCCACACTTTGCATTGATAAGAAGACAAACCGAGCGAATGTCTTGAAGGAAGAGTCTTGTTTGTAGGAAAAGAGGCATGGCCCATGCTTTCACATTAATGTTTGAATGCCAAAGTCAAGATTGACATCCAACACATCATTCTCTTTCAACAATTTTCTCTTCCTGATGCTCTCAACACACATGGACCGCTTGTAAAGAAGGGTATCAAAGTCTTTTCCAAGGGGTTGCCATTTGCTTCCTCTCTCTCTCTCTCTCTATATATATATATATATATTGTAACTTCTCATTTGAGAAAGATATCTCTTGGCTTGTAAGGCGGAGCCCTACCAAAATTTACCTTGAATCAAAGACAACATTTTTATCTCCATTTGAGCTTGCACTTTTGCATATGTCTATGGTTTCATTTTGTGTTAAGTCATTTTATTTTATGCTTTCACAGAATGATTCCAGCATGTCTAGTGTATTATGAAGTTTCTTTCTTTGTACATCTGCCAAAAGTGTTTGTAGCAAAGTATAGGCGCATGTGAACAGGCTACCATAGTGTGTCCTAAAACACCTCTAGTAGTTCTTCCTCCCTGTATCTCAAGAGGACCCCTAGATCACTGATGTAGAAGAGTTTCTCATATCAAATGAAGTATATGCTAGCTTGTTCTTGGTGGAAAGTGTAGGTTCAAGCTAAGTAGATCAAACTTTTTGGTGTATCACCATTTAGTTTAGGTTCTATTTTCAGCATCCTTCTCCCTTTTCAACCCCCCACCATTTTTCATTTATTTGTTAGCAGTAGGAAATCCAAGACCTCAGAGATACATCAAAAGGAGATAGCCCTTATCTAGAGACTCTCCCCCCAATTTTTTTAGACCCACAGGCAAGAGGGGAGTTTCCATTGTGATGCATGGAAGATATGAGATCATCATCCTGTCAAGGGTGCAATCCACTGCATCAACAGTTTTTGGCATGCCCGATGGAACCATGTTTTAAGACTCAGAAAAGTTCCAAGATTGGTGTTAGTCCTGTTACAGTAGAACAAACCATTAATCCAGCATATGACCTTCAATCAAGCAATTTTGGGACAGTTTTTGTCCAAAAAAGTTGAAGAATTTTGGTGTTTTCTTTAACCAACCAGCCTTTGGAGGCTTTTTCATCAACACCAATGGCGACTCCAAGTTGAATCAGTTGGTTAAGTAGTCCTGGTGCCATCAAGAAATTGTGTTTTGGTATGTATAATTCCATTGCTCAAAACCATGGGTCTTGTATTCCTTCATATAATTTTGATCAATCTCAGATTGTTCATGAAATCACCTCAAGAAACAAAGATGTGTACGGTTATGAGTTTTGCCCTTTGCAGGTTGGCGAAACATTTCAAGCTTTACCTCTTCCACCTCAGTTTGAGCAAGTCCTTGGAAAACTTGGCTATGATCCTTAACAACCTTGTGTTGATCCTTATCAGGTCCAATATGACTAGTCTCAGCCCTGTCATGAGCTATATCAGTCTTATGCCCAGTCTTCTCAATGTGTCACTTCTCCTACTCAACCTAATCTCTTTGTCAATCAACCCATTTCCACCTTCAAACAAGCACTGTTGGGATATGAAAAGTATATAGTAGAGCTTGACACTAGAAGGGGATGTGGCCAACAAATCCTTGATCATGTCATCCATCAAGTGAGAAATTCACTAGATTTGGTTAAGAGTGAATGGACTCCCATTGAAAGAGCCAATTGGCAAAGGCTTACAAATGAGATGTTGGATGTGAGTGGTTTGATTGCATCTTTGGAAGGGAGGCTGAGTATTCATGAGAGGCAGCCTTACCAAGTCTATCAATCTGCATACCTGCTACCCCAAGTTTCATATCAATCATACGTGGCCCCTGCTCATGAGCCAAGTTAAGCCTGTCAAAATCCTTTCCCCGATCATGTTGAGGAGAGTTCTGAAATAGTAAATATTATTTTTAAGGCCAATCTTGATAAGTAGATTGAATTGGAAAATCTTCAAATGCAACAGTATATGTTGGCAGCAAGGGAAGTGGAATCCAAATCCTCACTACCCTATCACATTGTAGCCCCATCACCCCAAAAGGAGATGTCCAGTCTTACTATCATGCGCTGGAGTAAAGTAGTTGAGTCATGGAACAACAAGGAGGAGAAAGACATTGTCCAAGAGTGTGAGGTACAAAATGAGGCTAGTCCTTTTCAAGTCCCCTCCACCCTTCCTCAAGAAGCTTCTTGTACTCCATGGTAGCCTTCATACACTCCCTATTTCCATGATGATTCCTATGAGCTCCATGAAAGACTCTTTCAAGAAAATCTAGCTAGGCAAATTGAGGAATTAGAGGCAAAGGTGAGATTGCTTAGTGAAGGAGAGATGGAGGTTTCAGACCTTAGAGAGGAGCCTACACCAAAAGACACCCCTTTTACCCATCCTCAGGTCTCTCAACATGATGTCAAGATTCCAAGTTGGAGGAGTGCCTATCATGAACCAAATCAGGACCTTGAAGAAGATAAAGCTACTTCTACTCATCATGATGATGTTTGTGACCTCCAGGAAAGGCTCTCCCAAGAAAATATAGCCAGGAAAATTATAGAATTGGGATCCAGAATGAGATCCCTCAGCTAGGGTGTGATGGATGATTTAGACCAAATAACAGATCCTATATCTGAACACACCCCATCTACACTCCTTCAAGACAACTATCAAGCCACATCTGATATAGATGAAGTGTTGGCCAAATGAAAGGAGGAGAATCTTTCGATTATAGATCAAGGACTACCTCCTCTTCCACATGAGTTCATCCATCAGCGTTCCACTTCACCCCTTCTCAAAGAGGAACCTATTTTGAAAGGGGCAAGTGAAGAGGAGTATACTCAGTTCACGACCGATCAGGGAGACTCCATGAATGCATATGAGAAGGAGATCACCATAGACATCATGGATGAGCATGGACAGTCTCTTGTTCATGTTTTAAATGATTTGTTTGAAGTCATTGGGGCAGGCTACACTCCTCTTCAAGGAGGCTATGAGCTGACTAAGGGTGAAGAAGGCAGCATTGGGACACAAATAAGTATGCAAAGGGGCAGCAAGCTTTCAGATTTATCCTTTCAAGAGGTTGGTGAATCTGAAGATGATATTTTTGAAGTCTTTAAGGAGGAACCTATTTTGAAATAGGTGAGTGAAGAAGAAAGGATCCAATTTATAGTTGATCAAGAAGCTCGCATGGATGTCAATGGGGAAGAAATCATCATGCATGTTCCTTTTGAAGACATCATCAACAATGGAGAAGACACAGGTCATGCATACATGTGGATGTTCTAGCAATATGAAGAGGAAAGTAAGCATGGTGAGCTCTCTCCTCCCTTGTTTAATGAACTTCCTTGTTGCTTTAATGAGGAGGATGACCATGCCATGGAGCCTGAGTTGGAGGAGGATCAGGAGGATGTCTTTGAACAACTAGAGACTCTGATCCTTGAGCAGGAAAAAGAGAAGCCTGTCTATCTTGAGAACATCTTTGAAGAAGAGAGCCTTGAACAAGAAGGTGATGTTCTGTGGGATGATCAATCACTCTGTGATTCCATTTCATACATCACAATAGTCACCCTTCTTCAAGAAAGCCATGAAGGAGCAGAAGGTGAGTTTGACAGGGTCTTCAATAAAGTAGAAGGGAACGGGTCAAACCATGATGTATGTTAAAGGAGCTATGCATATCAAAGGGCTTATGGTGATGAGCCAATAGCCATTGATTTCTTGATGAAACACACCAGCATGAAGAGCCAACATTCAACAAGATTCCAAGAACAAGAAGAGTACATATATGTTGGGAGCATGTTTGACTCTAATCCACTCGGATGTAAGCCAATCAAGGTGGTAGGCAAGAAGAGTAGATCACCAAGTCTCCATTCCATTAAACCACTTGTCCGGCACCATAAGTTTCCTTGCCATGAAGGAGACTTAAGAAAATTTCCCTTTGATCCAAGAGGGAAGCAAATATACCTAGTTAGTTGTACATAGTAGTTTGCTTTCAATTTTCTTTCCCTGTTTTCCCTAAGTGTTGTTTCACAAGTAGTGTTTTTAGCCTTGTGTGTGTTTTCCTTTTTGTTTGGGGTAAAAGCTTCATGATTGATTCTTGGATCTATCAGGGTTGTTGCTAAATTTTTTCAAGTTGCGTTCTGACTCCAATCCCAATGGACTTTAAGGCAACTGGCTTCTAAGCATAGCAGGCATGCTTCCCCTAGGAATTGCCAATGTGTTGACCATTTTGACCTTGCAAAAAAAATCAGTCTCCTTCTTCCCCTGTTGATATGAAGCCATCAGTCATGAATTTGGTTTGGACAAGCCTTTTGGAAAAAAGATGGACTAGTTCAAGGATGCAAGGCTTTTACAAAGCTTCTGTTGACAATTCTTCCATAGGGCAGATTGTCTCTTGCCTTTTAGAAAGTCCACACACACATAAGCCAAGGAAGAAATAATACATTGATTTTTGGTAATGGCCTTTTGCTACAACAAGAAAATTCCAAAGGAATGGTTCATCAAAAAGGTATTTTACTTCGAAAAAGAGCCCTCTAGAAAAGTGCTAAGGAGTTCATCCGCAAGGCAAAGGACAAGGCCAAGGGTGCCTAAGCCGAAGGAATACTTTGGAGAATCCAAAAGTCCACCTAAAGAAGCAAGTTTCAAATCCAAGGCCCTTTAGAAGGGTCATTTTCAAGAAAAACCCAAAGGGTAGGGTACCTTTCAGGAAGGTACGGGAGCCCTTGCGGAGGGAACATGGTCGACAAAAAGGGCCTTTGTAACTTTTTCAAAAGGCAATTTTAGAGACCAAACAGCCCCTCACAGAGGGCAAGAAGCACTTAGAAAGAGAGACAAAAAGGTAGAGTTTTCATTTGAAAGAAAGACCAAGGAAGATAGAAGAAAGCAAAGGCTAAATTTCTTTAGACAAAATGTCTGAAGGAATTCCTTCAGACATTTTATCTGAAGAAGAAATTCTTCTGAAAGAAAATCTTGTGGAAAAATGTTAAGGCAATTCCTTTAGACAAAAAGTCCAAAGGAATTCCTTTGGATTTTTGTCTGAAGGAATTCACCCGAAGAAGAAAGCCCGACTGAAGGGAAAGCCAACCGAAAGCAAGCGGGAAAAAAACATAAAGGAACATTTCCTTCGAATAAAATGTCTGAAGGAATTCCTTCGATTAGTGGGAAAAAAATGTAAAGGAACATTTCCTTTAGACATTTTGTCCAAAGGATTTAAGGACCAAGGAGCCCGAAGGACCCCGAAGGGAAAGTACCTTTGCGGGGGACTTTCGGCAAAAATGAAGGGACCTTTCTCCAAGCCCTGAAGGGACACCTTCCCTTCGGGAGAGTTAAAATACAAAGTCCTAGCCAAAGGAAAGGAAGCCAAAGAAATTTTCAAAGGGGATGAAGGGCCTGAAGACGTCAAAATCAAGCACAACGAACTAGCTGTTGGAGGTTCAAACACCCAGTGACAGGTGTACAAATGTCAAATTTAAGGTAGCGAAATAGTCATTGATTTTGAAAAGCTTAAGGACAGGCCGTGAGTGAACTCAATAACCCACTAAGAAGATAGCCCTGAGTGCTCACGAGGCCAGGAAAAGACAAAACTAGGAAGAGACAAGGCTGGGAAAAGACAAAAGTTAAGAATGAACTCAGCGACCTGCTGATGAAAGAGCCCAAGAAGCTAGTAAAGGATGATAAGATAACCCTAAGAGCTCAAATTCTAGGAAACAACAAAGCTAGGAAGAGACAAAATGAATATGGACAAAATAGCCCAGGTGGCAAAGGGGAGGTGAGTTATTCCTGCAGTTGGAACAGTCTCTGCCAAGTGGTCATCAAGGAGCGTAAACAATGAAGACGTGGCCTATTTTTCCACACTTTGCATTAATAAGTAGACAAAATGCATGAATGTCTTGAAGGAGTGGTCTTGTTTCCAGGAAAAGAGGTGTGGCCCATGCTTTCACATTAATGTTTGAATGCCAAAGTCAAGATTGACATCCAACATAACATTCTCTTTCAACGGATTTCTCTTCCTGATGCTCTCAATGCACATGGGCTGCTTGTAAAAAAGGGCATCAAAGTCTTTTCCAAGGGGGTGCCATTTGCTTCCTCTCTCTATATATATATTGTAACTTCTTATTTGAGAAAGATATCTCTTGGCTTGTAAGGCAGAGCCCTACCGAAATTTACCTTGAATCAAAGACATAGCATTTTTACCTCCATTTGAGCTTGCACTTTTGCATATGTCTATGGTTTCATTTTGTGTTAAGTCATTTTCTTTTATGCTTTCACAGAATGATTCCAACATGTCTAGTGTATTGTGAAGTTTCTTCTTTTTCAGGTCTACCAGAAGTGTCTGCAGCAGAGTATAGGCGCATGTGAACAGGCTGCCATAGTGTGTCTTAGAACACCTCTGGTAGTTCTTCCTCCCCGTATCTCAAGAGGACCCCTAGCTCACTGATGTAGAAGATTTTCTCATATCAAATGAAGTGTATGCCATCTTATTCTTGGTGGAAAGTATAGGTTCAAGCTAAGTAGATCAAACTTTTTGGTGTATCACCGTTTAGTTTAGGTTCTATTTTCAGCATCCTTCTCCCTTTTCAACCCCCCCTCCCCCCCCACCCACCTTTTTCATTTATTTGTTAGCAGTAGGAAATCTAGGACCTCAGAGATACATCAAAGGGAGCTAGCCCTTATCTAGAGACTCTCCCCCTAGTTTTGCCAGACCCACAGGTAAGAGGGGAGTTTCCATTGTGATGTGTGGAAGACAGGAGATCATCCTCTTGTCAAGGGTGCAATCCACTATGTCAACAAGGCTCACATACCTTTAGACAAGCACCGTGCTTTAGAATAACAAAGTCAAACATGCATATTTGTGGGATATCTTGATGGTGTGAAGGGATATTAGGTCATTGATCTATATTCATATGAGCTTATTATAGCAAAAAGTGTTTACTTTAAAGAAAGTCCTTTAGACTTGTCTTCTAACATTTTTCATTCTTCTTCCTTAGAAGAATCAGATAGTAGTGATGATGATACTCATACTTCATCTACTCACAGGGGTAATGAGGTAATACCTCCCCAACATGGTTTAGCAAGTCATGTTCCTCCTCCTCCTCTAGATCCTCACCCATTGATGCCTTTGTGGGCTAGATAGACTTTGGCAGATGTAGACCCTCTTGTTAGGGATCCATTAGATAGAAGGAGAACATGGTCATAACATGATCTTCCACATTCCTACATTGTCACAACTTCTGATCCATAGTATTTTCAAGAAGCCACATGGATAGTGGAGTGGGATTCATCAATGGAAGAAGAGTATGACTCATTGATTAGGAACAACACTTGGGATCTTGTTCCTCTTCTTAAGGGAAGAAAATTACTATGATGTAGGTGGAGATATTGGACTAAGTTTGTAATGGATGGAAATATTAATAAGTATAAAGCATGTTTAATGGCAAATTTTTTTTCTCAAGTAGAAGGCATTGACTATACAAAAACCATTGCGCTTGTTGTTAAGATGAATTACATTCGATTGATACTAGTTATTGGCTCAAATCATGCGTGGGTTGTATATCAGATGGATGTGAAGAGCACATTTTTTCATGGGGATCTTCATGAAGAGATATATATGGAGCAACCACAGGGGTTCATTTAGGATTCTTCATTGATGTGTCGCTTGTAAAAGTCTCTCTATGGTCTGAAACAAGCCCCCAAGGCTTGGTATTTGAAGATGGACAAATTACTTCTTTCAATTAGGTTCTTGAGATGTCACTCAGATCTGAATGTCTATTTTCTATGATAGGAGGATTCACTATTGTACTTAGTGCTCTATGTTGATGATCTCATTGTTATAGGGAGCACAACATCCATCATCAGTAGTGTTAAGACTACACTTTATGATAGGTTTTCTATGACAAACATGGGCATATTGCACTATTTTATCAAGATTCAGATAGCACAATGGGATTACACTTTCACAGCCCAAGTATCCCATGGACTTGTTATCTTGGTTTCACATGGCTGATTGTAGGCCTACATCGACTCCTTTCTTATTTGGAGTTAGACTTGAGGTTCATTGTTCCACTCCCTTGGTTGATGCCACATTATAACACCAGCTTGTAGGTAGCCTCATCTATCTGAATCATACATGGCCCAACATTTCATATGCAATTGGCATGGTTTCTCGCTTTATATAGACACCACATGAGATTCATTGAAGAGTTGTCAAGTGCATTTTGAGATACATTCAGAACACTATCAGATATAGGATTCGCTATACAGTAGGTACAGGTTCAGACTTGGTGGGATACATAAATTTTGACTGGGTTGGTGATTATGATGATCATAATTCCACTTTTGATTATAGCTTTCACTTTGGATCTAACCCCATTTGTTGGCAAAGCAAGAAGTAACATGCTATTGCTCTTTCATCTACAGAGACTGAGTATCATGGTGCTATTAGTGTCACTACTGAGGCTATTTAGCTTTAGAATATTCTCACTAAGTTTGGTGTTCTATTTCAAAAGCCCTCAGTCATCTACTGTGATAACCAGAGCACTATCCAGATCTTGAAGAATCTGGGTCATCATCAAATAACCAAACACATAGAGATCCATATGCACTTTATCAGAGAGCTGATTCAGGTAGAGATCATTGATCTTCAATATTGTCCTATGGAGGAGTAGATTGTAGATATTTTTACCAAATCTTTCACTGAGAGCAAGTATCTTCACTTGCAAACTCTTTGGGGGTGTGAGACATCAATTCTTCAGGGGACATCAGTGTTGACACAGAAGATTGCACCCTTGGCAGGAGGCTGAGCTCCTCCCTTCTTCACGCAACTATGGAAACTCCCCTCTCGCCTGTGGGACTGGCAAATTTGGAGGGGAGAGTCTCTAGGTAAGGCCTAGCTCCCTTTGATGCATCTGATTTATTCTAGTAAGTGCTAACACACACACACACACACACACACACACACACACACACACACACACACACACACACACACACACATATAGATATATAATGGGGGGTGAAAAGGGAGAAAGATTGTAGGAAAACAAATCTACTCTAAGGAGGTGATGTAACAAAATAAAAATGACCTTCTCACATTCACACTTAAATCAGACAAACACATACATACACTTCAGACTTGGCAGAAGGACCAGGCTGCAAGAAACTCGGCAAGGAGGCTTTAATGAAAATACAAAAAATAGAGATTCACCAAGGTGCTGTGAAATGCACACTGTAAGTAATTCCTTCTATTCCTGCACTTCCAAATACAGCTCTCCTTGTCAGCTGTAGAAATGGCACCTTGTAGACAATAGATATGTTGGTGTTGGATCTGTGAAAGCATCAAGAAACAATGACTAAACACAAACTAACACTCAGGACATACATAGAAATATCTATCCAAGATAGAGGTAAAGAATGTGTTTATTGATTTAGGTGAAATTTTGCTAGGGCTACGCCTTACAAATGTGGAAGATAATTTCTCAAATGACAAGTCCTCAATATATAAGAGAAGAAAGGAGGCCTTTTGTCACCCCTTTTACAAGTAACCCATGTGCCTTACGAGCATTGGGAAGAACAAGCCGCTCAAAACATCAATGAGCTGCGCCCTTTTGTCTGCTTGTAAGGCTTCTTCTTCAAGGTGATTACATGGTTTGTCTACTCATAAATGTGAAATGAAGAAAACTGATTGCACTACTAGTTGTTTGCGCCTCCCAATGGTCAATTTGTAGGCACTATATCATCTGCTGAAATAACTTCTTGAATTGGCGCTTCCCTTCACCACTTGGACTATCTGCCTGCTCCTACACTTGGCACATTGTCTTTTCCCTATCTTGTCTCTTTTGGCTCGTTCGGCCCTTGGGAGTGATCTTCTGGTAGGTCACTGCATTTCTGGGCCTTTTCCATGGTTGGCTCCCTTTCAATTTGAAGCAAATGGCTATTTCACTTCCTTAAGTTTGACAGCTTTCGAGACGTCATCATCCTCAACAAATTCCTTCAGGCTTTTCCCTTTCAACCCTTTTTGTGGGTCTTTCCTTTGTTTCGGACCTTTTCCCATGGACAAAAGTCTGTGGGAATTGGTGCTTTGACTTTCCCTGGGTCTTTGTTTCAGCCCTTTGTTGAACCAACCCATTGAACCAAAATTGGTTCAACGGTTCAATGGTTTGAACGATTGTTGAATCGAGGTGTTTTGAACTGAGCAATGAACTCTTGCATTGAACCAAAGGTCATTGAACCATTGAACTGAACCAAAGTGTTGAACCTAAGCCTTTGAACTTAGTGTTGAACTTTACGGAAGCGTTGAACCAAAGCCTTTAAACCGGCGCATTGAACCAACTGATGAACTTTGCCGATGAACCCTATGTTGAACTTGAACTGATTGAACCAAGTGTTGAACTAAAGTATTGAACCAATTCAATGGTTCAAAGATGCTAACTTTTCTATGATTTCCTTCAGACTAGAGCCTGAAGAAGCCTTGTAAAACCCAAAACTCTTTGAACTGATCCTTCATGCACCAAAGGACTAACCTGCAGAGTCCGTAGAAATCGCCAAAACCTGTAGAGTTTGTAGAAATCACCAGATTCATGCAAAATCAAAAAATGAAAATGGCATAACACAACAGGGGTAGAGGGGGACCAATTTTTGGCCTATTGGGAAAAAAATGGTCAACAGATTGGCATCTCCCAGGGGAAGCATGCCTGTTATGCTTAAAGACCAATTGCCTTGCAGTTCATTAGGCACAGAGTCAGATGCAGCTTTGAAGAAAGTTAGCGACAGACCCAAAAGATCTGAGAATCAAAACATGAAGCTTCTTACCCCACATGCAAAGGGAAACACACAAGACTAAAAACACTACCTGTGTAACTACACTTAGGGAAAGCAGGAAAAGAAATTGAAAGCAAACTACTATATATAGCTAACTAGGAATATTTGCTTCCCTCCTGGATCAAAGGGAAAATTTCTTAAGTCCACTTCTTGGAAAGTAGACTTATGGTGGCAGGCAAGTAGCTGAATAAAAAAGAGAGTTGGTGACCTGCTCCCCTTGCCTGTCACCTGCATTGGCTGGTATCTGAGTGAATCAGATTCGAACATGCCTCCAACATACATGTATTCTTCTTGTCCCTAGAGGCTCGTTGAATGTTGGTCCTTCATATTGGTGCTCTTCACCAAGGAATCAGTGGTTGTTGGATTATTACCATTAGTCCTTTGAGATGTACATTCCCTCTGCAATGCATCATGGTCTGACTTGTTTCCTTATGCCTCATTGAAGATCTTGTTAGACTCATCCTCTTCTTCCTTTTGGCCTTCTTGAAGAAGGGGAACTGTGGTGATGTCTGAAATGGACTCACAAAATGATTGCTCATCCCACAGAACATCGCCCCTTTGTTCGAAGCTTTCTTCTTCAAGGCCTTCCTCCAAGAAGATAGACCTCTCCTTTTCCTCCTCCAACTTAGGTTATTCAGCGTAGTCATCCTACACATTGAAGCAACAAGGAAGTTCATCAAACAAGGGGGAAGAGAGCTCACTATGCTTTTGTTCCTCCTCATATTGCTGGAACATCTTCATGTATGCGTGACCTGCGTCTTCTCCATTGCTGATAAGGTCTTCACAAGGAGCAATGATGATGATTTATTCATCGTTATTGCCCATGATAGCCTCTTGAAGAACTACAGATTGGATCTTCTACTCCTCACTCACCTCTTGCAAAATAGGTTCTTCCTTGAGAAGGGGTGAAGTGGGACAACCATGTGGAAGAGGAGGCAATCCTTGAGCTAGAATCGAATGATTCTCCTCCTTCCACTTGGTTAGCACTTCATCTATATCAAGTGTGACCTGATAGCTCTCTTGGGGGTGCATAGATGGGGTGTGTTCAGACATAGAATGTGCCATTTGGTCTGAACCATCCATCACACACTGGCTGAGGAATCTCTCTCTGGATTCCAACTCTGTAATTCTCCTGGCTAGAACCTCTTGGAAGAGATTTTCTTGGAGGTCGTCAACATTATCATGAGTAGGAGTAGCTTTGACTTCTTCAAGGTTTTGAGAAAACCTTGCTTCTCCATCTTCCTGCCCCATGATTCTACTATTTTCCCCCAGTTCAGGATCTCAGAATTGGAATTTTGCTTCTGTGAATAGGCGGCAACTTTGTCCTCTCCAAGGTCTTAGGGCTCCTCCACGAGGTCTGGAAGTTCTATCTCTCTTTCAAGAAGTAGTCTCATCCTAGCCTCTAAATCTTCAATTTGCTTGGCTAGATTATCCTGAAGGAGTCTTTCTTGGAGGTCACCAGCATTATCCTCTTCAAAGCTCTAGGTTAGTTCCTGGCATTCCTTCCTCCAAATTGGAATCTACACATCACGTTGAAAGACTTGGGGAGGTTGAGGAATACAAGGAAGAGACTGTTGATGCACTAAAAAAATCTATAGAAGAGGGATGTGCTGGCTGGTGGTATTTCCCCCAATAGAAGATTCACGACCTAAGGAGTTTAGAAGGTTCATCTCCATGGGAGGTTGTTCTGATGCCCTCTAGTGTTGGAAAGCTAGGCACATGGGATTGAGAGCAGATGCATTTGATGAGCTAGAGTGAGCAAGTGCTATCTGATTGAAAGGATTTGGTGTAAAAGAAGGGGCTTTCTTCAGAATAGGAAAGGGTGCACAAGGTTGACTGCCTTGGATAAATGGATTTCTCCATTTTGCTACCTCCTCCTCCATGGAATGCAAGCCCTGTGCTTGCCTAAACAAACACTCCTCTTTATACATCAGCTCCTGCTAATACCCATACTGCTCCTTTAATCTGTTAATTTCCATTGTCTGCCTCTCAAACTCCAGCGCCACCTCCCTTATCGTTGCAGGGTAACTAGGAGAGCTGCTTGAGGGGATTGCATAAATATCTAGAGCCTGATTGTAGTCATATGAAGGAATACAAGGTCCACGATTCTATGCGAAAGAATTATACATATAAAAGTAAGATTTTTGATGGCACTAGGCTACTTAACCAGTAGATTCAACTCAGAGTCACCATTGGTGTTGATGCAAAAGCCTCCAAAGGCTGGTTGGTTGAAGAACACACCAAAAATTCTTTAACTCTTTGGACAAAACCTATCCCATTTGGTCCCACCGGGTGTGACAAAACTGTTGACGTAGAAGATTGCACCCTTGGTAGGAGGCTGAGCTCCTGCCTTCTTCACGCAACTATGGAAACTCCCCTCTCGCCTATGGGACTAGTGAAGCTGGAGGGGAGAGTCTCTAGGTAAGGGCTAGCTCCCTTTGATGCATCTGATTTGTTCCAATAAGTGCTAACACACACACACACACACACACACACACACACACACACACACACACACACACACACACACACACACACACACACACACACATATAATGGGGGGGGATGAAAAGGGAGAAAGATTGCATGAAAACAAATCTACTCTAAGGAGGTGATGCACCAAAATAAAAATGACCTTCTCACATTCACACTTAAATCAGACAAACACATACATACACTTTAGACTTGGCAAAAGGACCAGGCTACAAAAAACTTGGCAAGGAGGCTTTAATGAAAATACAAAAAATAGAGATTCACCAAGGTGCTGTGAAATGCACGCTGTAAGTAATTTCTTCTATTCCTGCACTTCTAAATACAACTCTCCTTGTCAGCTATAGAAATGACACCTTGTAGACAATAGATATGTTGGTGTTGGACCTGTGAAAGCATCAAGAAACAATGACTAAACACAAACTAACACTCAGGACATACATAGAAATATCTATCTAAGATAGAGGTAAAAAATGTGTTTATTGATTTAGGTGAATTTTGCCAGAGCTACGCCTTACAAATGTGGAAGATAATTTCTCAAATGACAAGTCCTCAATATATAGGAGAAGAAAGGAGGCCTTTTGGTGCCCCTTTTACAAGTAACCCATGTGCCTTACGAGCATTGGGAAGAACAAGCTGCTCAAAACATCAATGAGCTGCACCCTTTTGTCTACTTGTAAGGCCGCTTCTTCAAGGTGATTACATGGTTTGTCTACTCATAAATGCAAAATGAAGAAAACCAGTTGCATTACTAGCTATTTGTGCCTCCCAATGGTCAATTCACAGGCACTATATCATTTGCTAAAATAAATTCTTGAATCGGCGCTTCCCTTCGCGACTTGGACTATCTGCCTGCTCCTACACTTGGCACTTTGTCTTTTCCCTATCTTGTCTCTTCTGGCTCCTTCAGCCCTCGGGGGTGATCTTTTGGTGAGTCGTTGTATTTTTGGGCCTTTTCCATGGTTGGCCCCCTTTAATTTGAAAGCAAATGGCTATTTCACTTTCTTAAGTTTGACGGCTTTCAGGACGTCATCATCCTCAGCAAATTCCTTTAGGCTTTTCCCTTTTGGCCCTTTCCGCGGGTCTTTCCTTTGTTTTGGACCTTTTCCCATGGACAAAAGTCTGTGGGAATTGGTGCTTTGACTTTCCCCGGGTCTTTGTTTTGGCCCTTCGTTGAACCAACCCATTGAACCAAAATTGGTTCAACGGTTCAATGGTTTGAATGATTGTTGAATCGAGGTGTTTTGAATTGAGCGATGAACTCTTGCATTGAACCAAAGGCTGTTGAATCGTGGAACTAAACCAAATTGTTGAACCTAAGCCTTTGAACTTAGCATTGAACTTTGTGGAAGTGTTGAACCAAAGCCTTTGAACCGGTACATTAAACCAACTGATGAACTTTACCGATGAACCCTGTGTTGAACTTGAACTGATTGAACCAAGCGTTGAACTAAAGTATTGAACTGATTCAATGGTTTAAAGACGTTGACTTTTCTATGATTTCCTTCAGACCAGAGCCTGAAGAAGCCTTGTAAAACTTAGAACTCTCTAAACTAATCCTTCATGTGCCAAAAGACTAACTTGCTGAGTCCGTAGAAATCGCCAGAACCTACAGAGTCCGTAGAAATCACTAGATTCATGCAAAATCAAAAAATGAAAATGGCCTAGCACAACAGGGGCAGAGGGGGACCAATTTTTGGCCTGTTGGGCAAAAAATGGTCAACAATCAATTCTTCAAGGGGGTCTCCTAGACCTTCATTTTGAGGAGTTTTTTTTTTCCTTCGGGTTGTTTCCTTTCCTCATCTATTTATACAGAGTACCTAATATGGCTACACATTGTCGGGAATCTTATCTGCATATCCCTACCTAAGCTTCGCTTAGGAGGGGGTTTTGGTGCATGTATTTTATTTATTGTATTTATTATTTAGATTGATGCACTAATTACTTATTGTAATTAGTTTATTATGTTTATTAATAATTTGCACCACATAGGATAAGCTTGCTTAGCTAGTAGTCAACTTGTACACCTATCTTGTTACTGTGGAGTTCCACTTCACTATTCAGGGTAAGATAGAATAAGATTGCTTAACTAGTAGTCAACTTGTGTTGATCATTTACACAAGTTAGACACATATCTTGTTAGTGTGGAGTCACACTCCTCTATTCATATAATCAGATATTAGTTGAACTACATGTGTTGTGTGAGTTTCCTGATCTTTATCTTGCACACGTTGCTCTATATAAGCAATGGCTATTTGTGTATTCTACATCAAATTAATATTGAATTATTAGAGTAATTCATCATATTTGAGTTATTTATTCATTTATGTTATTGTCTCGGATATACAGTAATTGTTTATTACTATTAATGTTTTATCTCTTATTTATGTTTTCTATTAGATTCATTAGACCCTATAGCGAATTCTAAAAGTCTCCATTTCCATACGATTGGTATGAAACGTTGAAAACATGGGAACAACTTTTGAAATAGAAATTTGAGAAAAAGAAACTCAAGTCCTTGAAACTACAATAATATTATATATTTAATTTATTTTCATAAAAAATTATTCTTGCAAATATTTTATACTCCTTTTCACATTTCGATATATATGAAATTATTTTCTTGATTTCTCATTTAATATGATGCATATTACTCATTTGAATAAGATTCCAACAATGATTTCTCTTAATATGATTTAATTTCACTCTTACTAAATTTATATTTAAAGGAAAGGTTGTAATCTCATCAGGGTATAATTTAATTAGTGAGAATGATGGTATACAATGTGTGATCGAAAGATGTTAATAAGATGTGAGTAGAGTGGTTAAGAAATTTGGTTGTGTTTAATTATATGTAAGTTTTAATTTGAAAAGGTATATTAGATTATTGGTGGTCATTGGCAATGTTTGGTCAGTTAAAGCCATTGACAATGTTGGGGATGTTGGTGAAAGCGTCGTATATAATAGTGTTAGTGTAGTCAATAGTGGCCATTAGTGATGATTGTAAAGGAGATCTGGGCCTCCCTCTTGTGTTCTAGAGTAATTCAAAGCTCCATTCCAAAAGCATTTATCCATATTAAAAAAATGTGTGATCAAAAGATTGTAGTCTCAAAAGATTATAATTTAATTAGTGAAAACAATGATATCTTCTGCTCCTCCGAAGATGTAAATTTAATTTGGAACTTTGGCCCATGGTTATTCGATAAGTTCGACATTTTCCTTCATCCTTAGATGGCCTTCTTTGACCCTTCTTTGGTGCAAATTTCTTTGATGCCCACTTGGATTAGTTTCCATTTGGTCTCCTTATTTTTTTGGTTTTTTCCTTTTTGGGGGATTGGGCCCCTTGTTGTGCCCCATAATCAGTTCATTGCTCCAGTAAAAAGCATTTTTATCCTATTAAATAAAAATGATGTATTATCTATAATCAAATGTATAAGAAGAATTGTAATTTAATTAATGAGAATAATAATATATTATATGTGATTAAACTTATAGAAATGTTGTAATCTCAAACGTTATAGTTTAATTGGTGAGAAAAATAATATATTATGTGTGATCAAAGTATAGATGTTTTGGAGATATTTAATAGAAAGGATCAATTATATTTATAATTAAAAAAAACCCTAATAATTTAATTAAAAAAATTTAATATCAATTTACTCTTATTTTAATTATAATCGATAATTTAAAGATAAAAATGTCGATATTTACATAATTAAATTATTTTTAAAATATATATATATATATATATATATATATATATATATATATATATATATATATATATATATATATATATATATTTCATAAAATAAACAATACAAATATCATGTAGAATCTTTTACTTAAAGAAGGATGTTAACTCCAATGTTTCACCTACCAAGGGAAATGCCACCTAATTTCTTATTTTATAATACTATAATGTTCTAAGACGTTTATATTTTTATTTTTTATTTTAAAAATATATTTATAAAAAATTAGAGGGTGAAAAGTTTAAAGTAGTAATTACATTCATTATCTCTCCCCTTATTGACAAATGTTTATTGTCATTGTATTAAAGTGGGTTCCCTTGCTTATCATAAAAAATATATAAAGAAAAATATCATTTGGATAATGACTACACATAGAGGTCATCTAAGTAATTTTTTTATTATCGAAAAATATGAGTTTTAAAAAGGTTTAACTTTGTTACAAAAATATATAGAGGAACAACATTAAAGAAGCCAAAACCCATAAAATTAAGCTCATCGAGCTCTAAAACTAGTCTGAAATGACTTGTTAAGTAATATAAAAAATGCAATAGGAAAACAACTAATAAGGAATAGAGAAACAAACAACTAACACAGGACCAAAGTGCCAAGGGAAACCCAAAATAAAAATAGGATGAAGTAAAAGTATAAAGCTATTTGCATGCAAGCACCAATCTCCTTCCTTTATGGGAGAGGAGATCCTCCATAATCCATTGAGATCCATGGCAAATCACTTCTGCTACCTCCATCTTCAATGTTTCAGCTTATAGTCTTTGCTCTCTATGTTTGATAGTTGAACCTACATTTGCCTAGAGATCATTTGGGTAATGAATTGAAATTACATGAGAAATTTCTCATGGAAGCTTTCAAATTTAAATTTAAAATACAAAATTAAATTATAATTAGGTTAATCCCACATTAGTAATACTTGTGAGACAAAAATCATTTATTAAACACTTCAATCATCAAATCATTTGAATAATGATTAAAATATATATGAATAAAAATCCTATAAAAATTAGGTTTGACGGTGAGATCAAGTGGTAGGCTTTGAGTTCTTTATCAGTACTCACCTAGATTCAATACCCGTTAGACCCCAAGGAACCGGTTACCCTTGTATTTACATAGTTGACCGGGTAGAGGGTATTCATCCTGTGCACTGAATAAGCTCTAGGCCATTGCCATAACTCGATCCCCAAGAATTAAAAAAAAAAAATACTACAAAAATCCTTTATCGACACCCACCTAGGTTCAATAACCACTAGACCCCAGGGGAATGATTACCCTTGCATTTACACAGTCGACTAGGTCGAGGGTGATTGTCCTATGAATTGAATAAGCTCCAAATCGTTGGGCCATACCTCAATCCCTAGGGATTTTACAAAAAAAACACAAAAATTGTACAAAAATTAATATTTAATTATAGTTATAAAATTAATTAAAAGTGAATATTATTTTAAAAAGTTAAATTAGATAAAATAGTAAACTTTTAAAAACAAAATTTAGAATAAAAATAACAATATTAAAACGATTAAATATTTTACAAAACATAATTAAACAAGGGTTGTGTAATGGTTAGTCCCTATTTTTATATTGAAAATTATTTATTGTCAAATATTTCTACATAAATATAAGGTTATAACATGGTTAGGATACATGAATAGACCTTACACAATAAAAATGTTCTCACTAATCGAGATAGTTAGATCGTGATCATATAATCCCAAGCAAAGGTGAGATAATAAATGGGAGGCTAGGAGTGTGGTAGCTATTGTGAGAGTATTCCCAAGGTTTACTACAATACCGATGTAGGAATTAGAAAAATGGGTTGATTTTTGTTGGTCATAGTTATTTATTTACAAACCATTTCTCGATATACAAAGATATATTATACATGATGATAATATAATAACATCAAACTAGGAGTCATTTTATTATAATCCTTGGCATGTGGAGCCGAGGACTATACTTGATGACCATGAAAATTAAAGTGATATTGAAGATGAGGGTGTTCAAGTCATTCATCGAAATACAATGGAACATGAGTGGGAAATCATCTCAATGCTACATCGTGCACAAATTATGGAAGCATATGAAATAGATATGTTGGGTAGAAGAGACTTTGATACACAAGCATCGTGGAATCATGAATATCAAGGAGAAGAATACAGAACTTCAGCGACTAAAATTCATAAGCACAATGAAAGACAATGGGTTACTCATACCAAATGATATAACAAGAAATATTCCATATGGAACCTTACGTGTCAAACAAAAAAGGCACTTGATATAATCATGAGGCATTTTCTTCAAACTCAAAATGTCGCACAACTATGCATGATAATTCAAGGAACAATAGGAACATGAAAGTCTTAGAATATATATAGGGCATAAAGAAAGAACAAGGTTAACTTTTGTGGTGATCTTGTGTGTAAAATCTTTGGAAGGTCTCATAATTTTATCTCCATTTTCATACGATCGATATGAAACCCTGAAAACATAGAAACAACTTTCGAAACAGAGATTTGAGGAAGAGAAATTCAAGTCCTTGTAACTACAATAATGTTATATATTTAATATCTTTTCAGAAAAAAACATTCTTTCACATATTTTATACTCCTTTTCACATTTCGATATATATGAAATTATTTTATTAAATTCTCATTTAATATGATGTATATTACTCATTTGAATAAATATAATTTTTTCATTAATTATCATTTGATGTGATATATATATATATATTGATGAATTAATTAGCATTTAAAATGAATTGTGCATATCACCCATACAGATGCTACCAATATAAATATCTTAAATGTATTTATCTAAAAGACGCTGAGAGATATCAATTTAAAAGTGCATATCTAATTTATGCCACAAACTTAATATAAATATTTCAAGATGAATATCTCTCAACATATTTTAAATAATAAAATTAATTTCATATTAATAAAAAAATTATGAAATAAAGATAATTTATAAAATATTACATACTTTAAAAAAAAAAATCAACAATCAAAAACAATAAATTACATGAATAATCTAAACCGAACCTTCCATCCAAATAGTAATTTGTACATCAATAAAGGGTAGCCGGTTATCCGGTCACCGTCTAATTAAAGTAGAAAAAGATGTTCATTTTGGGCAGGCAATTATTTGTGAAAACATTTGCATTAACTAAATAAAGTTTTTATCATACCATGCATCTATCGGATCAAATAATATTTAGTGGAAAACGGAAGCTTCCAACAATGATTTCTCTTAATACAATTCAATTTCATTATTACTAAATTTATATTTAAAGGAAAGGTTGTAATCTCAATTAGTGAGAATGATGGTATATAATGTGTGATCAAAAGATGTTAATGAAATGTGGGTGGAGTAATTAAGAAGTTTGGTTGTTTTTAGTCATATCTAGGTTTAAATTTGAAAGAGTATATTAGATTGTTGGTGTCCGTTGGTGATGTTCGGTCTGTTACAGTCATTGGTGATGTTGGGGATTTGGTGATAGCATTGTGTATGATAGTGTTAGTGTAATCAGTAGTGGTCGTTAGTGATGGTTGTAAAGGAGATCTGGGCCTCCCTCTTGTGTTCCAGACTGATTCAAAGCTCTAGTCCAAAAGCATTTACCCATATTAAAAAAATATGTGATTGAAAGATTGTATTCTCAAAAGATTATAATTTAATTAGTGAAAATAATGATATCTTCTACTCCTCTGAGGATGGAAATTTACTTTGGAACTCTGGCCAATGGTTCTTCGGCAAGTTCAACATTTTCCTACATCCTTAGATGGCCTTCTTTAACCCTTCTTTGGTGCAAATTTCTTTGACACCCTCTCAGATTAGATTAAACCACATTCCTCCTGTCCTACAGAATAAAGAGCACATTGAGCTCCTTGTTAACAAAGTGGGCTCCTTTATTAGGATTGATGATAATTTGTTAGAAGGCAAATTTATCAGAGTGTGTGCTCTTTTGGACCTATCCAAACCCCTCTTTCACTCGGTTCTCTTGACTTCTTCCTGGGGTAATTGAACTCAATTCCTCAATTATGAAGGCCTCCCCTTCTGTTTCTTTTGATGCAATCAGATGGGTCATAGAGTGGCAATCTGCTCGACTATTGTTTGTGCTCCCTCCTCCTTTTAGGTTTGGAGGAAGAAGGAAGGTCCTTCTACTCTTGACTTTCGTTGGTGCAATCATGATGTTTTATATAAGGCTTCAACGTCTATTTTTCCATCCTCTTCAACGGTGTCCCACCCCCACCCTCCTCACCCTGACCTCTCCCCGCCACCTAACCCCCTCTCCCCCCGATTAGGACTACCTCCCCTTTTCAAGTTTCCTCCCCCCTCCCCTCCCCTATTTGTGATGTGCCTTCACCCTTGTATGACCCGAAAGGCTCAAAGTTGATGTTGGATCCACAACCAAGAAGAAATGCAGAAGATCAAAGGCAAAAAGACTATGGATAGAGGCAGAAGACTTGGTGCACAATGACTCACAATGGAAGATGAAGGACCTCATCTCTCAGTGGGAAAAGAGGCTGGCCCTCGCTAATGGATGAGTCTCTTCCACTGAAGGCTACTAAGTTTTGGGAGAAGGTTCACATCGTCTAATTTCCTTTCTGTTTTGGCTTGTTTATTGCTTGTACTCAAAAGCTCTTTTGGTTAACAACATGTTAGTGGAGTGTTACTCTTGGTTGTATGGCACAGATGATGCAGTTTCCATTTTTTCTCCTTGTCTCTTTGGTCTTTTCATTTTTTTGGCATTGGGCCCCTCGTTGTGCTCCATAACCAATTCACTGCTCTGGTCAAAAGCATTTTTATCATATTAAATAAAAAATGATATATTACTTATAATCAAATGTATAAGAAGAATTGTAATTTAATTAATGAGAATAATAATATATTATATGTGATTAAACTTATAGAAATGTTGTAATCTCAAAAGTTATAATTTAATTAGTGAGAATAATAATATATTATGTGTGATCAAAGAATAAATGTTTTAGACATATTTAATAACAAGGGTCAATTCTATTTATTTTTAAAAAAATCTTAATAATTTAATTAAAAAAATTGATATCAATTTAAGCTTATTTTAATTATAATCGATAATTTAAAGATGAAGATGCTAAAATTATTTTTAATCTCTCTCTCTCTCTCTCTCTCTCTCTATATATATATATATATATATATATATATATATATATATATATATATATATATATATATAAAATACATACACTAAACAATACAAATATCATGCAGAATCTTTTACTTAAAGAAGCATGTTATCTCTGATGTTTCACCTATTAAGGGAAATGTCACATAATTTCTTATTTTATAATATTATATTATTCTAGGACCGTTTATATTTATATTTTTTATTTTAAAAATATATTTATAAAAAATTAGAAGGTGAAAAGTTTAAACTAGTAATTACATTCATTATCCCTCCCCTTACTAACAAATGTTTATGGTCGTTGTATAAAAGTGGGTTCCTTGCTTATTATTAAACAAATATAAAGAAAAATATCATTTGGATAATGACTACTCATAGAAGCCATCGAAGTAATTTTTTGATTATTGAGAAATATGAGTTTTAAAAGGGCTTAAATTTGTTACAAAAATATATAGAAGAACAACGTTAAAGAAGCCAAAACCCATAAAATTAAGCTCATTGAGCTCTAAAACTAGTTTGAAATGACTTGTCAAGTAATATGAAAAATGCAACAAGAAAACAACTAATAAAGAACAGAGAAACAAACAACTAACACATGGCCAAAATGTTAGGGGAAACCCAAAATAAAAAAAGAAAGCCAAAAAATAGGATAGCACTATGATTGGATCTTACTAAAAGAATTAAACAACATAAAATTAGCTTAAGTCCTCCCTTTAAGAATGTGATTGGATATTACTATGATTGTAACGTGGATAGCACTCAATCTCTAAAAATAGATATCTAATCTCACCATTAATGGAGACTATTGAAAAGAATGGCACTGGATCTCCCCTTGTTTGTTTGGGAGTCACAAGTTTATTCCGACACGATCTCACCATTAATGGAGACTATAAAAAAGAATGGTACTGGATCTCTTTTTGTGAGAAAATAATGAAGCTCTTGTCAATAGTCACGAGTCTATTCTAACACGATCCCAATAGGGATTGAAGCTACCTTGGAATTTTCAGAGCAGTTTGCTTGAATGTGTTATCGTTATGAATGTAACAAAAGCTTGTGAAGCAAAAAAAATGTTACTTGATTTCCAATGATTGTTTACACATGTCATTTGGGAGTTTTTTTTTTAAATTATGTATTACAATAATATTAGAAAATTATTATGGTAGTATTTTCTAATTAATATCATTTACAATTGCATTAAAGTTAGAAGAATATTCTCAAGTAACATCTACAAAATATTCTATTATTAATATAGAAAATTTTAGGCAAGCTTTATAATTCTTATCATGATATGCATTTCTAACATTTTTTTTGGCTAAAAAAATAGATAATTAAAAAGTGATTCCATTAGTTCTACCTTAACAATAACACTTTTCTAAGGTGCTTATTATTGCTTTTAATACCATAAATATTTTTAAAATCCTCCAATTCATTGACACTATACTAAGAGAGGATGAAACTAGCTCTGATAAGGTTTGAATGATCAACTTGCCTTTCCTTGTGTGTTTTCTTGCCTTCTTTACATACTATTTTTGTGGGACTTTCTAGGGATCTTGCACATTAATTACACTTAGTGCTCTACCCTGTGGGAAGGCTAGCCCTATATAATGACTTCCCCACTCTTCACTATAATTTTTGTTGCAGAAGATAAGAGGAATGCCACCTAAAAGAGCTTAGAAGTTTATCTTGAATGTCTATGACGAGGTACTCACTTTGCCCTTCTCTCTCAACCAAAGGTATACCTTTTTGGTGATGTTATTGAAAATTCATGTAAATGATATGAGAATTTATCACTTATTGCCTACTTTATTGGTTAGGTCCCCTTGGAGGATTCTCTTTAGAATTGGTTTTATCAACGCCAGGATCCTACAGGTGTCCATGTGGTCAGCGTCTAAAACCTCACCAAAGGGTTTTTCCTTTTTACTTTTGAAGAGTCATATGAAGTCCAAACTCTCCTTACCATATCGAGTTGTTTGTTTATGTGAAACATGCTCTTGATTTTATCCAATTGGACCTATGAATTCAAAGCCACCAACCAAGCCACTTTGAGAGTCCCCACCTGGGTTGAGATTCTTGGCCTATTGGTGCACTTTTGGTCATTTATGGAGAAAATCCTTATGCCCATTAGGCACATTATTTTCTAGGAAAAAACCCAAGTAGTTCTCTCTCCCCAACCAATTGGTTTGTGTCTAGGTGGACCTATCCAAAGACTTGAAGGATTTTATTGATATTTAAGTTGGCGATACCCGTTAGGTACAAAAAGTGGTGTACTTCAACCTGATTAACACTTGCTTCTCTTGACTTCTCCCTGAGCTAATTGAACTCAATTCCTCAACTATGAAGGCCTCCCCTTATGTTGCTTTTGATGCAATCACATGGGTCATAGAGTGACAACGTGTTCTGTTGTTGTTTGTGCTCCCTCTTCCTCCTTTCAGGTTTGGAGGAAGAAGGAAGGTCCTTTTACTCTTGACTTTCGTTGGTACAATCATGATGTTTTATATAAGGCTTCAACGTCTATTTTTCCATCCTCATCAATGGTGTCCCACTCCCACCCTCCTCACCCTGACCTCTCCCTGCCACCTAACCCCCTCTCCCCTTGATTAGGACTACCTCCCCTTTGTAGGTTTCCTCCCCCTCCCCTCCCCTATTTGTGATGTGCCTTCCCCCTTGTATGACCTAAAAGGCTCAAAGTTGATGTTGGATCCACAACCAAGAAGAAATGCAGAAGATCAAAGGCAAAAAGACTATGGATGGAGGCAGAAGACTTGGTGCACAATGACTCATAATGGAAGATGAAGGACCTCCTCTCTCAATGGGAAAAGAGGCTGGCCCTCGCTAATGGATGAGTCTCTTCTACTGAAGGCTACTAAGTTTTGGGAGAAGGTTCACATCGTCTAATTTCCTTTCTATTTTGGCTTGTTTATTGCTTGTACTCAAAAGCTCTTTTGGTTAACAACATGTTAGTGGAGTGCTACTCTTGGTTATATGACACAGATGATGCAATTTCCATTTATTCTCCTTGTCTCTTTGGTTTTTTCATTTTTTTGGCATTGGGCCCCTCGTTGTGCTCTATAACCGGTTCACTGCTCTGGTCAAAAGCATTTTTATCATATTAAATAAAAAATGATATATTACTTATAATCAAATGTATAAGAAGAATTGTAATTTAATTAATGAGAATTATAATATATTATATGTGATTAAACTTATAGAAATGTTGTAATCTCAAAAGTTATAATTTAATTAGTGAGAATAATAATATATTATGTGTGATCAAAGTATAAATGTTTTGGATATATTTAATAACAAGAGTCAATTCTATTTATTTTAAAAAAAAAACTTAATAATTTAATTAAAAAAATTGATATCAATTTAAGCTTATTTTAATTATAATTGATAATTTAAAGATGAAGATGCTAAAATTATTTTAAAACTCTCTCTTTCTCTCTCTCTCTCTCTCTCTCTCTATATATATATATATATATATAGAGAGAGAGAGAGAGAGACCCCTAAGGAGAGCGTCCTAGCCCAACAAAAAAATACATACAATAAACAAAATACATAGAATAAACAATACAAATATCATTCATAATATTTTACTTAAAGAAGCATGTTATCTATGATATTTCATGTAATTTCTTATTTTATAATATTATATTATTCTCACTAATATTTTAGTTAAGGAGTATATATATATATATATATATATATATAAAGAGAACATCTCCTGATCCTCAATTTCTCCATTTTGTTTGGCAGGGCATGGCTCTCACTAGAGTTCCACCAATCCAATTTGTGATAATTGTTAGCAGAGCAAAGTTCAAAGGATTGCATATTTTACAAGTTGCTTATTCTACTGCTGTCACATGTCCATCCATTCATTTTCTAGGTATGCACCTGCACTAAATTCATCAAGGGGAGTATATGGATTTATTTTTTCAGCCCTTTGGTCCCCGTATTGGCCTTTGGCCTCTGTTATGAAGCAACAATAATTTATTTCTGAAACGTTAATTTTTCTTAGTTGGCACTTGAAACATACATGGCACTTGAAACAACTGTGATGGAAGCATCTTTGGATGTTTCTTAGTTGCCTCTATCCAAGTAGATTGAAGTTGCCATTATCTTTCAGGATTCAATTGCACAAAAAGCCTCAGACTTGGAGTATGAAGTTTTGAGGCTACGTGAGGAAAAATTAAAATTGAAAAACTATCTTGCAAAGATAATTGATATCACTTGTCCTACAATGGTTACATAAATTCTTGGTGACTAGGTCATGTCTAAGGATAATCAACTCATGAACTTATTTATGCAACTCACTAAGGACTGGTTGGATGCACAACTTCTATAAACATTGTGCACTCAAGGGTAGGTTCTAAGGATGGAGACAAATGCAATTTATGTGCTGTTCAAAGAATATGAACAAATCCTAGATACTATTATGCACTTAGCTAAATAGATATCTCAAATAATGCTAAACTGAAGTTAACATCTCAATAAATATTTAGCTATTATGCAATTGAAGTTCACTATAGTATATAAAGTCAAATCCATAATGAAATATAAAATGAATAATGTGCCAACAATGAGTAGTGCACTCAAGAAAACTATTGGATTCCAGGGATACTACCATGTAAAATCTTTAGACTTGATATATAAGACAATGCACAATACATTTGTGGCCATTCAAGCTCAAAAGTTTGTAAAATGATTGGATGATCTAGTGTTAGATATTTAGCTAAATATGTAAAAAAAAAAAGCACTAATATCCATTACAAAAGATGATGTGCAAAATTTAATTCTGATCTAGATTCCATTATGCATCTTGCTTTCTTTAGCGTACGAGGCCATGATAAAATAGAAGATTATAAGTCAATATATTTCACAGGTCGATGTTTTCATTTCTAAATTGGTGGATGAATGTTAATTTATTCCACCCCATCAAATCCAACAAGTTCTACAGTAGAAGAAGATATTTATGTAGACACAAATAACAACTTAGCAACAACAGACCCCACTAGCAGACCTTGTGCACTCAATGGATCTAGCCTAACCATAAGTAGAACAAAAAGTAGACCATCCTCCTATATATTCAATCAAAAACATTATACCAACCTCCCAGTAGGTACTATGCACCATAATTTTATGTTTTCACAAGATTTTCAAAGTTTCTAGATAGTCTTAAGCATTAAGAGCAAGGCTAAAATGGTTAAAAACATGTAAAAGTGGCAACATAGTTATGCTAGTAAATTGAAAAATTGAAAGGGTGGTAGGATAGTATGCTACTTAGTTGAAAACCCAAAAGGGTGGATAAATAGTGCATAATGGGTGAAAATCATACCACTACAAGAGAATCATCATGTGGTATAGAAAGATAAGAAGATAACAGGCAAGGGTTTCGATACCATCAAAGAGGAAGAGGATTTCAAAGAGGATGAAGTTATGGCATTGGTAGAGGATGGTTTATAAACTAGCACAAATCTTATGTTTTTTACATATGTGAAGAATAAGGCATAGAGTTTTTTAGTGTACAAACTACTAATATCAAGAAAGGAGGCAAGAGGATCACCCAAGATTGAATTTAGTTGAAGATGAATCAAAAGAAAAAAATACTGAAGTTGTAGAACATGTGAAAAATAAAGAAGTTGGTGATGTATAGTTGTGAACAAGTACCTTTCAAACAAGTTGTACTTTAGGAGGTAAGATATGCAAAGTAATTATAGATTGTGATAGTTGTGAAAATATGGTTTCTAAAGACATGATTGAGAAACTAGGTTTACAGTGTGAAAAGTATCATAATCCTTATCATATTTTATGGTTTAAAAAATAAAATGAAGTTATAAAAGATTAAAGGTGTTTAATAAAGTTTTCTATAGGTAAAATTACAAGGATGAAATATGGTGTGATGTAATACTAATGGATGCATGTCATGTTTTATTGGGAAGACCATGACAATTTGATAGAAAAATAATTCATGATAAAGCAAATAACCTGTATAGTTTTTGAAAAGTTGGTATGAAAGTAGTTTTATTACCTCTTAAAGAAGAAGGGTAGGCTGAAATCATGCCAACTACAAAAGAATTTATCAAAGACATGAATATGACAGGTTGCTTTTATGTATTAGTAGCAAAAAAATAAGACATAAAAGTGATGCAAATACCAATAAAAGTAGAAGTAGTGTTGAAAGAATATGCAGATGTTATACCTGATGAGTTACCAGAAGGTTTACCACCAAAGAAAGATATTCAACATTATATTGATTTGATTCCAAGATAATCTCTACCCAATCAAGAAACTTATAGGATGAGTCCAACAGAACATGCAAAATTGAACAAGTAGATTATTGAATTGGTGAGGAAGGGTGTAGTAAGGGAGAGCATGAGTCCTTGTGCAACACCAACATTGATAACTCCAAAGAAAGATGGAGGGTGGAAGATGTGTGTGGATAGTAGATCAATCAAAAAATTACTATCAAGTACATTTTTTTATACATTGTTTAGATGATATGATGGATGTTCTTTCAAAATGCAAAATATTTTACCAAGATTGATCTAAGGAGTAGATACCATCAGATTTGGATTCATGAAGAAGGTGAATGGAAAACATCATTCAACACTAGATATGCTTTATATGAGTGGATGCTGATGACATTCGATTTATCTTATGAACTGAGCACATTTATGAGGGTGATGAACATAGTGCTATGAGAATATAGTGGTAAGTTTGTGGTGGTTTATTTTGATGATATTTTAAAATTTAGTAAGAATAAAATATAATACTTACAACATTTGAGAATGGTATTATAATTTTTATTAAAAGAGAAGCTCCATGCAAGTTTGAATAAGTGTAGGTTTATACAAAATAATTTGGTATTTTTAAGATTTATATTTTTAACAGATGGTATAAGAATGAATGAAGAAAATGTAAAGACAATTGTTGAGTGGCCTATCCTAAAGAGGATTACAAAGGTAAGAATTTCCCATGGTTTAGAAACATTTTACATAAAGTTTATTAAGAATTTTAGTAGTCTTATTGCACCAATAAAAAATTATATGAGATGAAAAGGATTTGTATGAATAAGGGAAACAGCACAAAACTTTGAGTTGTTGAAGAATAAAACTATAGAAAAGCCTATTTTAACATTACTAGATTTTAGCAAAGTGTTTGAGGTTGATTGTGATGCTTCGTTTATGAGAATTGGTGCTATGTTGAGTCAAGAAGGGAAGATAATAACATATTTTAGTGATATTTGAATGAGGTAAGAAAAAAAATTGTACTTATGGTGTTGAATTTTATGCCATTGTACAATCATTAAGATATTAAAGGCATTACCTGGTGCCTAAGGAGTTTATCCTATTTACTGATCATGAAGATTTGAAGTATGTGAACACTCAAAAGAAGTTAAATAGTAGGCATGCAAAGTGGGTGTCTTTCTTATAGGTTTATACTTTTGTGTTGAAGCACAAATTAAGAAAATAGAATCATGTAGTTTATGCTTTGAGTAGGCGACTAGGGTTGTTAACTACTATGGTATGTGAAGTAGTTAGTTTTGAATTTATTAAAGAAATATATGATATTGATCTAGATTTTGTCAAGGTAGTTGAACAACACAATAATCCATTGATAGGTAATACAAGTAATGTTAATGAAGAGTATCTTATGTAGGAAGGTTATCTCTTCAAAGGGAAACAATTATGTATTCTAATTGGGTTTCTAAGAGACAATATTATAAGAGAATTATGCAATGGTGGTTTGAATGGACATTTTGGTAATACAAAGATAATCATTGTCATGGAGGAGAATTATTTTTGGCCAAATATGAAAAGAGATGTGATAATATATGTTTTAAGGTGCAGGATATGTTAAGTGGCAAAATGATATGCACAAAATACAGGTTTATACATGCCATTACCAGTTCCAAGAGGACCATGGACATATTTGAGTATAGATTTTGTATTAAGATTCCTAAACAAATAGAGAGGTAATGATTCAATTTTTATTGTTGTAGACAAATTTTCTAAGATGACTAATTTTATTTTATATAAGAAAACTAATGATGTCACTAGAGTTGAAAACTATTTATAAGGATATTGTGAGATTGCATGGTGTTCTAAAAACCATTACATCAGATAGGGATATGTAAATAATATGTCATTTTAGATGATTTTATGAAGAAAGATGAGGACTAAGATACAATTTAGTAGTGAATACCACCCCCAAATAGATGGACAGACATAAGTTGTAAATATGAGCTTGAGAAATTTATTGAGATGCACAGTTGGAGAGAAGCCCAAGTAATGGGACATGGATAAAATTTAAGCTAAGTTTGTATATAATAGTTCAATGAATAGATCAACATGAAAATCAACTTTTCAAATTATGTATGGGAAAAATCCTATGAGTGTTTTAGATTTGGTACAGTTACCAATTTTAGAATGAGTTAGTGATGATGCAAAATTATTTGGAAAACATATACATTAATTACAAGAAGTAAGGAAAATGTTGTAAGAAAATAATGAAAAGTATAAAGCAACAACAGATTTTAGAAGAAGGGAAAAATATTTGAAAAAGGAGATTTAGTGATGGTTTACTTGAGGAAAGAGATATTTACAAAAGGCACATATAAAAAATTGAAGTACAAGAAAACTAAACTATGCAGAATTGTGAATCAATAACAATGCTTATATGGTTAGTTTACCACATAATTTTGATATCTCCCCAGTATTTAATGTTTCACATTTATATGATTTCCATGGAGAAGATGGTGAAGGTGAAGAAGATAAATAAGTAGATTGGAATTAATATGTGCCAAAGAAGAAGAAAGAAAATATGGTGCAAGTTCTGGATCAGAAGATAATAAACACAAGATAAGGAAGTTATGACATGTATTTGGTACAACGAGAAGGATTAGAGTAGGAAAAAATATATTAGATTATATAATAGAAGCTAAAGAATATTTATAAGAATAAATTATAGTGGTATAATTAGAACAACTTGTAGGAGCTAATTTTTTTTCAACTAGAGGAGAATGATGTAGAAAAAGAGGCCAAACTTATGGAGGTCATAACTTTTAATCCATAGCTCCATTTGAGCCCATATTCATGCCAAAATGATCACCTCAAAAATTTTAATGCAATTATAAATTTACCTTCTAGATATGGGATGTTTTCAATATTTTTTGGAGGCCATATGTGACCATATAAGGGTCTAAAATTGTAGTTTAATATTATTTTTGATTTTTTTTTCTAAATGTAGTTTAATATTATTTATGTTTTTTGAGAGGAATTAAGGTGCTTGATCTAGTTTAGTTGATGTAATTTTAGTTTTATTTTTGTTGAATACTTTTAGACCCTAAAATCATTCTGGTTTGTATTGTAGGTAAGAAAAACTTTGATAAAGATGATTTACAAGTGTATGGAGGAGAGAAGGTAACATCCAGAAGAGGCCCATAATGATCTTTTGACCATGCTTGTCAAATAAGGAACCTTTTTTGATGATATTATTGTAGATCTAATACTATTTTTACTCTTTATGGGTTTTGAGACATCATAGACAAACATGGTATTTGTTGTAAAGCTTCTCACTAAGATTTTGAGATCATTGGAGGATCTTAGGGTGAGTGTATAGCAAACTCTTTTTTTTACCAGTCAACCCAACCCATATAAGTCAATATGAATAATATTATGGATAAAAATGTGGCCTAGGATGAACATGATGCTATCTTAGAGGCAAAAGGCAAAGACAATCGAAATTTGACATGGGATGACTATATGTCAATGAAATTCACCTAGTGTGTAAGTACACCATATACTCAAATTCTTTTAACACATATTTTTATAACATTATTTTTGAGACCAAAGTTTATGAGTAAAATCTATCAACTTTTGTGGAAGTGTTATATATCTTATAACATTATATCTCTCAAAATTATTGTTGTTAGAGGTCTTTGTGTTTTATTGTTGTCAAGTTATTTGTGAGTTAAGATGTTGTGATGTAAAGTATACTTGGGGATAGAATGATACTCTTAAGGTAGAGCAATACCGTACAATACTCCTTAAATAAGGAACAACTCCACAAGATCTTAGCAATATTGGAACACTATTTTGAGGGGACAACCTCAAATATATTTCTACCAAATAAAAGACTCTTGCCTTACTTGACACACTTCATAGTGGTATTCATATCTTTTATATGGACATACATTACCTGTAAGTTGTACATAAACCCTTGATATTGATGTAGGCCAACCCTTTTCCCCACATAACTAGTTCAACAAGTTACCCCTTTCATCTAAAATAATTAACTAAGGGGATGTATGCCACATGTTGGAATTTACATTGACCCATATATATCAAAATATCACATCCCTATGTACATAACATGCCATCCCTTCTTATCACATTCCATCCCCTAAACATGAGAATAAATCAAGCAATGCTTGTTCCTCAAATTATTGTAAAACCTATTGGCATGCTTGATCATCTTAGCACATGTATGTGATTATAATAGCTTATAGCCCTCCAATTTTTGTTCCAGATTATACTACAATTATTTGATTCTAATCATGACCATAGTTGGTCTTCCTTGGATTCAATGGATAGCCATGGTTATTTCTCCACCAATTCCATTTATTTTGATAGTGGTTGTTCTTTTAATTCCATAAATATCCATAGTGATTATTGCTATTATTCCTTATATAACCATAGTGATTTATTCTTTGATGCTCTATTACATGTCTTCATGAATATTTCCTCTCATGATGGTGCGAGTTTCTAAATGCCACAACCTTTACTCTCTTTTTATGCTACTTTGACATTTTATTCCATAGTGTATATTTTCAACCTTTTCTTCTACTATTTTTATCTCTTGAATAGATGAATTATTCTTTCAAACATGTTCCTTTCATATAGAATCATCTTAATTTTCTTTTCAATCTGTCTTATACTCTTCTTCACAATCTCCATGTTCATCCTCATGATCTATGTTGACTTTTCTTTGGTCCTTGCTATGTGTGATATCATGTAAAGTTACTTATTTCTTCTATACTAGAGCTTCATGAACTTATGTTGCACATTAATATTGATAGTACCCATAATTTCTAACCAAGTATATCTAAGAATTATATCTAAACCATTAATATCCAAAGCATAGTGCTATGGATGTAAAATATTTTAATGTGTGGCACTTGTATACACATAATATTTTCAAACTTTTATAAATCACTAATGCTCTTTATATTGTAGGAACCTGTCAAGTCTCAATATCTCTAAGTGCATGCCTTAAGGGGTGCACTGGGAAAGGGGTGGGCAGACCATAAGTGCTTCATAGGATTGTTGTCCTTTTTTCCACTTGTTATCTACAAACTTGTCTCCTAAAAACCATTCCCCTAAGCTTTGCCTCCTACTTTACACTCTCCTCTAGTCATTTACCACCTTCATTAGCCCTTTCCCTAACCTAAACCCCTTTTTGGTAGTTTACATGACTATGTCATCCACCTCATCCCTGTATTGTTATTAATAACTTACTAAGAACTAAGTCAGCTATGGCCGACTTAGTTCATTATCTAGTAAGTTTCTTATCAATTATAATACTAGGTCAATTGGGTTACCCTATTAGCCTAAAATTTTAGAAAGGATTAGGGTCATATCCGCCTATATAAAGACATTCATTCCCATCATTTATTAAGAGAAGAAGAGAAGAGAATAATATAAGATGAAGAGCATAAGTAAGATCTCTTACAGATTTGCTTATCCACCATTTTATTTGAGGATCAAGTTTAGGGTTTCATACTTTATTTGGAAATACAGATCTTGTCTTGTGGAGAAATCTTTTAGATGCATTGATAGGTTGGGTAGCCTATAATTGATTTATCCTTGTAATTATTATATACCATAATAATCTCTTGTGAATCACCTTGTCCAATAGAGAGATTAAGGCTTGGTACTTCAAAGGTAAATATTCCTAACTTTGTTCCTCCTTTATAAGAGTAGATAGATATGCATTTGTACTTCTCTTCCATTCATTCAAAATTTTTATACATTAATATGAGTATATGTCTTATATGCATGTTTACTTTTAGTATTTATTACCTCTACTTTGTGACACAGACTTTGGTGAGCACTAGATTATATTTTTGCTTTACTTGTTATTAGTATAGTGAATATGAAAGCATAGGACTTAGTTAGGGTTATTGAATATTTTTACTTGACTAGAGGATTTAGAACCCTCTTTAGTGATATTATTATGGTAAGAGATCCCTTAGCTAGGTCTAGCAGATCCATATTGGTCATGACCCCAATTATCTAATGTATCCCCAATTAGAAGTGTAAGTAGGATCTATCTTCTTTGACCTAGGATTGATTTGTAGATAGGCTACATTTCCATTACATACATTCTAGTGAACCCGATGTGAATCTAACCCTTGTAGGTTTTATTTCACACTTTTTTTTTTATTTTTATCATTTTTATTTATTTATGATACTAGGTCAACCAAGCCTATATAGTTCTAACTTCTATGCACAAGTTTAACACATAGTCGTATCAAAACAACTCTATTATTTTTATGCAAGTCTTCATTAGATATAGATTCATAAATCAAATAGGTCAAAATAATATTCTTATTCAGTTATAGATAAGAAATTTAGTTGAATAGGTGAAATTAGTATTCCAAATAACATTCAGAACAAAAAACTAAGTCATGTAGGTTAATTTAGTACTAGAATCAACATCCAAATAACAAACTAAGTCAACTAGGTTGACTTAGTCATCTTAATAGGCTTCAACAAAAAAGGTTTTTATAGAACTAGGTTAACCCAATCGACTTAGTTGATAGAACTTGTAAACAACATTCAAGGTACTTTAACAAAAAAATTGTAAATCTTAGCATCTTCCAACCCACCAAGGTTCCTTTCTATCTCTCTATTTTAATTTAGTACTTCATTTTAGTTCTATTTTGTGAAAGTTGGTAGTCTTCAAAACTACAACCCTACAACAAACTAAGTCAATATGGTCAACTCAGTTCTATAGTCTACCTTTTGTCTACAATACTAAGTCAACCTAATAGAATTAGTTCTTAAGGACTCTTACTTCTACAATATAGTAGCGACCTTGTCGACTATGTTATGTAATGTTTGTATACATTGTCATCTGAATTGACTCTGCACCATTCTTAATTTGGGAATTAAAAAGTATATGCTAGTAATTAATTCACACTTTTTTTATCGTTTGCATGTTTAGAGTAGATCACATAGTCTAATTAGGTGGTTTTTCAAAATACCATTTAGTTGCACTATTTTTCTCTTTTTGCACACACTACCAAATCACTCAAAATTCAAAATGCATTTAAAATTTATCTTCCCAAGGCCTACATACTTGGATTTCATCACCAAGGGGGAAGATGACTTGGTTTTTTTGCCAAGTATAAACACTTGGTTAATGGTATATATTGGTAAAGCACCTGACACCCTTATTGCTATGAGACTGTGAAATGAGAGGGTAAGTCCCAATACCAAGCTAGTACCATTGCCAACATAGATCCCTTTTAGCCTAAACATCTTGAAATCATCCATAAATTAATTTATAGTTCTTTAATTTCAATTAACTTCCTTATCACACTTAAAATAACACTTTATAATAATCTAACAACACTCAGAATGACTACTTAGTTAGCATTTACTTTCCAGTTGACTGCTTGCTCTCTGATCATTATATGTTGTATTGCAAAATCTTGCATTAGCTAGCATTGGTGCAAGGTTTTATGTTGTGTGTAATTGGATCATTCTCATTGATCCAATTATTTGTGTGTTTGCTTCTATTTTTTACTTCAAATTATATTTGTAAATTTTTCCCTATTTCATCACACTATCATTCTATTCGACTCTATATTTTTATCAGACTATCTTTCTTGTTAACTACAGTTTTAAGGCAACCTGGTCGACCTAGTAATCCTTTCTACCAATCATATTACGATACTAAGTTAACTTGGTCAACTCTATATTCCTATTAGACTATCTTTTTCCCTAACTACAGTACTAAGTCAACCTGGTTGACCCAGTAATCCTTTCTACCAATCAAGTTATAGTACTAAGTTGACTTGGTCAACTTTGTATTCCTACTGGACTGTCTATCTCCCTTTTTGAAGTACTAAGTTAATCTGGTTGACTTTGTACTCTTATGCCTTCTATCTAGTAGTACTAAGCTGATATGGTTGACTCTATCTTTTTATCCCAGTTTCATACCTTGTTTATATTATTAGGTCAACTTGGTCAACTCTATACTCTTATCTATCTATTTAACCCCTTTTGATTTTGAATAAATTTTATCTTCTCTAATCTCTCTCTTTCATCATGAACTTCCTATTTGAAGACAAAATTGAGTGGAATTTAATATATATGATGAGTTTTAAAATCCCTAATATGTTCTCCCATAAGCATCTTGTGGCTCCTACCCTGTATTAAAGTAATGTGTATGTATCCACTTATACTACCAACTATGGGACCCATCTTAATTCCTCTTCACTTTGGAATCCTCTCTTCTCACTTGAAGATCAACTTGAATTAGAATATACACCAAAAATTCTCTTCTTCATCAATGAGTTTCCTCCACACTAAGGAAAAGATCCTTTTACTATATACCATCTTATGATAAGTGGTCAAGTCGAGGAGGGCCATTCACCTTCTTCCACATTCTCACATGGATTAGGGATACTAGATTATTTTCTTCTCAACCTCTTCCCTCTATTTTGACCCCTTCTCATACCATGAAATCTTCCTCTTTGATTTCCTCCACCTTCATGCCTAGTATCTCTACTAACATGGTAGTTTATAGATCTAGTGGGCCTCTTTTTAGACCCACCCTTCTCAATTTTTCCACCAATGTATTGTTTTCTACCCATGGTAATCATGCTTCTAGTGATACTTCCTCTCATCCCTCTACTAGTACATATTTTGCCACACAAGTAAATTATGCCACTAGTGCCTCACTGACCAACAATTCCTCTCAAGCTACTACCAACATCTATATTGTTACAGAAGCCACTACTACCAATTCCAATGCTTTAAATGATGCCAATAATACAACTCAAACCCATAAACTCCTATTACAAAATCTTAATCAAATGAATGATTTCCAAGCTAACAATGCAAATCAAATGATGTGAATGCAAAATCATCTTATCCATCTTCAAAACAACCCTCAACAGGTTCCATGGGGAATGCATAACCAAAATGATCCTCCACATTATCTTCAAGATTCCCATGGTAATCTTATCCCTCAACCTCCTCTTGTTAACAAAATGATCAAGCATCTTCAAAATGAACCTCTTACATCTCAAATTATTAATATCAAAATAGGAGGTATCATCCTTACCATTTCTTACAATGGGTCAATCAATCCTACTCTTCACTTAAAAACATTTAGAAATATATATAAAAATTGGGTCAAGTTAAATACTTTTGCCACTACCAATTTATTATAATAGACTCTCATAGGTGATTCTTTAGAGTGGTATAACCAAATCAAATATCATTCCATTAATAGTTTGAAATATTTAGTTAGTTCTCTAGTCCAAGAGTTCCATAATAGCAATCTCCTTGAGAATACCTTGGCCCTTTTTATCAATTTTAAGCAAGTTGAGACCAAAACCTCACAATATTTCACCAAGCAATGTAAGACCTTATCCAACAAATGTGAAAATAATATGGTAGATGATAACCTCTTTTATTTATTTACCAACGTGTTTTTCTCCAAGTTTTAATATCAAGTTTAAACCCTCTCCACATACTTTGGAAAAGGCCATTGACCAAGCCAATAATCAAGATTTAATCATGCATCAATTTGAGAAATCTCAACCTTATATGGGTATTCACATGCTAATCAAGAATAAGCATCATCATGATATAAATGATTTTGTCACTGATTCTTTTGATACCATTCATACTATTCAAGTTGTTGTTCTCAACCATCCTCTGGAACAAGCTTCCCCTCTTAACCATGTTTCTAATCCTCATTTATCTTGAATTAATAACATCAATGTTTATAAAAATTTATCCTTAGTATAATTACAAAAACATCTACCAAGGCTTCTTCCATGAGAACTTGATCCCACTCATCCCATGAAATCTTAATATGATCCCAATAAATTTTGTTGGTTTCATGCTAGTTGGGGTCATTCTCATGAGACTTGTAGGAAACTTCATAATTTGGCTATGGATTTCCTTCTTGGTCCCATTTTTGACCATGATTCTATCATTCATAAACATCAAAAAGCCTATGCCATTAACTTCAAACCCCATGAAACATAAAATAAATCTCATGCTTTCAACCAAGCTAATGCTCATTTGGCCAACTATAAAGACCCTCTTCCAAATCACCAAGATAAATAAGACAAGCCTAACCCTTATACCAATTATGTTGATAGTCTTCTTGACCCAACTCCTGAAGAGAATGTGGTCAATATGACTAATATGATAAGGGTGGTTGCCTTCACTGATCCTAATCCCATCCACAATCCTTAATTATATTGCACATTTCATATTATCCAAGACTCTTCTCTAACTCATTTAACAAAGTTAGGGAAAGAATACCTTATATCTTTTGATGAACCAATTCCAACACCTCCCTTGGATAACACTTCTCATACCATTTCTACCATTCCTATAACATCTTTACCTATCATTAATGATATTAAAATTTATAGAAACACTTCTTCTAATCTATCTCAAACCAAACCTACATCAACTAACCCATCTTCTCAGGATAATCAACAAATTTTTCCTTTAACTAAACCTTTTACTTCATATCAGCATAAATTCACATGCACTTAGGCTCCTCCTTCTAAGGACCTAATTCAACACTATGCATCTCTTTCCCACAATCCTCTTATAGGTTATGATGAATGGGATCCTATCCCAGAACTCACTAATGTCCCATCTCAAATCATTTCTTGAACTTATGTGGACCTTATTGCATTATCATAACTATCTTATGCAACTCTTGTTCGAAATGAACATCCCTTATCCTTCGCTAGCAAGATGCGAAGCCACCTTATCCAAATCAGAATATAGAATTTTAAAAAAGTGTGAAGAGGTGTCCATACATGTTGATGAAATAATGGACACTTCTCTTTCCCTTAAATTACCCATTGTTTTTATGATCCCTGATGAAATTTTGCTTCATGTGGATGATCCTCCTCTATTTCTTAGTGTCCAAATTGGTTGTGTCCAATTAAAGCATGCCCTGACTAATGAGGCTTCTGGTACTTGTGTTACCTCTCTCAAATTTATCAAAACCCATGGATATTCTGAATGTAATATTAAATCCACACACAACACATGTCAAGGCTATGACTGAAGGCAAATGCCTCCTTTAGGTTGTGTGTGGCTCCCCATTACTGTCCTACCTATTACCATCCATGTAAAGGTGATGATTTTCAAATTTAATCTCTCCTATAAAATTTTACTTGGTAGGCCATGAAATCATTGTATGATATTAGTTGCCTCTTCCACTTTCCAATGTGTCAAATTTCTTCACAATGGAGCCATCTCTAGGATTCAAGGTGACACTAATCCTTGGAATTTTTAACAATTCTAAGACCATGGTGTATTAAATATTCCCACCCTTGAACCTTTTCCAAGTGTTTCATTTCATGAATCTCAATAGTTTAAATTTCCTATCAATTCTACCTGAGGTTACAATGGTCACCCCAAACTCATCATAAATATACCCCCTAACCTCCTAGATTCTAATGATGATGAGCCTAATGAGATAAATCTCAAGATTAAAACCTCATCTCATCTCTTAGTTTATCCCTTCTTTGTAACCTCATTCCCATCAAACACCTAGTGATGATATACCCATTATCTTAACTAAGACTCGACATTCCATTTCATCACACCACATTGAATGACAAGGTCATCCCTACCTATGCCATTTATCTTCATACACCTGATTATGATGATGGTTATACCTTAGATGATCCATTCTTAGGTGGTCTTTTTTTAGGCTTGAGATGCTAAAATTATTTGTTATCATTCTTCTTTGATTAAATATTTCAATATAACTTCAAGTATTATATCCTATATCATTCCTAATTTTAGTATTTTTTCTCTTGATCATAGGGTAGAGATGGTGCTCACACTTCCAAATTCTGAATAACCTCATATGAGTATACTTATGGATTGTGTTGTGATTGGTACCTATCATTTTTATAGATATTAAGACCCCTCTAACCAACTTATCCCTAAGATGCTTGCGACTATCCTTCAGCCTTCTGTGCATCTTGATCCTCCTATAACAGAGCCCAATTTAGATCTTATTCCAACTCCCTCTATAGCTGAGTTTATTTCTATTTTTGATCTTATTGATCCTTTAGTTGAGCCTTGCCGAGTCTCTAAACTAACCCCACCTTCCCTTGGAGATGGTTTGATCCCTTTACCATAGTTATATCCTTTGTCCACCACATAAGCCAATCAACCATATTGTGACAGTCATAAAGTTTTTGGTCATTGGAATAAAGACTATTCATTATACCAATCTTCCTCAGCTTTTATTTCCACTCCTCTTATGAGTACGCCTACCAAGTCTACTCTCAAGCATATTTTTTGCTTCTAAAACATAGATAATCATTCATCCTTGTAAGTTACGATAATATATCAATACTTTGTGTTCCACCACTCCTCATCCCATAGATAAGGCTATACCTCCCCTGAAAGTATTACCTAAATATTTTCCCAAATATGGAGAGGTATATTATCATTGGCATCAATGTGGTACTCATCACATAGATCATTGTCACATCCTTTAGTAGCATATCAAGGATCACCTCCTGACTATTCTTGTGCCTACTACCCTTCCTCCCATAAGTTGCTCTCATAATAAGTTTCCCCCTTTTTCAACCATGGCTACACCACCTATGGTCCCTTCTCCAATTATCATTTCTCCACCTATGATTTCCTCACCCATTGACCTTCCATCACCCACGGATCCCTCTTCATCGATGACTCCTTCCCCAGTGGCACATCCTCCACTGGTGACTCCATCTCTCATAGATTCCACTTCCACACCTTCTCCTAAGCATCATTTTCATGATATCCCTCATTATCATGATCCTTCAAACATTCCTACATTTTTTATTAAGGAAATTTGATGTGACGTATTTTCTCAACTTTCCCTGAAGATCGATGAGACTTTGGTTACCGTTCACAGTAAAATTCATAGAAACTTATTAGATGTTATGGATAATTTATGTGGAAAAATATATCAGTATTTATAAACACAAGCATGGTGTTCTTTCATTTTTCTTAATTTGGACTAGACGTGTGCTCCAAATTTACATTTATCTATTTTTATCATCTGACATCGTGTCAGATTCTCATCTATCTTATATGATGACTTTTGTTTCATATTACATATTGATTGTAATGCCATTCTAATTCTTATGTGCTCTTATGAATTATTTTTCATAATTTCATACTTATTCTTCTTGAGTTCATCTCTTATAATTACCTTGTTCTTTTTATTATTGTTTTCTATCTTATCTCTATATACACAAATAATTATTATTATGACTTGGTTATACAAACCTTGATCCATTTATTCGTTCCTCCTTTACCAAGTGATAAATTATAAAATAATTCATATCATTATAATCTCCTTTTACTATTCCAATTTGGATCTCCCTTTATTCCTCTTTATTCCCTCTTACAAACTAAGCATAAACATGGTTGAGACTTGAGATAATAGTCTAGTTCATAGTTAAGCCTAAGTATTCTAATTAGTCATATCTTTAGGATACTTATCTTCCTTTAGCCAAAGCCTAAATCTCATTCGTATGTATCACTCTATCTCTCATGATTGGTCATTCCAAATCCGTACAGAGGAGGAATCTTAAAATCCATAAAATATTCAAAAGACAAATCATTTAACAAAAGGCAATGATCTAAAAGGAAACATTTAAAACTTTGAAAAGTTAAATCACATTAAAATATGTGATCATAAGAATATTTACTTTTTCTAACTGAAGCTCAAACTCCATATTTGTCCTTATGATAGAGTCAAGGTCCATTAGGGTGTGTTAGGTTACTAGATTAAAAAAGGGGAATAAAAAATCTCTTAGTTCTACCTACTTTCTCATGCAAGTACCCAATATTTGTAGTAGACAAATGGATTTGTAAGGGGTCTTGAGGAATGGGGAACAATTTATGGGAAGGTAGGTCCATTTTAATTTTCTTTTTAAAAATTACCAACATGAGTTGATCTTAGTAACACACTTATTTGTCTACATAGTTTTGTGCCTATAGTAAACTGTTATCCTCTACATATATATGGTCACTAGTCACTTAGTGTCTTTTCATGTCCTTAACATGCCTCATGTTTCCTAAGGTCTCCTCATAATATGCCTATGTTATGCTTATTACATTCCCTTTTTCACTACCTATAATCCTAATATTTCCCCTTGAGAAATTTTATTTTGTTCACTGATCACTCTCCCTAGGGATTCCATTTGTGAGTTGCTGTATAAGACCTTGGAAAGGACCAGGCCTTCCTAAAAAATTATCAAATTTTCACATTACCATTCCAAACATCCCTTTTTAAAATATTTTAACATTGTTTCCACCTCATTGGTTTTCCCTTTGTGAGTTACAGTGTAATACCATGGATAGGACCTAGCCTTCCTCATAAAAATTTCCAATTCCCAAGTCAAAATGAAATTACATGTGTCAAATATGAGATAAGATGTGATTTATTATGAGTTACATGTCATTGACATGCTTCCCAGCTTGATTTATTATGTTTTATGCTTACTTTATTAATCTTTCACTTTTATCTTCTTATTTTCTAATTACATGTAAGAATCCAACTACTTTTCTTTAGTTTTTCATACTTCCCAACTTGAAATAGTGTGATTAATTTAAGACCATTTTGCCAATGTTACTTATCTTTTATACTTCCCAACATGATTTAGTATGATTGATTGACTTAATTTTTTTCTACTATTTGTCTTTCACGTACTTTCCATTTTATTACTTTATTTATATACTTCCTAATGTGATTTAGTGTGATTTTACTTGTTTTAATTTGTTTCCAATCTTTTCATTGTTTAAAAGCAATTTTTCCCCCTTATGTTTACCACCATTTGGTTTATTATACTTAGTCATTTTTTGTTATTACACATTTCCCATCGTGAAATAATGTGTAGTGTATTTGAATAATTATACTTTTCCAAAATCTTTTTGCTTGTTTATTTTTAACCATGCATGTGTCCTACATAATGATAGAAAAGAAAACACCCCACATAATTTTCCTATAACATATACAACAAAAAGTAAAGCACATGTGATAGAAAAAAATATATTCATGCATCAATAACCATAACCAAAATATCACACAAAAGATCAACATCTAACTATCAAAATGGATTATCTCTATATATCACATGTGTTTTAAATATAAATAGTACAAAAATACATCACTCCAGCTCTATGGAAGGGCCCCATCATGTTTATCTCATGGCCTAGCTATGCTACCCATAGATGCCATAGACTATCCCCTATAAATAGTATGTTATAATGAGGATGTCTGAGATCTCAGACTTGATACCTACCCCTATAAATTGGTCACCTAAGCCTGTACCTATCCCAACTAGGTAATGGTAGCTATATGCATGACTCTCTTTTAATCCAGGGCCTGCCATGTATGTACCTCTCCTAATCCCACCCCTAATAGTGGCTACAACCCATATATGCATGCCTATAGCTACCTTATGACCTCCCATACCAATCTAAACTAGCTTTCTTGAGCTAGGGTAGATGGTACCACAAAATCATCTAGTGTGGTGGGGTCATATGGTGTCATCACCCCATCTAGAATATCATGGTGCACTCCCATAACCATGGATCCTCATATGGCCTCCTCATATGTAGGATCTATAAAATTCACACCAAATGGATATCAGATCACATATATATCTCAAAATCTATCTATTTACAATCATATACAACTAATATTTTATCACAAAAACTAACAAAATTACAAGCATTTATTACCTACCATGGTGTCACCAATCATTGTCTCCCCATATACTCATATTTCAAGCATGTCTATCCATTAGCTCATACCTTGAGTACCTCATTTATGGGATGCCTCCCAATTAATGCAAAACTTAAAGTCACCACCCATGCATGCCTCAGGACATTCCTTAATGGTGCCTCTATAGATGAACTCTACCTTGGGATGACTGACAAGTCACCTTGGGTGACCATCTTCTATACTCCACCCCACTGATGGCATATCCATTGGTGGTATGATTGATGTGGTTTTTGTTCTTCTTATTAAAGTACTACCTATGGTACCTATTTTACCCCTACATCCACATCCATACCCTCTCCATCTACCAGTTATCATGATTGACCAATCCATGGTCTCACATGCTATGGTATAACCTCTAATATCTTGACTAGTGCTCCTCTTCCTCTCCCCATTAGCTCTCTTGCATGTTGTGCCCAAAATGTAGGCACCACTATAGGATACTTTAGGTGTGGTAGTCTGAACTATCCTAGTAAGTGTGCCACTAGATATGGATCTACCCACCACATATAATGACCCATGATTTATTGTCATGGCAAACCTAGCACCATAGTCACCCAAATTGACCAAATAGTCACAATATGTGTATAAGGCTACAATACTATCTCTCCTCATGTGATCATCTATAGCACTGGCACGTGGGGAATAACCCATACCACCTATTTTTATCTCTATTGTGCCACTCAAGGTAACTGATCATCAACCACATGGGGAAACCCAATTAGACAATACATCAAGAACCTCTTATATATCTAAACACTCAATAACACTAATGGTCCCATGGTCTTCTTCACTTTAGACCGCATCCCATACACATCATACATGATCTGAATCTAGATGGTAAAACCCAAGTCATAAAGTGCCCATACTCTAATATGGACTGACATAAGGCTATTGCATACAGTGGTACCTTACCATCTAGCTTGTGACATAACACTTGTGTTATCACAAGTCCTATCATAGAATTATGAATATCTATAGTTTATGTAATATAAACATCAAACAAATTCACCCTTAATCATAAGTAAATCTTCTCTAAGCCCATTAGCCACAATGATAGTGCTCATCTCTCTACCTGATCATCTGGTGTCCCTGTGATCACCAGTGTCCCCCCTATCGGTAGTCCAAGTAATGCATGGACATCCTCTAAAGTGATACCAACCTATATGGTATCCCCATCCACCACCCATCTAAAAGTATTGGTCAAATGTTTCTAGGCTCCCAAGAACATGACCACAAGATCAAGGCTTAATGAAATACACCTCATCTCCGTGATTCCTCCTAAGCCTAACATGACCAATCTCACTTTATCAACATCTATCAAGCACTCTAATAGATTAGGTAGCCATGAAGCATCAACCAATCACCAAAATCTTTAGCACCTCTGTAAAATATTAAATAACAAAAGATTTATTAGACCTCCATGTCACTCATAATCAAAATACATTCTTTTAAATTTCATAAAAATAACCTAATTTGCCTTAATTTATTTTTTACCAAATTTGACCCATTTTTAACTAAATTGGCCATTTCAGTACTAATTCAACCACCTTGTGACTTACAAGTACTATATCAACCATCTTCCTTCATTACAGTACTACATTATCCAATTAGAAACCAACTAATTCAGCCCCATAGTACTAAGTCAACTCCTTGGAATTAAAAAACTAAGTCAGCCTTCTTTTTCCCTCTATAGTATTAAGTCAACCACTTATCAAACATACTAAGTCATCCATGTTATATTATGTCAACCCATTTCCCCAAAAAACTAAGTCGGCCATAACCTACTAGGTTGGCCTATTCAAAATTTTATTTTCTACCATCTAAGTTGACTAGGTTAACCTTGTTATTTCAATATGATGACTTTTTGGCCAATTATAATAAATGCCTTAGAAATTTATTGCTCTAACCCCTTCCTAAATAGTACTCTTTTTGATCACTAGTGTCCCTAAAAATCTCTCAGGGTTTATTCTGGTATCTAGATTTGTCTTAATTAACAAATTTTTATAATATCTATAGGTTCACATAATGTTCTTCAGATTGGACACCTTCACATTTCCTAGATCTATTTCTTTATCTACAAAACTAAGGTAAGTCAAGGTATCTTTTTTTCAATTTTATCCTTTCATTTATCATATTTTTTTCCTTATTGCACTTTATTTATCATTAGTATTATGTGTCATCATGTTCATTTATTGAATCACCATCCTTTGTTACACCTGTGTGACACATTATGAACTTTGAGTGGGGCATATGTATAAACATAATATTTTCAAACTTTTATCAATCAATAATGTTATTTATCTTGTAGGAACTTGTTGATTCTCAATCTCTTTGAGTCTACACCTTAAGGGGTACACTAAGAAAGGGGTGGGTAGACCATTGGTGCTTCACAAGATTTTTTTCCTTTTTTCCACTTGCTATCTACATATTTGTCTCCTAAAAACCATTCCCCTAAACGTTGATTACTACTTTTCACCCTCCTCCAGTCATTTACCACCTTCATTATCCCTTTCCCTAACCTAAACCCCATTTTGGTAGTTTACATGACTATGCCAGCCACCTCAACCTTGTATTGTTATTAACAATAGCTTACTAAGAACTAGGTCGACCATGGCCAACTTAGTTCATTATCTAGTAAGTTTCTTGTCAATTGTAATAATAGGTTGACTGGGTCAACTCTGTCAACCTAAACTTTTGAAAAGGATTAGGGTTAGATCCACCTATATAAACACATTCATTCCCATCATTTATTAAGAGAAAAAGAGGGGAAAATAATATAAATTTAAGAGTAGAAGTAATATCTCTTACACATTTGCTTATCCATCATTATCTTTGAGGAGCAAGCTTAGGGTTTCATATTTTCTTTAGAGATACGAATCTTGTCTTATGGAGAAGTCCTTTAGATGCATTGATAGGTTGTGTATCCTAGAGTTGATTTATCCTTGTCATCCTTACATACCTGAAAAACCTCTTGTGAAGAACCTTGGCCAAGGAAGAGATTGAGTCTTGGTGGGTTCATCTTCAAAGGTAAATATTCCTAACATTAGTCCTTCTTTGTAAGAGTATATAGGTATGTATTTGCACTTTTATTACATGCATTAGGATTTTGTATATATTGACATGAGTATATGTCTTCAATGCATGTTTACTTTTAGTGTTTATTAATTTACTTTGTGCCATAAGCTTTGGTGAGTACTAGGTTATATTTTTGCTTTACTTGTTATTAATATAGTAAATATGAAAACATAGGCCCTAGTTAGGGTTATTGCATAATTTTGCTTGACTGGAGGCTTTTGAACCCTCCCTAGTGTTATTATTATGGTAAAATATCCCTTGGCTAGGTCTAGCAGATCCATATTGGTCATGACCCTGATTATCTAATGTATCCCTAATTTAAAGTGTAAGTAGGATCTATCTTCTTCGAGTTAGGATTGATTTGTAGATATGTTGCATTTCTCATTGCATACAACACTCATCCTTTGAAATATATCACAAGATTTGTAAAGCAAAGTTTAACATTGATATTATGCCATCATAGGGCATTTATTCACTTATATTCACAGAAACTGAATAGAGACCTTCAATTGACTTGTGTAAGGATACAAGTGTTTTCTTAAGTTTAACTCCTCAAGTCACATCTTCGTCAGAGATGATTGTAAAAAACATGTGAAAAATATAGAACCATGTCACCTAAATTGTAACCATGAAGAAAAACCTATTAGAGAGGCCAAGCAATGCCATCCTTCATGTATGAATGAGAAGCAAGGCATGGATGATTTTGCATACAAATTATATTTACAAAGTGTGCTTTATTAGATTCAAAATCCTATTATGTATACTCTCTTATTTTAAAATTGAACTTGTTTTAATTTTTTTGGCTTTGGTCAAAGTGATATTGGAGTGTGATCTTTCCATTCAATTTTTCGTATGAATAACTTTGTAACATAATATTATATAAATATATTTAAAAAAAATGAATTAAAAATATCTATAAATGAAAATTTAAGCCTTCGGCCATGATATTAATTTCCATTTCTTCTTTCTATGGAAGGTGATAAATGAAACACTTCATTTGGTTAGTGTTGCTCCAGGGGTTTTCAAAGAATCCAAACAAAACATTAAATTCAAAAGTTCAAATAATAACTTTTTTCTAGTTTCTAAATTGACACCTCTTTTCTTTTATTGTAAGGATTGAGTAACACATATAATTTAAAACAATTTAATCATACCACAATGCAGATTTTGTTATTCCAAGAGTGTGGAATGTGTTTGTGTTCTTGACTAGCTGACATTTGGATGAGAATAATTATCTTGAAGCTCATAAGTTCCAACCATGTCATTGGAAAAATGAGGGTCTAATGTGTTATGGAAAAACCTTGAGAATTTGTTTAAAATAAGTTGATGATAGATATATGTAACTAAATGTTGTTTATTTTTAATTAATTGTAGGAGATTTTAGAAAACCCAATGTTTATGCCATTTGGAAAAGGTGCTAGGCTTTATCTAGGGTATCAATTGGCCCACCTTGAAATTTCTCTCTTCCTTCACTATTTTGTCACTAAGTTCAGGTCAAAATTGTATTCTTTTCAACCTTATTTTTGAAGTTTACTTTTGTATTTCATTAAAATTTCTTGTTAAACTCGTGGTTTACTAATTATTTTGGACTTAAATGTACATTGCTACAATGAATATATGGGAGCTGATAGAAGTTGATCACGCCACATACTTCCCTCTTCCTTCCATGGAAAAAGGCTTTTTAATTCATCTTCATTCTTGATCACTATAATGATGAAAGGTTGTTATGCATCCTATTAAAAAACTATTTTCTTATGTATATGTGACCTAATAATGACTTGGGACTGCTACATAAGAATAATAGTTTATAATTTTTAAAAATTCAACATAATTTAAATGGTTATTTCATAGGTCTTTACAACACTTTTGATACTTAAGGAAGCCTCATCGCATAGTTAAAACTTAGGGAAATTGTAGATCATGAGCCAAATTTTCTTATTCGCATATCTATGAAGATTGAAAGGATATTATTAGCTTTGTTTATTTTTAAATAAGATTCATATTCAAATACTTATGCATATTTAGTGGATAATATTTGATTTAATTAAATTTAAAATAATTTAGTATTATTTATTTTCTTTGGCTATAAGATAAGTGTTCGCCTTATTTTAATATAATGGATAACAAACATCTCTTCTATATAGATTGACTTCTCTGTTGAAATTGTCCTATTATCATACATTAAAACTTTGTTTTATATTCATATATGTCTATATAATTATATTAATTCTTAATAATTAGTATGTGTTTGCCAAATTAAATTATTAATCTATGTTAACATATTTACTATAACTTTTCCATTTATTTATTATAATTATTTATGGTCAAATCATAATATTTATTGAGATAATATATTTTTTGGGGTTGCAAATAAATTAGTGTGACAAGGTATCAAGTTATTTTTATAATAAGTTTTATGCCTATCATTCTCATATGTTCTTTAATCAAATTTTCTTGACTAGTTCTTCACATCCTTAGCTTTGCCTCTTCATTTAATTATGCTTAAGGGGAAATATTAACCCCTTAGAGCTAGGAGGATCCCATAGGTTATGAAAAAGAAATTTTATACCTCTAAAAATAATATAATTAACTAATATATCCATCATCTAGTTCTAATATCCAACCCTTATCCACATATAATAATATTTTGGTCTCAAGATCTCAATATCCATTACAAGATCATTGAGGATTTATTGATACAACAACTCAAGAATAAGACAATGCTTGAAAACATATGTTAAAAAAAAAGTAATCTAACACACAAATTGAATCCTTGAAGTTAGTATTAACACCCTTTTGGTTGCCTCAATCCAACCATGGGAATTCAAATGGGAAGAAAATGAGTAATTTTCCTTGCATACAAATTATGGTGAAATTGATGTGAAGGTTTATCATTTTGTTGAATCATTTTATTTCCATTTTCAACCATTATGTTTTTATTCTCTCTCTTTCCATTATTTATTAGGTTTTATACACCCACCTACCATGTATTATTTAGAGATACCTACCTCTTCAAGATATGTTACCTTCCCAAGTCATGTGAGAATCTAAGACTGACACTATCTTAAAGAATGGACTCAATTTATGTATCAAATAGAGGATTACCCTTCTGTCATGTGTAATGTTAGCTCCATTATTTAGACCACTTTCCTAATCCCCTAAAGGGTATGGGGATAATCTTGGAGTAAATATATTTTCCATATATATTCCACACACACCTCACAACCAACACGATTCAAATGTCATGACCATGACTAGCATGGTATTATATATCTATATTCGAGCCTCCTCTAATTTTGATCTTCAACACCTCAATCATGAGGGTGATTTTATAGTTTGGACCTCTATAATAAATGTTGATGTGGTGGATTACACCCTCTGAAGAGAGGCTCAGATCTCTTCATCCACATGACACAATCAAGACATTCCTCTTGTCGTGGGTGGAAAATGTGAGGGATGAATCTTTAGATTAGGGGCTAGCTCCCCTTGATGAACCATGAGGCCCTGTATCTCCTACTACTAACAATGTGGGGGATGAAAAGGGAGAGACAATACTGAAAATGGGACCTAAGCTAAGAGGTGATGCACCAAAACAATTGGTTTACTTAGCTTTGGGATACACTTTGAACTATGGACAACAAGCATACACTTCATTCAGGTGAGAAAAACTTCCTTGCATCAGTATTTTAGTACGGGGTCCTATGAAGATACAGGGAGGAATAAACCAGCAAAAGAGGTGTTCTAAGACACACTGTTGCATAGCCTATTCACTTCCCTATACTTCTTCATACACTTCTTGTGACCTACAAGAGAAGAAAATCACTATGCACTAGATATGATAGAATAAACTTATGAAAGCATGAAAATAAAATGATTTAACACAAGATAAAACCATAGACATATACAAAAGTGCAAGCTTAAATGGAGGTAAAATTCTCTTTCTGATTCAAGGTAAATTCCTGTAGTGCTTTGCCATACAAGCTGAGAGATAGCTTCTCAAATGAGAAGTTACAAATATATAGAGAGTTGAAAACAAGATGTTAACAAATCCTTAGGAATGAAGACCCATGCTAGAGTTAAACACTTGTCCATGACAAATGACCACATCACTACCATATTCTTCAAACTACGTATGGGAGAGCCATGTTGCAGATGTCCAAGCCACCACCCTTACTGTCATGGGCCTGTAAAATCATGGGATACTCCTAGAAACTAAAAAAGCCATCCCCAAGTTGTTGTGGTTGGACCATGCTCTCTTTAATTCTAGGTGCAACTAGTTGTGCATTAATGGTGAAGCATGAAAACATGGGCTACTCTCCTCTATAGTTTGAAAACCAATCTATTTTATTGGTTTTTAGTAGATATATTTCACCAAATGTATTAATTCTCCTTGTTGAGTTGTCTATGCCACTTGTTTTAGTCTAAGTGATAGTTTATTTTACCTTCTGACCTTGTCATCTAATGGAACTATTATGTGCTTTGTCTTTTTCTGATCTTTACTTTGCCTATGTTTTATCTCTTCCTTGCCTTCTCATTTACCTTAGCTTCTTCTTGGCTTGTCTTTGACTTATGAGGCCTTTAGGTTCTCGTTGGTCTCTAATCCTTTGTTTCGGGATTTTTTCCATGCTTTCCTTCAGACAATATGTTTGAATGAATTATTTCAGACATTTTTTTCTGAAGGAATTCTTTCTTGTGATTGATTCTTTCCCTAAAGGGCACATGTCCTTTAGGCCTTTTGTCTTCATTCTTCACTTCCTCCTAGTGCCCTCTGCAAGGGCACTTAGCTTCCTGAATTACCCTTTTAGGAAATTGTAATGGCCTCTTTTCCTACCCAGGTGACCTCTGCAAGGGTTTCTTTCATCCAAAAGTGCCCTTTGAGCTTTTTGAATGGTCATCTTTCTCAAGGTGCCCTCTGTAAGGGCACTTTGTGCCTCAAAATTCCCCTTTAAAACTTTTGATTTGGTCCTGCCATCGACCAAGGTGCCCTCTACAAGGACACTTTGAGTCCAAAGTTGCCTTGGTGAGAATGCTAAACCAAATCAGGTTCTTCAATGTGTTGTTTCCAAAATCAACTTAGCCCATTTTTGGGAACAACCCCCTACGAAACTTGTCCATTTCATCTTTCATCTCTCTAAGTTTGTTTTCAAGACGGGTTCTTCTCGTTCTCATCTTGGTCCGACTGCACCTTTTGAAATTCGTAAATCACATCTTCCTTGAAAAGTGAAGCTCATTACAGTCTCGATGTGTCTAGGGGACCAAAACTGCCTCTTTCAGAGTTAGTGTCTTTTCTTTTGTTCTTGTGCATAGGCGGTAAAAATTGCTGCTAGTGCATTTCCATTTGAGATGCAAGGGCGGCAAAATTTGCCACCCCTGCATTTTGCCTGCAAGGGCGGCAATATTTTCCTCCCCTACATTTTGAATGCAAGGGCAGCAATTTTTACTGCCCCTGCATCTGAACTAACCCAAACATGTAAGGGCGATAAATTTTGCCGCCCATGCTTGCCTTAGTTTCTATGCGTGACATTTATTGCCATGCGCAGTGGGTGGTTGGGGGCATTTTTCACCCCATATAACTTGATTTAGAGCTCATTTATTTTCATTCTTCCTCCTCTCCTCCTGCCTTTTACATCTGGGCGATCCGATGAACGAGTTGAAGTATATTTTTGTGGATTTAAGCTTGCTGCGCGTGTGGTTTTCCAGGTAGGTCTTGTTTTTACCATTTATTTTTCTTTTTCTTCCTCCTTCTTAGCTTCATTTTAGTTTTGGTTGTTGTTAGGTGGTTTTTTTTTTAATTTTTTCTTCTCTTCTTGTCTTTCCCATCAGCCTCCCTATTTCTTTTACCTGAGGGGGTGGCAATTTTGCTGCCCCTCGTTGCACACAGTTTTTGTAAACCCTACGCGAGAGGCAAATTTTGCCGCACGTGCTTCTTATTTTCCCTTTTTGGTCCTTATCTATGTGGGCAGTGATTTTTGCCACCCATGTAGGCTGTCTGTGCACGGGCGGCAAAATTTTCTGCTTGACCCCTTTTCACTGAAACCTGTATTGGCGGTAAATTTTGTCACCGATGCAGCCCGAAGTGCAGGGGCAGCAAAATACACCACCCCAACACTTTTTCACTCTTGATCTGTAGGGGCGGAAAATTTTTCCACCCCTACTTTTTCCCTTAACCTGCAGAGGTGGAAAAATTTGCTATCTATGCAAGCTGACCCTGCATGGGTAGCAAATTTTTCCGCCCTTGCATTCTGTAAATTCCTCCTACAGGGGCGGCAAGTTTTACTGCCCATGCGTTCCTCCTCCATATTTTTCTAAATCTAGAGGATTTTTCATCTTTTATTTTTTTTTCCCTTCCTTCCTCATTTTCCACACCTTTTTCCGACCCAACCTTTTTAAAGTATCCTCCCATGATCATGATCACTTGATATGTGAATTCTCCAACTCGCTCCCTTTTCGCTAATTATGTGATCATGGCTATAGTTCTTTCTGAAGGCTCTTGCTCATCAACACCAGTCCAATCGAGACCAGTTCCAATGTCAGAAACATCTCCCAAAAAGGCAAATATGATGAAGTACAAGTACCAAGGCGTCTTCTTGATCACTTCAGTCACCTCCAATGTCGACGACATCCAAGACACCAAAATTAACCATGTAGATATGACTAAGTTCATGACTAGAACAAAGGTGAAAAACCCAAGCTCCAAAATAAAGAGGATCATTGAAAGTAACATCCACTTGGTTTCCGCTTTTCTAGTAGCAGCACATCATACATAATTCATCCTCCAATGCACCCACTTCTACAACAAAGAGACAAGGTCAGTCTCAGATGCCAGTGGTAATGTGATAATTTAGCTGGATCCCAAATTCATCGACAAAGTCTTCATGTGCCCTCCCATTACCAAAGTGCTAAAAATTAACTTCACAGAAGCCTAGAAGGAGTACGATAAAGACCCTAAGAGGGCGAAGAAAGTCATGAGTAACAGATGGCTGAAGACACTCAGAACCAGTCTATCTAGATGGCTACAAAACTTCTCAAGGAGTGATTTTATCGAAGAAGTCAGTGACTTGATCACCCTTCTCAGTAGAGTGTGAGGCCTTCCATCTTCCTTACAGTTCCACGAGTGGATGTATTCATTTATTAAGATCATCTTCCAGGGTAAGTAGGTCATCTTTTGGGGTGAGCAGATCGGCAACACCCTTCACGAGCAGCTAACCAAGGTACAAACTTTTTCCAAGTTTTATATGACCTCATACTTTGTGTACATAGCTGCATCGATGTGAACTTTTTTGGGTTTGAAAATCGAAGGGGATAGAAAGACCACCCTGGTCTACTCCTATTACCCCCAGTTGACACATCAAGGGTCAACCCGCCATTTCAAAAAGGTAAATGATGCTTTCTTTGCCATATTTTTATGCCTCTTCAACCCTCAGCTTGAGCAGAAGAGAGTATCTGATGAAGCTTGGACAGTCGTCAATGACTACGGGTGTATGTTCCTCCAATTTCCCACTTTTTTCTATCTTTGGGTTGGCTTTTGCCAAGGCTACCCCTATATGCTCTCCAAGTTTGACAAGTTGGTTCTAATAGAACTTTACCGACAACTGGTTGTCATGCATATTAGACAAATGGAGCTAAAAAAGTTAGGTTTCAGGTTTCCAATCAAAATTGGCAGGTACTCTATTGCAATAACAGCCAAAGCCAAAGTCATGGAAATAGAGATGCAGATGGTCACTCTGAAACAGTTGAAGAGAAGAGACAAATTTGACTACAGGGGAGTCAAGGATAAGATCAGGCAGAAGACTCAATTCCATGAGCCCATGATTGAGGACATTTGGATAAACTTGAGGATAGCTGAAGAAATCAGGAAGATGGACTATAACAAGCTGACCCTAGAACAAATTGAATATTTGGGGCTTGCAGAGATTCCCCCAATCTAGCCAATGATGGGAACATCATCAATAACAGGTACCTAACTAAAAAGATTTCTGGCTCCCCTCTTCCTCCAACTCAGTGGTCCTAGAAAGAACTAACTTCTCTGAGGAAGAGATTTGAACCAATATTGGCTAACACCAATGACTGGTTAGCGGCCAAAGGGATCACACTGAAAGAATTTATCATGGGATCCGAGGTTGAGTTCCAAGCAGAGATGAAAAAGAAGGCAGAAAATAGAACCAAGAACAAAGGTGATGTTCCTTCTCCATCTAGGCCTCACAAGCCTAGAATCATCTTTGTTTCCAAAAAATCAAAGACTACTGAAGAGCCAGAAGTGGCAGCTAAAGGAATTGCAGAACAAAGCTCCCAAGAGCCAGCAACCTAACCGATGGAAATAGATGATCGGCCTTCAGGATAACCAAGCACTGAACCTCTACCTTCATAAGAAGAAGCACAACCGCTCAAAAGCATCTCTCCTCCACCTCAGTCTCCTGTGGCACCCCCTTCTCCTCTCTCTCTTATCAGTGTTCCTTCTTCTAGAGCTGCCTCTCCTTCCACAGTTATATTTGGTGATCCTCAGGGCACTTCTAGAGGTACTCCTCACTCCTCTGGGTCCATTCTTAGTCTTTTGTCTCTTTCTTTCAATCTGAGAGAAAGTTTTGTGTAAGAGCCAAAATCAATGGCCGATACAGTTTCACCTGTTACTCCAACTGTGACCACTGTCACCACTAGCAGTGTAGAAGCTACCATAGTAACGCCAGCTAAGGGAACCATTGCCATAGTAGGTACTTCTCTCCCACCTTGGATGTCAGCATTCACCCCCAAAAGAAAGAAGTTTGCCATCTCTCCAGATGACTTTGATTTTGGCAAAATAGTGCCAGTGAAAGCTAAAGCTCCGAAGAGGCCAAGAATTCTCTCAAAATTGGTTGAGGAAAAAGGGCATTTTTTTTGGAAATAGCTAAGCCTCCATAAGATACAACCCTTGAGGGTTTTGAAATAAGCAGCTATTCCATCTCTCGTGTTGAACTTGGCAAAGTTACTCACGAAGGTGTAAAAAGTGACCTTCAGTCTGCTATAGACATCATGGTCTAGAAATTCGACCGAGAAAAGGAGATGAAAGATTATTACAAGGCCAAGACAGAACAGCTGACAACAGTAATAAGAAAGTTCACTCTTCCCCCTGAAGCGGCAACTCCAGAGGCCTTCTCTATAGATGACCCTGTCATTCAAAAGGCAGAGAAGACTTATTTGAAGGAGAAATTTTTGGAGGATTATATTGAAAAGATGCATGCTTAGGGATTTTCCTTGCTATCAGAGGTTACAGAAAAGATAGACAAGATGAAGAAGGTAAGAGTAGAGTTAGATGACCTTGTCTCTCTTATCTCTCAAGAGGTTGATAGTTCAGAAAAAGATCTTAGCAAATGGAGGGAGATGAAGGATCTAAAGAAATGCACCTTGATATCTATCAGTGTCATCTCCAACAAGGAATCTTATGTTGAGATAAAGGAGTCACTGATCTTCAGGATCCAGGTACTCAAAGATTTAATTGAGGATCTCAAATCTTCCAAGGATGCTAGTGAGAAGAGTGACACAGGCCTACTTAATAAACTAGAAGAACTGCCCTGCAACCTCACTTCTATAGATAACCAATTTCTCTCAGCTGAAGAAATGATCCAAGGTTTTAAAGGGATGATTCAAAGAGATTTTGAAGAAAAGGCCTTCTTAATGACCTCTGTGGACAATATCCTAGATACTCAGCTGACTCTGGATAATCTAAAATCTAGATTAATTGGTCATGCTAAGTCCATCACAGCAATGAAGGATGCTTTAATCAGAGTCAGAATCATCTCCAAGAACATGGTTGCGCCAGACAGTATAGGAATTTAGGCATCCATTGCTGTGTATGATGCTCATCTGAGAAGTTTGGTATCAAGAAATGAAAATTTTCCCCCTTCTCTCTTCTTCTTTCCTTATGCACTTTTGTCTTGTGAAAAGTGCATGAAATTTTGTAATATGTAATTACATGTAAAAATTTCAAAAAAATATCTCAAAGTCAAAGATGAGTCATCTTTGACTGAGATATTTTTTGTATTTTAATAATTTCTATTTTTGAGAGTTTCTCCCTATATATAGTGGAGACCTCTTTTGTAAATATATCTTGGATAATAGAGAGCAAAAACTCTGCTGAAATTGAAACACTTTTTGAGACTTTGTGCTCAAACTTGTAAATCATATTTTGTTGAATGAATGAGAACCGGGTTTATTTCAGACTTTGTGTTGAAGTTATCTATGTTATTTAGGAAACAGTTTCTTATGTTCTCTTTTCTTATAATCTCTTTTTTATCTGATTTAATAAGCAAAGTAGGTGTGTTAATATTATCTGAGAGCATTTTTAAAAGGTAGAAGATAGACTTTGAGCTATTTTTATCTTTGTGATTTAGTTATTTTTTATAGTTTCAGGTGAAGACTTTGTGCTTCGTTTCATTCTACGGTTACGCTTGTTCCAAATCGATGAAGGAGACTACAGAAGACTTTGTGCTTACGTGAGTTCTCTTGTAGACTTTGTTACTTCAAGTAATTTTCTACTTTGCGATGAATACCGTTCTTGAAAGAAGAGGAATGTTGTTAACTAAGGACCAGGAATTCCCTCTTTTGTTCTTTATACATTACCTCTGAAAAAGAGGGGTGGATGTTGTTATACCACCCCATGTGTTATTTTTTGCTTAGTTATATATATATATATATATATCCAGCTTATAAATATTTATAGGGAACCTCTCCTTGATGAGAGGAGAGATTTACCTTGTCCAGATCTGGTAAATCCACACTTTTTGTGACGTAAATATCCCTGTGTTGTGGTTGATATACCCATTTTGTCCTCAGTTAGTTGACGACAAAATATTCACCCAAAAGTTTTTTGGCGACTCCGCTAGGGAATACGAACGTGCATTTTGAAGCCTCAAGCTTCTTGAAGCAGTTTCAGTCCCTTTTTCCTTTGAAATCTAGCTACTCCACGTTACACAAGAAGCCAGAGAGTCAAGGGTGTTTTTGACCCCGTGTTTGAATTGGCACAACAGAGCAATTTTGATGTGTTTCCTCCACCACCTTCCCATCAACGGTCTAAGAGCTTTCCTCCTGACACTATCAAGTCACCGATGCAAGGCAGAGCTTCTCTTCATACTGTTAATCAAGCCCTGCCTATAAACACTCCACCAAGGTTCATTATCCCACCATTTAATCATCTTATCATAATGGCTCAAGGCCCATGGGGAAATTCCTTTGGTCCTCTTAATTTAACTGCACCTTTGCATGAATTACCTCGTAATTCTAGAAAAAAATTTCCTAAGTTTTTTGGTGACGAAAAGGTTCATCTCGATGAGCATATTGCCGCTTTCTCCATGGCATGTAGTGTAATCAGTGTGGAATTTGAAGATGTAGCAGTGAGACTTTTTGTGGAAGCCCTGCAAGGCACTGTCGCAGATTGGTTCTACCACCTACAGGCTAGGTCAGTGACTGACTGGGACACGCTCAAAGCTAAATTCAAAGCTAGGTTTAAACCTCCTGAAGATGCACATGCTTTGTTAGCACAACTAACATAGATGAAAAAAATCCCAGGAACCCATGAGGGATTTCATAGCTAAACTCAATAAGTTGAAAAACTGGATTCCAATTGTTGCTCAGTGCATGCCAGAAAATCTCTAATGCTTTTTCATCAACTTGCAGCTTCCCAAAGTAAGTTTTCTATTGAGGTGAGCTGGCCCTATGGATTTAGCATTAGCTCAAAATTTGGCTACTGAGATTGAAGATGATCTTATCTTGGCAGGTAAGATCAGAAAAAACCCTAGTAAAAATTAAATTTCTCCATCTGCTGAAAGTTCTTCCACAGGCACTACAGATCCTATGGTACAAAAATTGACAAATGAACTAATAGCTTTGAAGAGGCAAATAGCCCAAGGTTCATTTGCTCCCACCTATTGGGATATGCCTAGGAGAATGTTCCAGAATCAACAGTATCAGGGTAATGCTACCCAGAACTAAGGGCAACCAAATCTCCTGCCTCCCCCTCCAGGGAAATCGGCCATTGAAGTAGCACCTGCCAATTTAGTGATCGGTTACCTAGAGACTAAACACGACTATTTGTTCTAACCTTAGTTGAACCAACAAGATGATGCTAATCTCTTCGATGAGCAGGAAGAAGAATTAGCTTGCGAATCCAATATCGGTTTCCTAGATTACCAGGATGAAGCTGGAAGTAAAGAAGAGGGTTTGGATGGATCCTATGCTATTTTCACCAGATCTCAAAATCAATCAGCTTCACAGACTGACAAAAGAAAGGTAGAGGAAGAACTCCAGCCAGTGGTTTCCATCGCTAAATGAGGGACTCCATTGTCTCCGCAATTAAAAGATCAGGTAATTCATAAAAAAGTAAATACCTCCAACCACCCCATACCTTCTCCTTCTGTGGTTCAAACCAATGCCACACCTACTAAAAATCCAGATGATGGACCCTCTTCCTCTGTCTCAAGTTCTTTTTAATTATTTGATATAATTGATCATGATAGAAAGACTAAAATTCAAATGATAGAGGTTGAATATTTGAGGGCTAACCCAGAACAATTTGATAGGTTAGTAGAATATATAAAAAACAAAGTCATCCCTGTAAGACAAGACTCTTTGAAGGCCATTCATGATCCTCCTAAAGATAAATCGGCCCAAAACAATCTTGTTGTGACTCCCCCTGTTTCTCTCAAAAAAATAGAACCTTTCTATATTTCCCTACTAATAAATGATTATAAACTGAGTAATTGTATTATAGACTCTGGAGCCTCAGATAATGTCATGCCCGCAAAGGTGACGGATTCCCTTGGCCTAACTTTGACCAAAACTTTTGGGAGGTGTTTTTCTATGGAAAATAAGCAAGTTCCCCTGCTTGGTCAGATAAAAGACGCTCAATTTGCTTTCACAACTTTTCTAGAAAAGCAGATAAAAATGACGGTTTTAGTGGCTAATGTTCCAGCATCTTACGGCATCTTGCTCGGGTGAAATTTTTGCAAAGATGTTGGAGGTGAGATAAGTATGGACTTGTAGGAAGCAATAATCTCAATTCAAGGTGTCATGAAGAAGTTGCCTCCTGAAAAAGAAGCAAGGTATGTAGTTACCCGATCGTCGGCACCGAAAGCTCAAATTTTGTTTGAGTCCTCAGGCATGGGCAACTACTTCCTATCTATGGATGAGATCCATGAGGTATTTGATGAAACCCTTATGGGTGATAACTTGAGATTGTGTTCAGCTGACACAGCAGGAAAATTGACAAATCAAAATGAACACATGGAAGAACCTCTTTTCCCAAATGAAAGAGTTTTCAAAGAAAAAGCAGCGTCTAACGAGGTATGGACCTTAGAATTTGATGGCAGCTGCTCTTTCACTAGTTCAAGAGCCGAGGCTATGTTGGTATCTCCTCAAAGAGATATTATTCCTTTGTCCTAAAAATTATAGTTCAACAATACCAATAACACAACTGAGTATGAATCCCTGTTGCTTGGATTACAGGCTGCCAAAGAAAAAGGCATTAGGCTACTCCATGCTAAAGGGGATGCTGAGTTGGTAGTCTACCAGGTGAGAAACCTCTATCAGACAAAAAATAAAAGGTTGCACCACTATCACAATCTAGTCTGAGATTAAATTGAAAACTTTGACACTTTCAACATCTCTGCCGTTCTGAGGGAATTCAATGACCGGGTGAATGCATTGGCTGTTTCTGCTACTCTCTTAGTTCCTCACCCAGACTTTAAGGGAGATAAGTACACTATTAAACTAGTCTTTTGGCCAAGTGTACCTGATAATGCCAGCCATTGGCAAGTATTTAATAACGACGGTCAAATCATCACCTTCTTAGAGCAAAAGGATAGTTTTGAACAACTATATTTTGAAGGTAGTGAACCCCGAGGATGTGAAGCAACTCCTGAGTCAAATACGAATACAGGCAAGGATTTCCTATAGCTTAAGGGGAATAAGATTCCCAAAAGCCTGGTTTCCCTAGAGAAGTTATTTGATAACCATGACAAGTTTATTAAACAACAACGAATAGATTCAAACTCCTCTCAAGATTTTGATCAGATAAACTTGAGAACCAAGCAAGATCCTAAAATGGTAAACATTGAGAAATGCTGCACTCCCGAGAAGAGATTTAAGCTTGCTAGTTTACTTCATCAATATATAGATGTATTGGCCTATTCCTATGATGATCTGAAATCACTCAAGCTAAATGACATTCACCACGACATTCGTCTGAAGGCAAACTCGGTACCTTATAAGCAAAAGTCTAGGCAATATAATCCAAAAATTTCAGGTACTATTTTATCTGAGATACAAAAAATGCTTGACGCTCAGATAATTTTCCCAATCCATCACTCAACATGGATTGCCAACATAGTTCCTGTCAGGAAGAAGAATGGTGAAATTTAGATCTGTGTGGATTTCAGGAACTTAAATCAGTTGTCTTTGAAAGATAACTATCCTTTTCCTATCATGGATCAAGTTCTGCAGATGGTAACAAGTTCATAAATGTTATCAATGCTAGATGGTTTTTTAGGGTACAATCAGGTCAAAGTCGGGAAAGCAGATCAGCATAAGACAGCATTCACCACACCTTAGGGCACCTTCACTTATCGAAGGATGCCTTTTGGTTTGATAAATGTAGGTGCCACATTTCAAAGGGCGATGGATCTCACTTTCAAAGATGAAATAGGAAAATTCATTATAGTATACTTGGATGATCTAACAGTGTTTTCAAAGCATCATTCTGAACATGTCCACCATTTGCAAAGGATACTGAAACGCTGTTGTCAAAATGGTATTTCTTTAAACTCAAAGAAATCTATCTTCAGAGTAACTGAAGGGAAACTTCTTAGACACATTGTGTCTCGAGAAGGTATTAAAATTGACTTGAAAAGAGTCAAGTCCATCCAGAAACTTCCTTGACCTACCAGGAAGACCGTAGTTCACTCTTTCTATGGAAAGGTAAATTTTCTTCGGAGGTTCATTCTCGAGTTTGCTGAGAAAACTCATCACATTGTCAACATGATGAAAGACAATGCTACATTTAGGTTGACTGCTGAGGGTAAATCAGCATTCAAAGAAATCAAAGAAGCAATTGATCACGCACCAGTCTTGGTTTGTCCAAATTATACTAAAAGTTTTAAAATATACAGTTATGCTTCTGAGCATACACTATTGGCCATTTTAGTCCAACAAAATCAAGGTGTAGAATATCCTATCTCTTTTATGAGTTGTCCACTTAAGGTTCATGAGCTGAAATATTCCCTTATAGAGAAGCATGCATACGTAGTGGTCAAAGTGGTCAAGTATTTCAGGTTTTATACCTTAAACTCTCACATTGAAGTTCTCATACTAGACACAACAATAAAATCTATTTTGACTCAGCAGGAGTTCGATACGAAGAGAGGTAACTAGATTTACAAGACTCAGGAGTTTGATCTAGACATCAAACCTACCAAGCTCGTACAGGGAAAGGGTCTTTGCCAGTTGATTGCCAATAACATTCCAGGTGAAATAGAAAATGAAAAAGTAGAGATCGAAGGCATGTCTACGGTCCTCTTTATTGCAACTATCGATGAGTGGTATTCTGACATTGCCCATTTTCTGACATATGGTGAGTGTCTCGCTCATCTTTCTTATAAAGAGAAATGGAATGTTAAATTAAAAGTAGTTGGTTATGTTCTGTGGGATAATTGTCTTTACAAGAGAAACCTGGATGGGGTATTTCTTCATTTTGTTGATAAGGCGCAACAAGAAAAACTCTTAGAGTTTTTTCACAATCTGGCCTATGTAGGGCATTTTTCTGCACCGGTGACAGTGCACAAAATTCTACGAGCAAGGTATTATTGGTCCACGCTGTTCTAGGATGCCTACAAATGGGTGCATAGGTATGAATTGTGTCAACAGTTTGTTGGGAAGCCTAAGCTACTTGCATTGCCTCTCAAGCTGGTAACAATCAAAGAACCATTTCAGCAAATGGGGCATTGACTTCATTATCATAATCAACCCATCTTCAAGTGTCAGGCATGATTATGTCCTCATGGCAACATACTACTTTACTAAGTGGGTGGAGGCCATGCCAACCAAACACGCTACGTCTGAAGTGGTGTGCAATTTTTTCAAAGAAAAAATCATCTCTCGATTTGGGGTCCCACTCAAGATTGTAACAGATAATGCGGCCTATTTTTCATCACATGAAATTACTCAATTTTATTTTTATTATGAGATTACCTTATCCCACACTTTAGATTATTTCCCTCAAGGAAATGGCCAAGTAGAATCGAGTAATAAGAACCTGGTCACTATTATCAGGAAGTTGGTGGATGACAATCAGAGAAAGTGGCACAAAGTATTGTATGATGCTTTATGGGTAGATAGGATAACACCCAAAAGGGCTATAGGTATGTCACCTTTCCAGCTTCTATATGGATTGAATGCATATATCCCCATCACCCTTGAACTACTAACACTCAGGTTAACTAAAGCAATCAAAGACACAACCTTCGAAAGCTCAGTTGATAAAAGAATCATGTGGCTGATCGAGCTGAATGAGCGACGGGCCATGGTAGTGGATCAAATTATGAAACATTAGAACTGGGTGAAGGCACTTTTTGATAAAAAACTAAAGTTTGTGAATTCCAAGTTAGAGATCAAGTCTTGTTGTGGGACAAGAGGCGAGAACCAAAAGGGATGCACGGTAAATTTGACTTCCTATGGAAAGGCTCGTTCACCATTCGACAGCACTATGGTGAGGCTAGTTTCTTGCTGGAGTACTAAGATGGAATGTCATTTGCACTACCTCATAGTGGGCAACATCTGAAGCTATTCAATCCTTGAAGCTTGGATAAATTTGTTTATATATATGTATAGTTTTTACTTTTTGTCTATTTTTCTTTCATTTTTGGCTTGACTCTGTAGCCCAATGGCTTAGATGAAGGTGCTTAGAGACTGGTTTCTACTCTCATTAATTGATTTGATTAACGGAAGTTCCCCAATAGGAGCCAGCTATTGTTTTCAAAATTAGCTTAGCCTATTTTTGGGAACAACGCCTTATGAAACTTATCCGTTTCGTCTTTCGTCTCTCTAAATTTGTTTTCAAGACGGGTTCTTCTCATTCTCGTCTTAGTCTGACTGCACCTTCTAAAATTTGTAAATCATGTCTTCCCTAAAAAGTGAAGGTCGTTATGGTCTCGATGTGTTCAAAGAACCAAAACTGCCTCTTTCAGAGTTAGTGTCTTTTCTTTCATTTTTGTGCACATGCGGCAAAAATTGCCACCAGTGCATTTCCATTTGAGATGCAAGGGCGGCAAAATTTGCCACCCCTGCATTTTGCCTGCAAGGGCGGTAATATTTGCCACCCCTGCATTTGAATGTAAGGGCAGTAATTTTTGCCACCCCTACATCTGAACTAACCCGAACATGCAAGGGTGGCAAATTTTTCCACCCATGCATGCCTCGGTTTCCATGTGCGACATTTATTGCCGCACGCAACGGGTGGTTGGGGGCATTTTTCACCTCATATAACCCAATTTGGAGCTCATTTCTTTTCATTCTTCCTCCTCTCCTCTTGATTTTTGCTTTTGGATGATTTGATGAATGAGTTGAAGTACATTTTTGTGGATTTAAGCTTGTTACGCGTGTGGTTTTCCAGGTAGATCTTGTTTTTAGCATTTATTTTTCTTTTTCTTCCTCTTTCTTATCTTTGTTTTAGTTTTGGTTATTGTTAGGTGGTTTTTGTTTTTATTTTTTCTTCTCTTCTTGTCCTTCCCGTTGGCCTCCCTATTTTTTTTACCCGAGGGGGCGGCAATTTCACCGCCCCTCGTTACATACAGTTTTTGTAAACCCTACGCGAGTGGAAAATTTTGCCACCCATGCTTCTTGTTTTCCCTTTTCGGTCCTTACCTACATGGGTAGTGATTTTTGCCGCCCACGCAGGCTGTCCATGCATGAGCGGTAAAATTTGCCACTCGACCCCTTTTCACCGAAACCTGCATCAGCGGCAAATTTTGCCGCCGATGCAGACCAAAGTGCAGGGGTGGCAAAATTTGCTAGCCCAACACTTTTCCACTCCTGATCTGTAGGGGCAGTGAATTTTTCTAGCCCTACTTTTTCCCCTGACCTACAGAGGTGGTGAAATTCACCATCTATGCAGGCTAACCCTGCATGGGCGGTGAATTTTACCACCCTTACATTCTGTCAATTCTTCCTGTAGGGGCGGTGATTTTTTCCACCCATGCATTCCTCCTCTAGATTTTTTTAACTCTGGAGGATTTTTTGTCTTTTCCTTTCTTTCCCTTCCTTCCTCATTTTCCACACCTTTTTCCAACTCAGCCTTTTAAAGTATCCTCCCATGATCATGATCACTTGATATGTGAATTCTCCAACTCGCTCCCTTTTTCCTAATTATGTGATCATGGCTACAGTTCTTTTTGAAGGCTCTTGCTCATCAACACCCATCTGATCGAGACCAGTTTTGATGTCAAAAATGTCTCCCAAAAAGGCAAAAATGATGAAGTACAAGTACCAGGGCGTCTTCTCAATCACTTCGGTCACCTCCAATGTCGACGACATCTGGGACACCAAAATTGGCCACATAGATATGGCCGAGTTTATGACTAAAATGAAGGTAACGAACCCAAGCTCTAAAATAAAGAGGATCGTTGAAAGTAACATCCACTTGGTTTCCACTTTTCTAGTAGCAGCACATCATACAAAATTCATCCTCCAATGCACCCGCTTCTACAACAAAGAGACAAGGTCAGTCTCAGATGCAAGTGATAATGTGATAATTCAGCTAGATCCCGAATTCATTGACAAAGTCTTCATGTGCCCTCCCACTACCAAAGTACTAAAATTTGACTTCACAGAAGCCTAGAAGGAGTACGACAAAGACCTTGAGAGGGTGAAGAAAGTCATGAATAACAGATGGCTGAAGACACCCAAGACCAGTCTATCCAAATGGCCACATAACTTCCCAAGGAGTTATTTTATTGAAGAAGTCGGTGACTTGATCACCCTTCTCAGCAGAGTGTGAGGCCTCCCGTCTTTCTCACAGTTCCATGAGTGGATATATTCGTTTATTAAGATCATCCTCCAGGGTAAGCAGGTCATCTTTTAGGGTGAGTAGATCAGCAACACCCTTCACAAGCAACTAACCAAGGTATAGACTTCTTCCAAGTTTTATATGACCTCATACCTCGTGTACATAGCTGCATCGATGTGAACTTTTTCAGGTTTGACAATTGAAGGGGATAGAAAGACCACCCCGGTCTACTCCTATTACCCCCAGTTGACACTTCAAGGGTCAATCCACCATTTCAAAAGGGTAAATGATGCTTTCTTTGCCATATTTAAATGCCTCTTTGACCCTCAACTTGAACAGAAGAGAGTATCTGATGAAGCTTGGACAGTCGTCAATGACTATGGGTGTATGTTCCTTCAATTTCCCACTTTCTGCTATATTTGGGTTGGCTTTTTCTAAGGCTACCCCTATATGCTCCCTAGGTTCCCTTCTGACAAGTTGGTTCTAATGGAACTTTGCCAACAATTGGTTGTCGTGCATACTAGACAAATGGAGTTGAAAAAGCAAGGTTTCAAGTTTCCAGTTGAAATTGGTAGGTACTCTATTACAACAACAGCTAAAGCCAAAGTCATGGAAATAGAGATGCAGATGGTCACTTTGAAATAGTTCAAGAGAAGAGATAAATTTGACTACAGGGGAGTCAAGGACAAGATCAGGCGGAAGACTCAATTCCATGAGCCCATGATCGAGGACATCTGGATAGACTTGAGGACAGCCAAAGAAATCAAGAAGATGGACTATAACACGCTGACCTTGGAACAAATTGAATATTTGGGGCTTACAGAGATTCCTCCAAATCTGACCGATGATGGGAACATCATCAATAGCAGGTACCTAGTTGAAAAGATTTCTGGCTTCCCTCTTCCTCCAACTTAGTGGTCCCAAAAAGAACTAACTTCTATGAGGAAGAGATTTGAACCAATATTGGCTAACACCAATGACTGGTTAGTGGCCAAAGGGATTGCACTGAAAGAATTTATCATGAGATCTGAGGTTGAGTTCTAAGTAGAGATGAAGAAGAAGGCATAAAATAGAACCGAGAACAAAGGTGATGTTCCTTCCCCATCTAGGCCTCACAAGCCTAGAATCATCTTTGTTTCCAAAAAATCAAAGACTACTAAAGATCCAAAAGTGGTGGCTAAAGGAATTATAGAACAAAGCTCCCAAGAGCCAGCAGCCCAACCAATGGAAACAGATGATCGACCTTCAGGACAACCAAGCACTAAACCTCTGCCTTCACAAGAAGAAGCACAACCACTCAAAATCATCTCTCCTTCTTCGCCTCAGTCTCTTGTGGCACCCCCTTCTCCTCTCTCTCCTATTAGTGTTCCTTCTTCTAGAGCTACCTCTCCTTCCAGAGTTATATTTAACAATCCTCAGGGTGCTTCTGGAGGTACTCCTCGCTCCTCTGGGTCCATTCTTAGTCTTTCATGTCCTTCTTTCAATCTGGGAGAAAGTTCTACGCAAGAGCCAAAATTAATGGCTGGTATAGTTTTGCCTATTACTCCAAATGCGACCACTGTCACCACTAGCAGTGTAGAAGCTGCCATAGTAATGCTAGCTGAGGGAACCATTACCATAGTAGGTACTTCTCTCCCACCTTGGATGTCAGCATTCACCCCCAAAAGAAAGAAGTTGGCCATCTCTCCAGATGACTTCGATTTTGGCAAAATAGTACCGGTGAAAGCTAAAGCTCCGAAGAGGCCAAGAATCCTCTCAAAATTGGTTGAGGAAAAAGGGCAGAATTTTTTGGAAATAGCTAAGCCTCCATAGGATGCAACTCTTGAGGGTTTTGAAATAAGCATCTATTCCATCTCTCGTGTTAAACTTGGCAAAGTTGCTCACGAAGGTGCGAAAAGTGACCTTCAGTCTACTATGGACATCATGGTCCAAAAATTTGACCAAGAAAAGGAGATGAAAGATTATTACAAGGCCAAAATAGAGCAGCTGACAGCAGTAATAAGAAGGTTCACTCTTCCCCCTGAAGCGGCAACTCCAAAGCCCTTCTCTATAGATGACCCTGTCATTCAAAAGGCAGAGAAGACTTATTTGAAGGGGAAAGTCCTGGAGGATTATATTGAAAAGATGCATGCTCAGGGAGTTTCCTTGCTATCAAGGGTTACAGAAAAGATAGACAAGATGAAGAAGGTAAGAGCAGAGTTAGATGACCTTGTCTCTCTTATCTCTCAGGAGGTTGATAGTTCAGAAAAAGATCTTAGCAAATGGAGGGAGATGAAGGATTTGAAGAAAAGCACCTTGATATCTATCAGTGCCATCTCTAGCAAGGACTCTTATGTTGAGATCAAGGAGTCATTGATCTTCAGGATCTAGGTAATCAAAGATTTAATTGAGGATCTCAAAGCTTCCAGGGATGCTAGTGAGAAGAGTGACACATGCCTGCTCAATAAACTAGAAGAACTGCCCTACAACCTCACTTTTAGAGATAACCAATTTCTCTCAGCTGAAGAAATGATCCAAGGTTTTAAAGGGATGATTCAAAGAGATTTTGAAGAAAAGGCCTTCTCAATGACCTCTATGGACAATATCCTAGATATTCAGCTGACTCTGGACAATCTAAAATCCAGATTAACTGGTCATGCTAAGTCCATCACAGCATTGAAGGATGATTTAATCAGATCCAGAATCATCTCCAAGAACATAGTTGCGCCAGATAGTATAGGAATTCAGGCATCCATTACTATGTACGATGCTCATCTGAAAAAGTCTGGCAGCAAGAACTGAAATTTTTCTCCCTTCTCGCTTCTTCTTTCCTTATGCACTTTTGTCTTGTGAAAAGTGCATGCAATTTTGTAATATGTAATTACATGTAAAAAGTTCAGAAAAATATCTCAAAGTCAAATATGAGTCATCTTTGACAGATATTTTTTGTATTTTAATATTTTCTATTTTTGAGAGTTTCTCCCTATATATAGTGGAGACCTCTTTTGTAAATATATCTTGGATAATAGAGAGCAAAAACTCTGCCAAAATTGAAACACTTTTTGAGACTTTGTGCTGAAACTTGTAAATCATATTTTGTTGAATGAATGAGAAGCAGGTTTATTTTAGACTTTGTATTGAAGTTATCTGTGTTGTTTAGGAAATAGTTTCTTATGTTCTCTTTCCTGATAATCTCTTGTTTATCTGATTTAATAAGCAAAGTGGGTGTGTTAATATTATCTGAGAGCGTTTCTAAAAGGTAGAAGATAGACTTTGAGGTAGAAGATAGACTTTGAGTTCTCTTGTGGACTTTGTTACTTCAGGTAATTTTCTACTTTGCGGTGAATACCGTTCCTGAAAGAAGAGGAATGTTGTTAACTAAGGACTAGGAATTCCCTCTTTTGTTCTTTATCAATTACCTCTGAAAAAAGAGAGGTGGATGCTGTTATACCACCCCATGTGTTATTTTTTGCTTAGTTATATATATATATATATATATATATATATATATATATATATATATATATATATATATATATATCCAGCATATAAATATTTATAGGGAACCTTCCCTTGATGAGAGGAGAGATTTACCTCATCCAGATCTAGTAAACCCACACTTTTCATGACGTAAATCTCCCTGTGTTGTGGTTGATATACCCATTTTGTCCTCAGTTAGTTGAAGACAAAATATTCACCCAACACAATGTAAATGACTCATGAATCTTTCAAGTAAAAGCACTTTGAAAACTTGATTCCTTCTTGATATACCATTTTAGACTACCTAGTAGATTCTACTTTGGGTTTCACATCAACTTCAACTAATAAGGAAAATAAGTAAAGACATTTGGAAAACTTGATTTGGTCTGTCAAGACCAAATCGAGTTTTGCAAGTGACTTTAATTATAAACCTTTATAAGTAACGATGCTTGCAAAGTATGAATAACACTAGAAGAACCAAATTGGGTTTATCAACCAACTTGACTTATGAAAATTTCACAAGTAAAGTCATTTAGAAAACCCAATTTGGTCTATGAAGACCAAATTGGGTTTTGCAAGTGACTTAGCTTATGAAAATTTCATAAGTTAAGTTGTTTGTAAAACTTGAAATGCACTACTATAGGTGAAGTAACTGCACTTGACAAACCTAAAATGCACTTGTCTAAGCAAAATGATAAAACACCTAGATTTTTCATGGAATAGGTCTGACAAGGGGTATTTTGCATAAGGCAGCTGAGGGATGACTTAGCTAAATCATGGAGACTCTTTGCAAAGAAAAAGGAGGGGGTGCCCAATTTTGGCCTATAGGACCAAAAATTGGTCAACAATAAACAAATCAAAGAAGTAGAGGGAATACTTATATATTATTACACTTAAGTATGTGGTCACCCACATTAAATTAAATTTAAATGTATCATCCTTTGAGGAATTACATATACAACAATTCATCATAGGGTATTATTATCCTCCCCTTCCTACATTTGAGTGTAACATACAATCCATTCATGAAACATGGGGCATCTCATCAAAATAATTATACCCCATTACAAGCCAACAATGTTGTAGAAGTTATAATCCCCACTTGGGTGGGACACATCCTAGATATTAGAGCTAGTTGTGCACTATGCCTTCTATTGATACTATGGGTCACAGGATCATCTACACACTACGCATTTAACAATACCCACTCAACAATTCCCACTCAATCAATCCAATCATTCTCATAATCAATTTGTTCCACCCTATAGTCAATGATATTTATCTATCCATGCTAACATTGACTATGTAATGCATAAAAAGAGGCCCAACCTCTAAAGGCCACAACTTTTGATCTGTAGCTCTGTTTGAGACCATCTTCATGCAAAATGACTGTCTATTTATGAATATTTTTGATATTTCTTGGAAACCATATGTGACCATTTGAGGGTCTAAAATTATAGTTTAAAATTATTTTTGATATTTTTATAAATTTAGAAATTGTATATTTTTGTAATTGGACTTGAACTTTAGTTGATATTTGCTCGATAGAGTTTATTTTTGGATTTTTTTTAGAGATACACACATTATACATATAAAAATTACTAAAAATAACAACTACTAAAAATAATAGGTCAAGTTTTGTTAATTTTAGAGTTTCAAATTTTTACATGTCAACTCCAATTCTGAGTTGAGGCTTATTTATGCATTATTCATAATTATTTGAATCATTCAATACAAAACAATATAGGTTATTATTTTATAATATTTATGTATTGACATTTTATTGTCTTGATAGTATTCATGTTTATTATTCGGTATTAGATCAAGTTTCAACCTTCAATTTGTAAGAGATGGTGAGAGGATGAGGATGAATCACTTAGATGAACTAGATTATGCAAGATCTGAAGAGACAAGTAAAGTAATTAACCAGGATTATTACGAATCAAAGATAAAGGAGAGCATAAGATGAAGTAGAAGATGCCATAGATATGAATAAAAATTATGCAAGAGGAAGATCAACAATAACAACAACAATTAATGGAAAAGAGGATGGTTAGAGCTTTATAAGGAAGGAATGAAGGAATCAAGGTTGACATTCCAGATTATGAAGAAATTTTAAAACTAAAGAAGCTGATATATTGGATGAATAACATGGATATGTTTTTTGAATGGAGAATTATGAGAGAATAAAATAAATTAAATTTTGCATCTACAAATTTGAAGGGTCATGCAATGATTTGGTGGGATCACTTGAAGAAAGAAAGACAAATAAAAGGTAAAGAGAAGATCAACTCATGGAAAAAGATAGAGAAGAATCTAAGGGAGATATTTCTTCATGTGGATTATGCACAAACCCTATACATAAGATTCCAAAATTTGAAGAATAAGGATCGCATTATACAAGAGTATATAGATGAGTTTTACAAGATTTCCATATTAGTGGATCATGATGAAACAAAAGAGCAGATAGATGCATGGTATGTAAATGGTTTGAATTTTTCTATTCAAGATGAATTAAGAATGGATAAAATAATTTATATGGAGGAATCTTATCAATTAGATTTAAATGTATAAGAAAAACAAAATAGATAGAGTTTTAGAAGAACATCTAATGGGCCAAGAAGAGGACAATCCCATCCAATAAAGGGATGAGGTAGATTTAATACAAATAGATATGATTTAATACCACTAGAGGATAATCATTACGTGGTACATAAAGACAAGAAGATAATAGACAAAGGTTTTAATACCAATAAATAGGAAGATGATGTCAGAGAGGATGAAGCTATGGTGGTGGTAGAGGATGGTTTCCAAATCAACACAAGTATTATGTTTGTTATAGATCTTGACAAGAAGAAAATATAGTGTTTGAGTGTCCACACTAAAAAGATCAATAAATGAGGTGAGAGGATTGCCTAAGAGTGAGTTTAGTTGAAGCTAAAATGCAAGAGCAAAATACTGAAGTTACAACAACAGATATTGGAAAAAATATCATGATGAGAATAACAATTATTGATCCAAGGAAAGAATATGTGTAGAATAAAGAAGGTGGTGATACATAGATGAAAATAAATATCTTTCAAATAAGGTGTAATTTAGGAGCAAAGATATGCAAAGTAATTATACATGGTGGTAGTTGTGAAAATATCATTTCTAAAAAGGTGATTGAGAAACTAGGTCTATAGTGTGAAAAACATCTTAATCCTTATCATATTTTATTGTTTAAGAAAGAGAATGAAATATAGTAGATAAAAGGTGTTTAATAATTTTTTCTATAAGTAATAACTACAAGGATGAAATATGGTGTGATGTAATACCAATGGATGCATGCCATGTGTTATTAAGAAGGCCATGGTAGTTTGATATAAAATCAATTCATGATGGAGCAAATAACATGTATAGTTTTATAGAAAGGTGGTATGAAGGTAGTTTTGTCACCTCTTAAAAAAGAAAAGAAGATGGAAAGCATTCTGACTATAAAATAATTTATCAAACACAAAAATATGACATGTTATTTTTATGCATTAGTAGCGAAGAAAGAAGACACATAAGTAGTGAAAATACCAATAAAACTAATAGTATTGTTGAAATAATATGCAGATGTTATACCTGATGAGTTACTATATGGTTTAACACCAAAGAGAGATATTAATCATCATATTGATTTGATTCAAGGATCAGATCTACCTAATTAAGTAACTTATAAGATGAGTTCAATAGAACATGTATATTTGAATAAGCAGGTTACTAAATTGGTGAGGAAGGGATTAGTAAGGGAGAGCATGAGTCCTTGTGTAAGAACAACATTATTAAATTCAAATAAAGATAAAGGGTGGACGATGTGTGTGGATAGTAGATAAATCAATAAAATTACAATCACATATATATTTCCTATACCTTGTTTAGATAATATGATGGATGTTCTTGCAGGAGTAAAATATTTTGATCTAAGGAGTGGATACTATCAAATTCAAATTCATGAAGGAGATGAGTGGAAACAAACATTCAAAACTAGGGATGGCTTATATGAGTAGATGATGATTCCATTTAGATTATCTAATACAACCAACATAATTATGAGGGTGATGAACATAGTGCTGCGATAATAAAGTAATAAGTTTGTGGTGGTTTATTTTTATGATATTTTAATTTTCAGTAAGACTAAATAAGAACATTTACATAATTTATGAATGGTATTAGAATTATTAGGAAAATATAATATCTATGTGAATTTGAATAAATGTAGTATATGCAAAATAATTTGGTATTTTTATGATTTATAGTTTTAGTGGATGGTGTAAGAATGGATGAAGAAAAAGTAAAGGCAATTATTGAGTGGCCTATCCCAAAGAGCATCATAGAGGTAAGAAGTTTCCATGGTTTAGATAATTTATACATAAAAATAATAAATTATTTTAATAGTCTTGTTGCACCACTAACCAATTGCATTAGATGAAAGGAATTTGCATGGACAATGGCAAAAACAAAAAGCTTTGAGTTGTTGAAGGAAAAAATTATATAAAATCTTATTTTAGCATTTCCAAAATTTAGAAAAGTGTTTGAGGTTGATTGGAATTTTTTATTTGTAGGAGTTGGTGTTGTTTTGAGTCAAGAAGGGAATCCAAAAGCATATTTTAGTGAGAAAATGAATGAGATAAAAACAAAGTATTCTATGTATGACGTTGAATTTTATGTCATTGTATAAGCATTAAGACATTGGAGGCATTACATGGTGCCTAAGGAGTTTATCTTATTTATTGATCATGAGGATTTGAAGTATGTGAACACTCAAAATAAGTTAAATAGTAGGCATGAAAATTAGGTGTCTTTCTTGCATGGTTATACTTTTGTGTTGAAGCACAAATCAGTAAAAAAGAATCAAGTAGCTGATACTTTGAGCAGGCTAATGGGATTGATAACTACTATGGTGAGTGAAGTAGTTAGATTTGAATTTATTAAATAAGTATATGATATTGATCTATATTTTGGCAATATAGTTGAGCAATGTAGGAATCCATTTATATGGGGATACAAGTAATGATTATGAAGATTATCTTGTGTAGGATGGTTATCTCTTCAAAGGGAAATGAATATGTATTCCAGTTGGGTCTCAAAGAGAAAATATTACAAGAAAATTGCATAGTGGTGGTTTTTATGGACATTTTGGTAAGATAAAGATAATAGATTTGGTAAATGAGAAGTATTTTTTGCCAAATATGAATAAATATGTGAAAAGATATGGATATGTCAAGTGGAAAAAGGACATGCATAAAATGTACGGTTGTACATTTTTTACTGGTTCCAAGGGGACCATAGATATATTTGAGTATGGGTTTTGTATTGGGATTTAAAAACACATAGAGAGGTAACAATTTAATTTTTGTTTTTATTGAAAAGTTTTCTAAGATGGTTCATTTTATTGCATGTAATAAAACCAATGATGCCACTAGAGTTGCATAACTATTTTTAAGGATATTGTGAAATTGTATGGTGTTCAAAAAACCATTACATTAGATAGGGACATGAAATATATAATTCATTTTTGGAGGAAATTATGGAGGAATATCGGGACTAAGCTATAATTTAGTAGTACATACCATCCCCAAAGATATGGACAGATAGAATTTGTAAACATGATTTATAATGGAAATTCCATAAAATGAAATCGAATAAGTGTTTATATGGTATGTATTCCATCTCACCAATATACACATGTAACCAAATTTTGCATCTGCTTAGTATACAGGAACAAATACTAGGTATATATCTCACTTGAATATGAATACAAGGAAATGTAACCATAATACAACATCCCCAACCCCTTCCACCTCTTTCACCAATATTCCTCCATTAATACTAAATAAAGATAAGTATGAAAAAAACATATATATGCAAATAAGCTTTAAAAAAGGCAACAATGGTGGAGGATTTGGAGCAAGGATTGATGTAAAGTAGTTAGGGAAATGTTTGAAGAAAAATAAGGAGCATGTAGCAAGGAGATAAAACATGATGAAATCTTAGTGGCCTACCCCTATGGATATAGAGACCAATAGTAAGAGTGATGGTGGTATGAATTTATAAGTGGTAAAGGTTTTGGGGGAGAGTGACATGTGCTTATGTGTAGTTTATGAGACATCAACATTAGTTTCTATGAGCTATGTCAGCCATGCCCAGAATGTCATTACCCAACATGGTGTGGTGAGTGATGAGGTAGGATTTTGAGTGGTATTGGTGAATTTTTTTCCTTAGGGACCTATGTTATAACCTAATATTTTGAATATCCCTTTGGTCAAGGATTCATTGGTTCCATGTGTCTCTTTCCCTTTATCTTTACACTTTCTAAAATTTTATACTACCTTTTATAACACCAATTCTACTTATTCTGCTCATGACTTAGTGGTCATAAGTGATGACCTATGTATATTTATCTCTTTGGAGATTCTAGCTTAAAATGATGGTATTAATCAATGGTCATTGGATTTTTCTGAATTTTTATTCCACCTTACTTTTTCCAATCTCTTATGTTTTTTGATGTTGTTTGGAGTGGCAGACAATTTTGTTTGACACCCTATGAGCGGGTTTGTGCCCCTTGATAGTTAGTTCACTCTTTCTTATTTCGAATGATGTTTTTGGCCCTCTTTTTAGCTTGTCATGGTTATGTCTAAATGGATCCATGATGGAGAGGTGGTGCCCTCCCTCTAATCTAGATTTTTATGCTTGTTGAGTGTGTCATGTTGATCCTTAGAATGTGTATTTACCTCCTCTTACATTGAGGGGTATTTAAATTTAAGTGCAATCTTCACCCAATGCCTAGACTAATCAAATTCTAGTGGTCACAATCATGGTGTCCCCTAGTCAAGAAAATCATGGACTATCTTGAGGGCTAGAGAGGTTTTGAATCACAAAAGTATATTGAAGTATTTTTGGCTTGAATAATATTTGTTGATGGAAGTTATTATGGATAATCATTGGATAATGGGTATGGATTTTTGGGCTCTTCAATGAGTAGTTGGTCTCATCTCTCATTTTGGCCTTGATTTCCTTTTCAATTGGGTTGCTTTGATTCATTGTTATGGTTATGGATATGGGTTCTTGTCCTTGGATTTGGGGTAGGTTACCTAGCTATTTATAATTTTTTTTATGGTTTTGGTTCATAATTAAGGCTCAGACCATTATTAAGGATATTTTTTTGTTGGAGTTATCCAAGTTGATATTCTATTTATTTCTATATAGACTTGGTCCTTTTTTTTCTATTTTATATTCATGGTTTTATGTTTTCCTAGGGTTCGTCCCTCAGTTTAGACACTCTCTGAATGAAAATTTATTAAATATTTGTCCTTTTAGTGGATCTCTATGGATTTTCTAGGGCCACCATTAGTTTTTTGTATAATTATCGCTTCGTTATGAATGGGTAAGGGACCCTCCAACCCTTAATATCGATAAAAAAAAGAAACAAAGGTAATGAATAAGAGCACCAAGGAGTAATAAAGGCCCAAATAATAATGTCCAATATGCCATATGGAGTACCTAAAACTAAGAAAATTGTGTTTTAAATAAGGTACAAACATAAGAAGGGAAACAATGTTGTGAAAAAATCATAAAAACACCCCATGGAAAATTATAAAATAGTATGAGTACAATGAAAATATACATTGATTGAAGCCACATATACAAATAAAATATTTTAAATTTATAAGTGATTACATTTTACATATTCTAATGTATTTCAATGGAGTTTTATAGAGTTTTAAAAGTAATAAGTTACAAAAAATATTAAAATACATTCTTTATACCAAAAAAACCAATCTAAAGTCATTTCTATGAATAACATGAAAATCATGCACTTAAAAAATAACAAGTTGATTTCCTGTACAAATCAAAAGATATGGTTGTTTGATGGTTGAAAGATATGAAAAACTAGTAAATTTTAGAAAATCCCATAATATATAGAAAATAGGCAAGTAAAAATAAAAATAGACCTTAGCATTGTGAATATATCAAAAAATAAAAAATATTATAAAAAAAAACATGCCTAGGCTTCCAAATCAAAATATATGGCCTCCATAAAGTTATAGATTAAATAACATGCCCAATTTGGTTCATGCCAAAAAAATTACATTGAGGGATAAAAATGCCAAAAATAGGTCACATGGCTGCTATAGACATGTGATTGGATGTTAAAAAGATTCTAATAAATTTTTTATTTTTTGATATTTTAACCCAAAACCTACTCCACATGAGAGTCTTTGAAAATGTTAATACAGACACCATGCTACCCAAGTGTTTATGTCATCAAGTGATAAATATTTTATAATCAAAAGTTTACTAAAGTTTTAGAACAAAAGGTAACTATGGGATTCAACCCCTTAGACTCTTGAATTAAAACACCTTAAAAAAAAAACTTTAGCCACCATGCTAAAAAGGGCATGTTTGTATGAATGTGAACAATTTATCCCTTTATTAAACATATAGCAGATTTGAGACTCCTTTAAGTGGAAGTGATGGGAAAACTTCAATAGGTCTAGAGGTATATAAATCACTAGGGTATATGTTGGTGAATTTATTTGATCTATTGCATTTTATTGTATTTATTATTTATTATTTTTGTGCACTAATTACTTTTTGTAATTAGTTTATTATGTTTATTAATAATTTGCACTAGATAGGATAAGCTTGCTTAGCTAGTTGTTAACTTAGACACTTATCTTATTACAGTGGAGTTCCACTCCACTATTCAGGGTAAGATAAGATAAGATTGTTTAACTAATAATCAACTTGTGTTGATCATTTACACAAGTTGGACACCTATCTTGTTAGTGTGGAGTTGCACTCCACTATCATGTAAACAGATATCAGTTGAACTACACGTGTTGTGTGAATTTTCTGATCTTTATGATGCACGCTTTACTCTATATAAGCAATGGATATTTATGTATTCTATATCAATCAGAGTAATTCATCATATTTGAGTTATTTATTCATTTCTATTATTATCTCAGATATACAATTATTTCTTATTCCTATTACTATTTTATCTCTTATTTATGCTTTCTATTAGATTCATTAGATCCTGTAGCTAATTATAGCATGGTACCAGAGCTATCTTGAATCTATAGATTGATAAATATTCAAGAGAAATATATCTAGATATAAGATCAATTTTTTGATTTTGTATACAGATACAAATTGGAGCTTTGTGGAGAATTTTTGAGCTCACCATTGAGTTTAGAGTGCCCAAGATAGTCAAAATCATCTACAATTTTGTCTAAATTGGGTACATGATCCAAAACTCAGAAGTTTTGATTGATAAATATCTTAAGAACATGAAAATAACACAGTAACAATGATTTCTCTGAGAAGAGATGTTTTATTACTCAAGATTGCAAATACAACCATATGTTTATCTGTGGGAAAAGATGTCTGATTTTCATTTCACGTTACATCTTCATTTATAAACATTTTGAAGGTAGGAGGAGGATATGGAAAGTGACCAATATTGATGGATATTAATTGGTTCGACTTCCATGATTTACAATATAGAATTTGAGGAATTACTATTTTTAGAAACTTACTATTTTTAGACTGCACTACTAAAATTGGAATTTAGGGTACTTTCATTGGGTTTTAGAGGGTCAAAACCCACCAAAAAAATATTGGTGTCATCTCATCATGTTATCCTCATTCTTATATTTCCAAAGGTTCAAATGGGGAGTCAATTAGAGCTATGATGCAAAAGTTATGGCTCTCAGAAGTTCCATCATCAATTGGGGTAGAACCGTCACCTGAATTGTTACTCAGATCAGCACAGGAGGCAAAATTAGTAAGGATTTGATCCAAAATAATCACACCCAAATATTGTGGGTACCTAAAAATTGAAGCATTTTTTTTTAGCAAAATAGACCTCATGGTTGCGTTTGAAAGATGTCAAAACCTGTAGATCCATATAAAATTTATCCAATTTGGACATAGTGACCTGGAAGACAAATTTTTTTTGCTCCCAGGTATAGTCATATGGATCATGTGGACTATGAAAACCCAATTTTTTTTTGGTAGGCCTCATGGATCAGTAGGTAGATTTGAAAGGGCAACTTTAGGAGCCCACCATTTGAACACTAGGTGGTATTTTTGAGTGCATTTTTTTTGAAATAAATTAAAATTTTGTGCTCTTCACTTTTGTACTTTTAGTTTTTTCCAAAATTTTCCAAATTTTTCTATAACTCAGATTTTTATATAGATTTCTTGCCTGCCCTCATTTTTTCAACTTCAGAGGCTCATAACTTTCACATATGGCCTCGAATTGAGGTCCCATTTTTTTTAAAGTTAATATTTTTTTAATAAAAACACATTGGTGTAGAAATTTTTGTAATAAAGTGCATATTTTTTTTACTTTTAGAATAGAGGGCCTAAATGAGCTTTTTGTAAATTGGAAAAATTATAATCTAGCCTTGTAATTGCACTTAATTATAAAGTGCCAAAAATAATTGCTAGGTGGGATAAAACTAGGTAATTCAAGGGGGTTTTATGGTGTGTTTTGTACTTTGATTTCTACTTTGTGATAGTTTATTTCTAATTGCATCATGGGGAATCCTAAGTTCCCACTATTAACAACATAAAACTATAATACATGGAAATAGAATGCTTCAAATACATTAATGATGCTATGATATACGCCTTACATAACAACTCTTCTTACTCCACCTACTGATGCAAAAGAGTTACAAAACTTTCTCTTTGAAATTACTAAAGTAATTGGATGCATTTGGTCTTACATGTCTTTAGATTTGAATTTCCATTTTGAAAAATGTACAACTCCAAAAGAGGCTTGGGATAAATTAGCATCATTGTTTGGAAAAATAGATGAGGTTCGTGGTTACCAAATTGAAAACGAACTCATTAGTTTGGATCCTAAAAATTATGTGACAATACAAGACTACATCACTAAAGTCATAGATCTTAGAGCATAACTTTTTGAATGTAAAATTGATAAAAAGGACATTCAATTGATTTTTAGTGCCTTACATAAATTAGGTCATGAATATTCATCATTTGTCTTTAGCTTTCAGACTCATCGGCTCACATTAGGCACATCTTATAAATTAGGTCTTGAATATTTTCTGAGATTCTAATAGCTGAAGAAGAAAAGTTAATAGCTATGGGTCTAATTAAGTCATCCAAATCTCAAGCTCTAGTTGCAAGTCAACCTCAACATAAATAGGTTTCAACATCAACATCAAATACAGGTTCAAGTAAAAAGATGCAGAATAATCAAAATAAGTCACAGAAAGATAAGAATAAAGGGCAACAATCTTCCTCACAAGAAGATTATAAATCCACTAATAAGAAAGGGGATTCACAAAAAAAGACTGGCACTCCTTACCCTTATTGCAAAAAGGTGTTTCATAGTGAACAAGATTGTTGGAAGAAATAGATTGATGAACTTAAGGGTATATTCAAAAAGAATAACATCAATCAATCCTCTTCAAAAGATTCTTCCACTCCTTCAAATTTAGGGAAAGGGAAAGCTATAGCACTAGTTGCACTGGCAAATTCACCCAAGTCATGGGTCTTGAATTATGTGCTTCACACCATATGAGTTCTGATTAAGAATAATTTTCTAGATTAGAACCAAGTTCTTTGCCTCATATTCTCATAAGTGATGATTCTAAGGTAGATGTTATAGGAAAAGGTATAGTTGATGTTGATAGTGGTGTATTTGAGGATGTCCTCTATGTGCCAGAGTTATCAACTAACCTTCTTTCTATCTACCAAATCATTCACTTTGATACTGGTAGAAAATTTGAGTTGACACTTGATTCTGTATCAATCAAAAAATTGGAGGATAATGCCTTAGTTGCAGTGGGAAAAGTTGACAATAATACTCAGATTTATTCATTCTCCCACTTTGTGCCTCATTATTCCTCTACAGTGTTACTCTGACACACTGATTCAGTGAGCAAGTTATGGCAGCAAATTCTAATAATATAGAGTCAACTAAAAAATTCCTTCCCAACCCCATCCACAAAATTTGATATCTATGAATATCATAGAAAACACTTAATCTAGAATGGAATGATTTGTGCTATGTTTGGATTAATATTTATAGATGAGGATTTAAACATAAAATCACTCATTTTTATATTCATTGTTTCACCATTCATGGTCTATGCCAATTATTTTGGTCTATGTTGAATTTTAAAGTCTCTCAAATTTTGTTTATTTTGTGTTTGACTGTCAACAAAAAATAAATTTATTTTCTAACTCCCCTTCAAAAAATTTCTTCTATGACCTATGTACTTTAAATATGCCCTTGTGATCACAAGACTTAACATATAAATATTTCATGTCTCTATGGGTCTTATGGCTGATTAGGCACCCATTTACATAAATTTATTGGCCCTTAATTTATCTCTAAACTTTACAAAATGTTTTGGTAAAAATATTTTCAACTTGATCTTCAATGTTGCAGTATACAAATTGAATTACATCATTTTAAATCAATTCTCTAATATCTTTTTGATGAACCTCCACATGTTTTATTCTTACATGATAGATAGAATTATTTACCAATTGAATTATACTTTATTTTCATAATACAATATTGAAGGTTGATTTTGTAAAAAATATAAATCACTAAATATTCACCTCAACCACACTATTTTATGAAACACTACACATGCTAATTTATACTCCACCTATATTGATGATAGTTCAATTTTTTTTTTTTACACTATGAGATAGCACCTGATGAAATCTTAACCACAAAATTGATATTCCATTAAAAATAATCTACATATCCATCCCAATCAAAATATGTGAAACCTATTATAGACATAGCTCCACATGCCACATAGTCTACCCAAAAATTTATAGTTCTTTTCTCATATATATATATATATATATATATATATATATATTAAAATTAATTGCTTCTTAATGAATAATTTTGGGAGATGACATTAACATTGAAACTAGACTAACTTCACAAAAAATGGTAGGGCTAGTTATAATTAATTAGTTATGACTCCCCACTAACTGTCTAAACAACATGCCATCTATATTTTATGAATCACCACTTTTTGATAATTTTATCCCTACTTCAACTAGTGTAGTGTAAACTTTACATTTTTTATTTTGAATTTAACCAAAAAATATTGTGTATGTTTGAATTGAGATAGTAGTTTTGACCAAATTTCACCTCAGTACAATTTGTTCAACCATTTTCATGGAGATCTGAACAACAATTACAAGAATAGGTCATTTCAAAGGTCCAAAATTGTAAGTCAAGGAGGTTAAGGTGTTTTGGCTCCATTGTAGTGTATGTCGGGTTCTCCACAAGTCAAGTCTTGGCCCCTCGTAAACTTAAGTTACATTATCAAGACCATGTCAGGTTCTCTGAACGCCTCAAATTGTTAAAATTTCATGAGTATAAGTAATCTAGGTTTATGAACCCAAATTACTCCTTCCAATGCTTTGTGGGTTTCCAATGATGCATGACTTTGGGTTTTTCAAAGAGCAAGTCTTATGACTTTTACAAGCAAAAGAAATTGAAAAACCTGAAATGGTCTTGATAATGTTTCCCCCCAAGTGTCCCTTTGGAATTTTTTTAAGGGCACTTTTTTTTGCCCAAGTGTCCCTTCAAAAATTTTCAAAGGGCACTTGTCTTCCCAAGTGACCCTTCAAAAAAGTTTCGAAGGGCACTTTTTAGCCCAAGTATCCCTTCAGACTTTTCCAAAGGGCACTTTTCTTCCAAGTGAACCTTTGAAAAAATTTTGAAGGGCACTTTTTATCCCAAGTGTCCCTTCATACTTTTTTGAAGGGAACTTTGTTATCCAAGTGACCTTCAAAAAAGCTTTGAAGGGTACCTTTTTAGCCCAAGTGTCCCTTCGAACTTTTTTGAAGGGCACTTTTTTAGCCCAAATGTCCCTTCAAACTTTTTTGAAGGGAACTTTATTATCCAAGTGACCCTTTAGAAAAGTTTTGAAGGGCATTTTTCTTCCCGTGTGACCCTTCAAAATTTATTGAAGGACACTTTGTGCCTTCCCCAAGTGTCCTTCAAAACTTTTTCAAATGACACTTTCCCAAGTGTCCTTTGAGGAAAGTTCTTGAAGGAACTAAGTGTTACCTTTCAGGAAAAATCCCTAAAATAATTCCTTCTGACAAATTGTCCAAAGGAATTACTTTGGAAAAATCAATTGAAGCATAAATGCGATGGATCCCCATGATGTGTTGTAGGACGTCAAGTTTAATACAGCCAACTAGTTGTTTAGATTCAAAGGCATGACATGCCATGAGACACCAAACTTAGGATGGCCAACTAGCTATTGAGATTCAAAGATGACGTGACATAGGACATCAAATTTCATGCCTAAAGTCTTCAAGTAGGAAGTAAAGCCATTCAAAGAACCTGATAGGGTCTTAAGCAAGGATAGTACAAATCAAGTTTCCCAAAGAGCTTTGCTTATAAATTTTACAAGTAAAAGAAATCAAGAAACCCATAAAGGAAGAGACAATGCTTTACAGGTTTTTAAAAGAGATTTACTTTTGAATTTTATAAGTAGAAGCAATCAAAGGACCCAAAGAATCAAGTAAAAGTAAAGTCGCATGGAAAACATGAATGGGTTTGTAGTGCAAAATGTGGGAGATCTTAGGAAGAATCCATTGATTTTATAGTGATTCAAGCCATTTCTTGTGGAGGGTCATCTCACCATTGATTTTGTAGTGATCCTGATCATTTAAGGAGGGTGAATCAAAGAGGACAAAATCCAACTCAATGAGAGAACAACTGGAATCAGTTTCACTAGGATGGTGACTGCAAACCATTTTGGAGGATTCTATTTTAGTGCCCAAGATTTCTCTCTTCTCTCCTTCTTTTTCTATAAATAAGACCCTTGGGCTCTTATTTTATCATCCACAGATAGTAGGGTGAAGCCCTACTAGATGTTTTGCCATTTTCTTGCCTTTGAGAAAATAAACATAAGTTTGTTTTATTTCTAAGTTTTAGATATTTGCCTAGGCATGCAAGAGACATAGAGTGACAACAAGTGATGTTTTATCCTTTTGTTCTCTATCATTCATGTTTTTTATCAAAGAGTTGATCCAACAGGCCATGGAGAGTGCATTATAGATGTATGAGATTTTGCACATGTGTAACCTTTTTCTGGACTATATAGGTTGTCTTTTCCAGTTATTTACCTTGTGTGATCTCATTCATTTTGTCTCTACATTGAAATACTTTTGTTAGAATCTTCTAGAGAATTAGTTATAGACTATATTCTATTGTATTGTGCATAAGCATAAGGCATACATGTGGATACTAATTCTTGGTGTATCACCATCATAGACTAGGCTTTTCATTTATGCAAACTTCTAACTCTTTTCACTCATACAAACTGGTTCACCAATCTTATTGCACAAAAGCTAATATAGGGAGCTAGCCCTTTCAACCTAGAGGTTCATTTCCACTTATAAGCACACCCATAGGCCTAGAAATATCCCAACATTGCCGAAATCTAGAGGAGGCCTCAATAACCCTCTTGTAAGGTGCAAGATTTGGAGACAATAGTTCTAACACTATCGGTGGGACCTAAAATATTACAAATTCAAGGTGAATGCTAGTCTTGACATGCCTCAGTAGTATAAATACCTCTAACCCAGCATTTGGTGAATCCAAAAGGTGTGAATCTCTAGTTCTAGACCAAGTTTTATACATTATCGTACATGGTCCTCACAAGATCCTTAAGATTTTCTAACCAAGCCCCTTTAGATGAAGCTTTTCCTGAAGAACAATGCCCTAAACCACTCCTAGCCCTATTAAATCCTTGGGAATGAGGTTTTGGGGAAGAAGCATAAGAGGTTAAAGAAGTTCAAGGAGAGAAGAAGAAGAAGAAGAAGAAGAAGAAGAAGAAGAAGAAGAAGAAGAAGAAGAAGAAGAAGAAGAAGAAGAAGGAGAAGAAGAAGAAGAAGAAATAAAGAATCATATAGGAAGAAGAGAAATGGGGGAAAGGGGAGAGATAGATAAACAACAAGATTTCCTTACTTTTAATACCCAAAACCCAATAGAGCTTCCTGCATATGACCCCATCCCTCCAAATGCTACCAAAAATCTTCCTAGTTTCAATGGAGAGGGTTATATTACCCAATCTGAACATATTAGAGACATCTCTAATTTTTACAATTTTCATAATGTTACTAGGGCCAACATAGCCATCAGGTTGTTTGCTATGTCTTTAAAAGGCAAAGCACTTGACTGGTATAGAACATTAAAAGGGGTTTGCATTACAATTTGGGATGGTTTTGGAGACCTATTGGTGACAAGATTCAAAAATAAGAGTGATTATGCTTCCCTAATACATCAGCTGAATGTAATAAGAAGAGGTCCAAATGAATCCATAGGAGATTTCAAAGAACACGATATAGGATGCCACAAATCATGAGACCTCCTCATAGCTTTGTGTTCCCAACATACCTCAAATGGATTGGTACTGATTTTGATGTTATGTTGTAGTCAATGGAAGGATTCACTCTTCTAGGTGCATATGAGCTAGTAATTGAGGCTAAGAATAGCTTGATTCAGGCTGGAAGACTCCCTCCAAGAGTTTCCATGCCTTTGTTGTCCCACAATTCAGTTGAATCTCCAAGCATGTCTTAGGTTCCCAATGCTAATGTGAAGGCAAGAGCCTTTCCCAAGAAGGTGGATAACATTGTGGACAAGGATGAATAAATCATATCATTGAGAACTCAACTCAAGTAAGATCAATATTAGGTAAGTGTTCCTCCTAATGCATAATACTATCCTCAACAAGGATATAGAGCTCCATCCCAATACAATTATCAAGGGAGAGGATAAAATCAACAAGGTTACTATAGGCAACCCAATGCATATAATCCAAATTCTACTCCTCCCATAAAGGTTGTTGTTCCAGTTCATGCAAATCTAGTGCAAGGAGAAGATCATGTGGACTAATGGGGGCAGCCTCAAGGTCAATTTCCACATGATGATGGAGGAACCAGCTACGCTTTGACTACATAAGAAGAAGCTACTCCTTACATGATAGTAGAAGAATCATGTCCCATATAAAGGGATAATCATGGAGAATGCAATAACCTAAGCATGGGGATGATGAACTTTCAAACGAAGGATGATTTTGTGTTGACTCAAGGCATGTCAATTTTATCTAATACAAGGTCTAATAAGGGATCCTTGGGAGAAGGATATGAGCCATGAATAGTTCCAAGTGATGCCTCTCTAAGGCCATGAAATGCCAATCAAAGTTTTTCACCTTCTACAAGCCATGTTCCTCAACAAAATTAGAATGTAAATGTAGATGCCAAGATTGAAACACAACAGGAAACAACTCCTTTATTACCATCAAAAATTCAAGAGAAAGTGAATACTCCATCTCTAAATATTGTAGACTCATTAAAGATCACTAAGACAAGCATATCACTTTGGGAGGTTCTACATATACTTGGTTAAAAGGAGCTTTTGCAAGAGAAGTTAAAAAGCATGCAGGTGGCTCCTCAATCTTCAAGGCATCATAGTGTGTCTCTCATAAATTCTCCAAATAATATTTTAGAGCCTTCCACTAAAGCTGAAAAGCCTCCACCCTTCTACCTCACACTCATTTTAGGAGATAAGTTGGTCCACAATTATATTGTGGATAGTGGATCAAGCAATACTTTTATGCCTAAAGTAGTGGTTGATAAGCTGGGTTTGAACTATAAGCCACATAGTAAAGTCATGTTACAACTGGATGGAACTCCAACCAAGATGGTAGGATTGGTCAGAGGTCTAAAAGTGTTTTTACATGGCTGCCCACACTTCTCTATCATGAAAGATATTGTGGTGGTAGACCTTCTAGGACACTTTGTTATATGCTTGTATATGGACTTTATGGCCAAGATATGAGGATACCTTTCTACTGATTGGTCCTTTATAGATTTCAAAACAATGTATAGAACCAAGGTAACCATAAGGACTCAGCCCTTAGCAAGGTTTCACATTGAGCTATACTTGGAGACAATGACAAATCAAAACTATTTAATCAGCAAGGAAAAAGAGGTAGTCATGAATAGTGAAACATCTTCTCCTCTTGAAGGTATTTCTAACCTCTATCTTAACAAGTACAATACTAAAAAACATGGCCTTGATCCTTACACTTTCATTGAGGAAATTGATTTGAGATTTTACTGCATGCATGAGGGAAACGTCCCAATTCCTTCACTCACCAATGAAGATTATGAGCTTGATGGCATGTGGAAAATGTTATTTGATGGATCAAAGAGAAAATTAGGTGCAAGATTTGATGTCATGTTTGTCTCCCCATCAAATAATCATTACTACTCTTCTTATAGGTTTCACTTTAGTTGCACTTGCAATGTGGTAGAATATGAAGGCTAAGTTCATGGTCTCCAATGGGCAAAGAAGAGAGGAATCAAACTTTTGAAAGTCTATGGAGATAATGAGTTAGTCTTTCATCAATTTAGAAGTCAAGATATAGCCAAGAATCCCTTTCTCAAGTCCTACAAGCACAGGGTATGGGAACTACTTGAGGATTTTGATTCCTTCAACATCAAGCCCATACCAAGAGACTTGAACAAGCACACTGATAGATTGGCTACAATAGGAGCACATTTTGACTCAGCTACTGATGTTGAACAAGAGAAAGATCAATCTCATATCAAGATCATTGTGAGACCTTCCATTATGGATAATGAAGTGTCATGGAAAGTGTTTGAAAGTGATGAACACATTGCACACTTCTTACAAAATGAGGCAAGCTTCTCTTCAAAAAACCAATAGAAGTTGCATGATCATTATGAAGAGTACATTATACATTTAAAGACAAATAAAATACCCAAGGGGTTAATTACCTTAAAGAGTGTCTTCAATGAGAATGATCAAAATAAAAACAAAAAATGAGCATGTCAATAAAAGAAGAGAGCTATGAGAGAGTTCTAATTTTCAAGGATAAAATTTTAAAGATTGGCAAGGCTTGTTCTCAACTGGAAAGGCAAGCTTTTATTTCATTATGCAAAGAGTTTCATGACATCTTTGCCTAGGAATATAAGGACCTAAAAGGGTTTGACCCAAGTCTATCTCATCAACCATTGAATTGGAGCATGGAGCTAAACTGGTAACGCAAAAGCAAAGGCCTATCAACCCCAAGGTAGAAGAACTTATGAAGAAAGAGCCAACCAAATTGATTGAGTCTAGGATTATCTTTCCTATCAAACACTCAACTTGGGTAGCCAACCTTGTGCTAGTTCAAAAGAAGAATGGAGAAATCAGACTTTGTGTGGATTTTTGTGATCTAAACAAAGTGTCTCTCAAGGATCATTACCCACTCCCTTCCATGGAAGAAATTCTACAAGTTGTTTTAGGTTCTCAACGTTTCTTAATTCTTGATAGTTATTCAGGTTATAATTAAATATTGGTAAATTAAGGGGATCAATTCAAGATAGCCTTCACCACCAAGTGGGGGACCTTTGCCTACAAGAAGATGCCATTTGGTTTATCCAATGTTTGACTTATATTTCAAAGGGAGATGGACATGGATTTCAAAATTTTGATCAATAAGTTTTTGTTTGTTTACCTTGATGATATAACCATTTTTTCAAAATATGTTGCTGATCATATGGGACGTCTAAGGCAAGTTTTTGAGAAGTGTAGAGAGTACGACATATCCTTCAATCCAAAGAAGTGCATCTTCATTGTCCATGAAGGTAAGCTTTTGGGTCATATTGTTTCAAAAGAAGGCTTATCTATTGACCCTGAAAGGATTGAAGCTATTCTAGGCTTGTTTTTGCCTCAACACAAGAAAGGGCTGCAAACTTTCTTAGAAAAAATAAATTTTTTAAGGAGGTTTATCCCAAACTTTGCAACTGTGGTAAAGCCTATCACAACCATGCTAAAAAAGAACCAAGTTTTTACTTGGACAAAGGAAGGTAAAGGTAGATTTGAGGTAATCAAGCAAGAAATTGTAGCTTCTCCCACTCTCTTAAATCTGAATTCCGCTAAGGATTTCATTCTTTATACTTTTTCTAACTTGGACACAGTCTCAACCATGCTTATGCAAAATAATGAAAAGGATGTTAAGTAGCCAATTGCTTTCTTTAGCCAAGGCTTAGAAGATTACAAAGTGAGATATTATTTTGTTGAGAATCAAGCTTTAACCATCATTAGAGGCTTGAAAAAGTTTAGGCATATGGTTTCCAACAATAGGATCCATTTCATGGTCTCCCATCCTAACACTAAGGAGTTTCTCCTAAGTAGGGATCTCAATGAGAAGAGAGTTGGATGGATCACAAAGGTGATGGAATATGACATTGACATCAAGGTAACCAGCCTAGTAAGAGGAAGAGGTTTATGTGAGCACTTAGCATATGAATTTCGAGATCCAAAAAAGTAACACTTGGTGAATGAAGTTTAAGACTAGCCAGCTGATCAAATGCAGAATCAAGGTTGGACACAAGACATCATTATTTTTCTTAAAAATGGTGAGTGTCCCAATGGCTTGAACAAATCTCAAAGAAGGTATTTTTAGGATACAATGTATTCCTTATTGTCTTTTGGATTGAATTATCTTTAATAATGATGTGAGCAATGTGTTACTAAGATGCATTAATAATGACCAATTTGATATGATGCTAGAAAAGTTCCATAATGGTGTGGATGGTGGTCACTTCTCTCCTAGAATAATAGATGTAAAAATAATGAGAGTTGGTTACTATTGGCCTAGTCTTTTTAAATATTTTTATCATTGGGTTAAGGTTTGTCCTCAATGTGATTTCTTTGTTGGAAAACAAAATATTATTTCCATTCCATTGAATCCTATCCAGGTGTACCATCCTTTCATGTAATGCAGCTTTGACTTCATTGGCATGATCAACCCTCCATCAAGTGGTGGACACAAATGGATATTGACTACTACAGACTACTTTACAAGATGGGTAGAGACTATTTCTTTGAAGGAAGAAAATGAAAATTCCATCTTGGAGTTCTATGACAACATTATAACAAGGTTTGGAGCTCCTCATGTCATCATCTCAGATAATGCACTTGCTTTCATGAGTGCTAAAAAATTGGATTGGGCAACAAAGAGTGGAGTTCATTTGAGTACCTCATCTAACTACTACCCTCAAGGTAATGGACTAGCTGAGTCTACCAACAAGAACCTCATCAAGATCATCAAGAGGACATTAGAAACCAATCAAAGATCATGGCATAACAAGCTGAAGACAACCTTATGGGCAGACCTAATCACTCCCAAGAAGTCAATTGGTAATTCTCCCTTTGTACTTGTCTATGGGAGAGAAGCTAAGTTGTTCATATCATAAGAGCTCCTTACCTTGGAACTTGCACAACAATTGGAATTAATTGAAAACACACCCATGGGGGTCATATTGATAGAATTAATGTAGTTTTAAAATGCAAGAGATGATGCACACAAAGATTTGGAACACCATCAAGTTCTTATGAAGAAATATTTTGACAAAAAGGTAAGGGTAAAAGTGTTCAAAGAAGATGACTTGGTCTTGAAATGGGATGAAGATAGAGTAAAACTCGGCAAGCATACAAAGTTTTATACCTTGTTGAGTGGTCCTTACATCATCAACAAATGAAAGTAAAGAAACTCCTTTTAGTTGTCCAAAATGGATGGAGAAGAGCTACCTATTCTAGTGAATGGAATCCACTTGAAGCCTTGATTTTAACCCTTGCTGGCCATGTATTGTATATACTTTGTTTTGGTGTGTTTCTTTTGTTGTGTTTGTTTTTCCTAAGTGATTTGTAGCATAGGTGAGTTTTCCTTCCCTCTGTTTGGTTTGTATCTCTACCTTGTGTGTGTAGTCAACCTAGCTAGTGTGTTTTTGAACCAAAGCTTGTTCAGTTCTCTTTGAAGTGCCTATATGCATGACTCCATACCCAATGGAAGGATTTAGGTGACTGGTCTTTGACATAGCATGCATGCCTCCTCTTAGAATCACCAAGAATGTTGACCAAATTTCACCTCAGTATAATTTGTTCAACCATTTTCATGGAGAGCTAAACAATAGTTGCAAGAACAAGGCATTTTGGAGGTCCAAATTTGCAAGTCAAGGAAACTAAGGTGTTTTGGCTCCATTTTAGTGTATGTTAGGTTCTCCAAACATCAAGTCTTGGCCCCTCCTAAACCTGAGTTACATTATCATGACCAATTTGGGTTCTCTGAATGACTCAACTTATTAAAATTTCATGAGTAGAAGTAATCTGGGTTTACGAACCCAAATTACTCCTTATAATGATTTATGAGTTTCCAACGATGCATGATTTTAGGTTTTCCAAGGAGCAAGTCTTATGAATTTTAAAAGTAAAATCAATCAAAAACCTAAAATGGTCTTGATAATGTTCCCCCGTCAAGTGTCCCTTTGGACTTTTTCAAAGGGTACTTTGTTTGCCCAAGTGTCCCTTTGGACTTTTTTGAAGGGCACTTTTCTTCCCAAGTGGTCAAAAAAAATATGAAGGGCACTTTTTAGCCCAAGTGTCCCTTCAGACTTTTATGAAGGGTACTTTTCTTCCAAGTGACCATTTGGAAAAATTTTGAAGGGCACTTTTTAGCCTAAGTGTCCCTTTAGACTTTTTTGAAGGGCACTTTGTTATCCAAGTGACCCTTCAAAAAAGTTTTGAAGGGATATTTTTTTAGCCCAAGTGTCCCTTCAGACTTTTTTGAAGGGCACTTTGTTATCCAAGTGACCCTTTTAAAAAGTTTTGAAGGGCACTTTTTTTCCCAAGTGACCCTTCAGACTTTTCTGAAGGGCACTTTATGCCTTCCCCAAGTGTCCTTCAGAACTTCTCTGAAGGACACTTTCCCAAATATCCTTCGAGAAAAGTTCTCGAAGGAACTAACCATTGCCTTTCAGGAAAAATCCCTAAATTAATTCCTTTAGACAAAATTTCCAATGAAATTACTTTAGGGAAATTGCCCAAAGCATAAACTTGATGGATCCCCATGACGTGCCACAGGACATCATGTTTAATACATCCAACTAGCCATTGGGATTCAAAATCATGATGAGCCTCAGGACATCAAATTTAGGGTGGCCAACTAGCTATGGAGATTCAAATATGATGTGTCACAAGACGTCAAATTTCATGCCTAAAGTCTTCAATCAGGAACTAAAGCCATTCAAAGAACTCGACAGGAACTTAAGTAAGGATAATGCAAATTAGGTTTCCCAAAGAGCTTTGCTTATAACTTATACAAGTAAAATCAATTAAGAAGCTAGAAAAAGAAGATACAATGCTTTGTAGGTTTTCAAAAGAGCTTTACTTATGAATTTTACAAGTAAAAGCAATCAAAGAACCTAAAGAAGCAAGTAGAAGTAAAGTCACATGGAAAACATGAATGGGTTTATAGTACAAAATCTGGGAGCTCTCAGGAAGAATCCATTGATTTGGTAGTGATATGATCCATTTCTTGTGGAGGGTCATCTCACCATTGATTTTTCAATGATCCTAGTCATTTCAAGAGGGTGAATCAAAGAGAAGGATAAACTCTGACTGAATGAGCGAACAACTAGAATTAGTTTCACTAAGATGGTGACTGCAAATGACTTTTGAGGCTTCTATTTTGGTGCCCAAGAGTTCTCTCTTCTCTCCCTCTTTTGATATAAATAAGACCCTTTGGCTCTTTTTTATCATCCACAGATAGTATGGTGAAGCCCTGTTGGAATGTTTTTCCATTTTCTTGCCTTTGAGAAAGGAAGCATAAGTCTATTTTATTTCTAAGTTCTAGACATTTTCGTGGGCATGCAAGAGACACAAAGTGAGAACAAGTGATGTTTTATCCTTCTATTCACTATCCTTCATGTTTTTAAGCAAAGACTTGATCCAACAAGTCATGAAGAGTGCATTCTAGATGTATGAGATTTTTCACATGTGTAACCATTTTTTGGACTATACAAGTTGTCTTTTCCAGTTATTTACCTTGTGTGATCTCATTCATTTTGTCTCTACATTGAAATACTTATGTTGGAATCTTCTAGAGCTTAAGTTATAGACTATATTTTATTGTATTGTGCATAAGTATAAGGCATACATGTGGATACTAATTCTTGGTGTATCACCATCTTAGACTAGGCTTTTTGTTTATGCAAACTTTTGACTCTTTTCACTCATACAAACTGATTCAATAGTTTTATTTCAAAAAAAGCTAATACATGGAGCTAGCCCTTTCAACTTATAGATTCATTTCCACTTATAGGCAGACCCATAGGCCTAAAAATGTCCCAACGTTGCCCAAATCTAGAGGAGGTATGAACAACCCTCTTCTAGGGTGTAAGATTTGGAGACAACAAGTAGTATCCTATCATTTTTATGACATACTTATATACTAAGGAAATAAATATGTAGTCCTAAATATATTGTAATTGTTTTTTATTATTATAACATCTTATAGATACTAAAACTGAATATTTATAACATCTTAATCTTATATAATTGAAAATATCAATCAAGGCTATACCCTTTAGTTATAGACCTCCATGTTGTCAAAAGGTTCACATTCATCATCTCATTATGCCTAAATGATTATCTATTAGTCAGATCCATATACTTATGATGACCTAGGTCTCCCATACTACATATAAATCCTAAAAATTGGTAATCATCATTCAATGTTCGTTTTAGATCCATACTTATTTTATAGCCTTCTAGACACTACTGACCGTAGAGTAATACTATTATCAATGGTAGTGTCTAGATATTTATCTAGTGTCTAGTAGCCAAAAGTCATCCAAATTATAAAATGATTGAAATCCATGGGTTATCCTAATTATTTTATTTAATCATATTGTGATATATTTTCAAAGACTATGTCATAAATACAATTCTAAGCCTTCTCATTCCTCATCTAGAAAATACCGAGTAAATACCTACTAAATCTCAATCAATCAACTAGATAAACACTTTATTCCTTCATCTTCATCCATATTTTCATAAAAAGCATAGAATCAGTTATATTATAGTTATTAAGCATTAAAAGTATATGTCATGAGTGATATTTATCAAGTTACTAGCTAGATCACTGCATGCATCTTCATATAATATATTGCACCCTTGTGCACACACACTCTATGACACATATGAGATAACTACATAAGTTTGAGGCCCTCCTTGGAGTATTTTATATATAGTTATAACCCAATGATAGAGGTGTCTTTAGGACAATTCAACACCATTAACCCACTAACCCATTTTTTTAACAAACTCATTCCAAAATTGAAAAAGGGTGAAGATATAGGGTTTGCTAAATCAATAAAAAACAATTTTTATTTCAACTAGAAATACATTAATAAAAATGTGATATAAAACCCATAATATCAAATTTGGTCACATCCATATCCAATAATTATTCTATATATGAAACTTGAAACACAATTAGACATTATTATCAATGGTGTGTTTAGATCAATGGTAGTGTCCACATCCATAAAGGTATAATTTCAAGAATCTAACAACTGATCCAAAATATTTATCCTACATAATTTACATATGTTCCCATTTCAAATATTCCTATACACAAAAAACCAACTAATTACCATTGTTTATTATTTAATAAAACACCTTTCATTCATTATAATTTACTATTTTCAACAATCTCAATTTTACAAGTTTATAATATTATTTATATGAGTTTTCTATTAAATGGCCTATTATAGATTAGCTTATTACCCTTGTGTTATAACTATTTCTATATTCTTAACCTTATCCCTCACTGAATAATATTTAGGGTTAAAATTTTGGTGAACTCGACCCCTAAGTCTTCCTTTGGAAACCTATATTGATCTAGGTTTTCCAAACTCATAAGGTTTTAGGTTGTTTTGATTGATTTTTAGATATGAAACTTTACCCTATGGTTTTAAACGCATTATGTTAAAATGGTTTTGTCTTCATAACACTTCCATTTTGTTCTTCATTGATTCACACATTTCATGTTCCAAATAACTCAATTTTAAAATTTATCAGAAGTTTTGTCTACTCAAGGTTTGAAAGTATAGAAATTATTTAGTGACAACTTTTGCTATCATGTTGGAATTATATAATTTGGATGTATTTTCTTGATTATTATTATATTAGTCTTTGAAACATTTAAATTTGTTAAAAATGAACCTATTATTCTTCCTAACCCTAAGGAGGATGATAACTACCATTCCTCTACATAGGTCCATGTTATCACTCTTCCAAGGGATAAGGTGTCCCATATTATGGTTTCAAATGAAAATAAATATTATATTCCTCAAACCTTTCCACCTCCTAAATCTCCTTTAATTGATTTTTGTATGCATATTCAATACAAATCACTTAGGGTTTATGTTTGTGAAATATTCAAGGACCAAATTAATCACCATGAATTGTCAAAGTGGGCCACAATTAAGGATAAACTAGATAGGGTCAAATGCACGAGGTTGAATATTTATGGAATAGTGAAATATGAATAAAAAATCACAAGAATAATAAGCTTGTATTCACACCAAAAAGTTACATTAAGGAGCATTAGACAAAAATTACATAAGAAAGTACATTATATAGTGAGGAATTAGGTCACCCAAAAAGACAATTAACTCATAATTATAAAATGGCTCAAAGTACATTTCTCCTAATGACCTTATATTAACCTAAGAAATATAATTAGCCTATGTAAGTAAAAACACATAGTGGGAAAAAATCTACACTAACATCCCCTTAATCATAGCTTAAGTGTATATAATAATTGGGTCCTGCCACAAAATCTTGACGAGGTAACCAAATACATAGAGATGATCCCCCGTAAGAGAAAGAAGATATAGCTACCAAAACCCAAAGAAGAATGTGGAAATTAATATACTTGATTTTAGTGAAGGTTTTGGTTAATATATCATAAATTTGTTCCATTGTCTAGATGTAACAAAGATCAATGAACTACTCATGGATGAGTTCCCAAATTAAATGCATGTGAATCTCAATATGCTTGGTCTTTTTGATGGAGGAATGGATTCATGCAGATATGGATTGTGCTTTGGTTGTCACAGAAGATTACTATTGGTCATTAAAAATAGATGTTAAACTCAATGACAATCCCTTGAAGCCAAATGGCCTCAGTGGTAGCATTAACAACTCCTCTGCATTCTACCTCAATAGAAGATAAATAAAAAATATTATGTTTCTTCTTTGACTAATTAATTGGACTAGAACTTTAGGAGAAACTATAACCTGAATTAGATTTATAATTAATAAATATTACAATCCCAATCTATATTTGTATAACCAATCAAGTCGATGTCGATGTTTACTCCATAGTGAATCTTGAAACTATGAGTACCCTAAATGTATTAGAGAATCTGCTTGTCTACTCTATAGTGTATCTCATGTGCTTCTTGAATAAATATAAGTACCATGCCCACTAAATATTAAATATTAGACCTAGTGTGTGTAAGGTAGTTGAGACTACCAATAATCTGTCTATATGAGGTAGCATTAACCAAAGTAGATGGACTATTTCTCTTAATTTCTGCTCATTTCTTAATTTGGAAGCAAGTAAGAAACTAGTAAAAGGGGTGTGTAAATAAATACTTGATAAAAGTGCATGCATGATCTAGATGATGATGGAAACTCCTCTTTGGCTTGGAAGGAATACCCTGTAGATAAAATAACACACTAAAAAAGGGGTTGTTAGCAAGATAGTTGAGTGGACTACCTAGTGTGAGCTAGATCCAAAAAGCATATGCTTGCTAGGAGACTGTCAATCCACTATTGATAACAATTAATTTGATATAGATGAAAATAAAGCATAATTGCATTCAATAACATGATATTAAATGCATGCTATAATAAGAAATTAAAATGATTGTTCAGATAAAATGACTAAAATAGCAAAAGTGGGTCAATACTCATGCTAAAATAGTTGGGATCAAGTTAAAAAAGTTAGAGGAGTCTCTATGAATAGGAAAGAACATATAAATTAGGGTTTGGTTGAGTTAGAGGGATTTAAAATAGCTTACTATTATTTTTTCCATAGTAACCATTGATATTTGAAGTGATCATCGATAGTTAGGCTGATTGTCGGTGGCTCGTTGACCATTGATGGTTAAGGTGATCATTGGTGGTTAAGCTAATCATCAGTAGTTGCCTGTGTGTTTCTAGGTTTTTTGGAAAGAGTTTACAGATTGAGAAAATGGTCAAGTAGGAGTTTTAGTATGGGTATAGTTAGAGGTGGGAAGCTAAGAGATAAATTTGATTAGGTTAGGAAGGTTAGAAATGAAATAAAATAAAGAAACAAGTACAAAGTTACCTATAAGTTGTTAGATTGCTAATGGTGAAAGTCTAGAACAATTTGGCTAGAGTGATAGTACTTTGGCCTTAAGAGCAACTCAGACAGAGGTTCAAATCTCTAGTGTTGTTACTTGATTCTCTAAATGAAGGCTAGATACCTATGTACAAGAATATTTGATAGCTTGGACATCATTCCTTTCACCTCCTACTCTTCTCCTTTTATAGGATGAAGTTGCTAATTAGATAGGAGAAAGTTGCTAATTAGATAGGAGGATAAAGTTACCATTTATGATGATTTAAATCTTGTTAGCAACATAAAAGGGAAGTTACTAAATTATGCCATGCTTATCTTGTACATAGCTAGAAGTAGATTTAAGATAAGTTGATGACCTGATCGTCGATGGTTAGGTTGACCATCGATGATCGAGTGTCTAAAATAATTTTCTCAAGAAAGGGGTGTTTTAAAAGGTTAAGTTAAAGGTGTTGAGTTAATATTTTGATAGGTTTAAGTTATCAAACGAGTTTGGTTAACTAGGTGGTCAACTAGACTCAAGGTCAATTGAGGGTCAAGGTGCTTTGACATCTAAAACTATCATGTGTAGTTTGAGTGTCTACATTTTACCCATTTTTATTATGTGGCTTTGATTTAAAAAGCAACAAAATAAAAATGAATGTATTGCTAGTCATGGTTTGATTGCCCTGAGTATGGGAGGAGGTATTCCCCCTCAAATCAGGAGTTGATGAGGCAAAATCAAAATTGGGTCAAATTTTGATAAATGGTAAATGGTGAATCACGAGGTGAGTGACATAAAAGGGTTGGTAATTTAATACACAAACACATTTATAAAATATGACTAGGTGTGATAGCCAAGATCATACAAAGACTAAAGTTGCCAATGTTGGTAAAAATAAGGTTAGTTCTAGAGAAACATATGATAGGGGTAACTGGTCTACAATAATGGTCATAGATGATTGGGTCATTCCTATCAAGTCCATTAGGCAAGGTTAGTGTTTGTCATAGGTATCTAGGGTAGGAAGTGCTCCCTTGAAAAATAAAAATGGTCAAGTCATGTATGAGGTGGTGAAAATTACAAAAGTTCAACATGGCAAGGTTGGTTGGTGAGGTCAAAATGACCAATGTAAGGTCATTGTAAAACATGTGAATAGTTTAGGTAGAAATGGCCAACATCAAGGTAGATGTGGTCAAATGGGGTGTTAGAGAAGGGTACACTTTGAGAGTAAAAGTTTTGGTTGAGGTGAGGATTAATTGATCTCCCAAAAGTTTAGCACCTAGATGGGGTGCTTTAAAAAAATGTGAAAAGGGTGGGGGACCTTGACTATCATTAGTCAGGGAGTTTCCCTAGGGTCGATCGTTGATCATCACCCTAACTGTCGATGGTCAAGAAAAACCCTAAAAAGCTATAAAATAAAAAAATAAAAAATAAAAATGTAAAATCATTTTCACCATTTGACAATTGGTGATTTGTGCTCTAGCATTTTATGTTTTGGTTTTTTGCATTTGAGCTTGCTGAGGTGGAACTAATTGAGTGTTTAAATTTTAGCAAGGGTTGACATGATGGAAGGTGGATGGGGGCATGATCGAGTAATGGGATGAGGGATTCGACCATGTCAGTGATCATGAAATGAGATAGGTGTTGTGAAATTGATAGTATAGTTTAATTAGTGGTATTGGAGATGATGATTCTCCTAGAGGATATTTAGTGGATTACACAACTACCTATTCGAGGGGAGCCAATTTATCATATAGAGAGTGAGGAGATAGACTATCATATGGAGCTAATATATGTAGTAGATCAGGTGCACACTTGATTTCACATAGGAAGATTTAGTTATAAACCATTATACCGAAGGGATCCTAGGGAGAGATGCTTACTTACCATGATGATGATGGACATTTTCTACTTTTCACTACCTGATTCAAGCAATGGCTAGTTTCTATACTAGTTACTAGGGTTCCTAGTGGAGATGATACTATGGAGGACTATGTTTGGGTGGGTCCTAGTTTTACTAGTCCAAATGTATAAGGATCTCTAGGCCTTTTGGGCACACAGGTGATATGGGATTAGTGTTGGGTTCATGGTCCACTACTAGGTGTATGAAAATATTTGCATATTTTAGACTAGTGGGGGCACCATGGGAGGGATTCAACTAGGTACCCTTTCTAGTGGGATTTACTAGGTGGAGAGGATATTATGTGTTAACAAGTGCTAGGGGCAGTTCTAGAGATATAGATTGGTTTAGGGATGCTTTGGAGGGTTTGGTGGTGGGTGACATAGTGTGGAGGCCATATGTGAGCTGGCTGAGGTGGGCAGGGTATAGCTACCAAACACTATCACTATAGAGCTGGCACTAGATATATGGGAGATGGTATGATGAGATTGAGCTTATCTTGTTCAACTAAGTTCAGAGGTATTTTGGCCTTGTATAGGGGATCCCACTAGATTTCTTGAGATATAGGATGGAGGATGTAGAGATTTTGCTCCTAGAACCATATCCATATGATGTTGTTTTGGATCATGAGGAGTTACCAGTGAAAGCTATGATAGATGATGTAAGTGTTGCAGATGGTTATGTAGCATGGTACCAGGCTTGATATGTAGTAGATAATTTTGGATAGGGTGATAGGGGAAGTAGCCCATGGATGCAGATCCTATTGGGGTACTAGTATAGGGTGGTGGTCATGATAGATAGGCACAGATAGAACTTTTAGTATCAAAAGCCTAGATCACCAGATTATAGGGATAGATGGCCACTTTAAAAGGCCAAATTATCACTTTATAAGGTCATGTGGTGATGTTGATTAGAGAGTGAGATCAAACAAGGATCTATCTTGGGTTAGTGACTCGGGAGAGAGATTGATTGAGGCATAGGGTAGGAGTGGCAATAACACTAGCAGGGTCACTGACAGGAGGACTTGATATGATTGTTATGATGTGGTACTTAGCCACCATAGAGGAGTTGAGATATTATGAGGTAATAGTACTAGAAATAGTGCTTGCTCAATTACCATTGGAGATGAGGTAGAGAGAGTAGAAGGCCAGCTTAGCAGGTTATCCATTTATAGCTACTCTAAGATAGTGGGTCACTATAGTGGGGCAGGCAGGGAGATTAGGGGGACCACCACCAAATGGTAGTGTAAGTGTAGGTACAGGTGTAGTTGTAGTTGTAGGTGTAGGTGCAGGTGGTTCCCTAAGGGCCTAATAAATGAGATTATATGATGTATATGTTTTTGATTTTGATACTAGCCTCTGTGTTGATGATGTGAGATGTATATATGAGAGAGAGAGAGAGATCTATAGATTGTGACATGTATTTATTATTGGATGGACATCAGGTATACTCATTGACATGTAGTAATTTTATTATAATTCATATGATGATGATGATGAGGTTTTATGATTATTATGTATGTTATGCTTATTTGATGTTTTGAGATATTTATGGATGATGCTTATGATATTTATGGTTCATTAGGATGTTCATGATGTATGTTTATGACAAAATGATAGGTTTCTCATGCCCCATACTCTATGAGATGATATGCAGACTCTTAGTTTTAGGCATGTGATGTTGTGCATTGGTGGATGTGATGTTGATGATCATGGACGATTTTATTATGTTATATGGTGATGTGATGTTGATGATCATGGATGATTTTATTATGTTATATGATGATGTGATGTTGATGATTATGGATGATTTTGTTATATTATATGATGATGTGATGATTGTGATGAGATGTTTGATCTTATGATGAATATTTTAGGTTTATACATTGTGGATGACATGTTAGTGCATGGATATGTTCATGGACATGTGATTAATGGTTTTGCTTATGGTTTTTTTGATGATGTGGTTCATGGAGAGGATTTGGATATGTGATAGGTGATGTTCATTTGGGATGTGATGTGTTGATGTTTTGAATTATTGTTATGTTTATGGGAAGTATAAATATGACATGGTCTATGATGTTTATTGATATGATGTGGTTTATGTTGTTTATGTTATGATAAATGATTATTGTTTTAATGATAATGATGTGACAATGGGATTTTTGATGTTTTATGGTTTTGATATTTTGTACATGGATAAGATGTAGTTGATGGACATGGTTCATAATGGTATGATGTATATGGATTATTGCATTCATAAGAATGATGTTTTTAATGTTTTGATATGATATGTGATATGGAGATATGATGAAATCACATAAAGTAGGTTTAGATAACATAGTAAATGTGGAAAAGAGAGAAGGATCATGAGACATATGTCCACATGAACTAATGAATAGAGGGTAAGAAAAAGACAAGATGTGTTCATTAGTAGGGACCTAACAAAACCAAATTTGTCTTAACTTAATGAAAATAAGCCTTTTGAATGCTTCACATGAGCATGATTTAATTGGTAAAGAAGGTATCTTAATCACTTTATGTCAAGTAAGCTCATAGTCCCTTGATTTTAGAGAGAGTATGAAGGTGAAGTAGGTGATAGGTTGAACGGAAAAATGGTGATATGGTAACCTGATATGGGTTAGCTTTCCCCTTCTATAGGTGACCAAAGAACTGTAATAGATAAGTCCATGTCTTAATATAATGTGTAGACTGATTGATGTAGGAAGACCACTAATGCCATATGTAAAAGTTGATTGTGCCTTCCTTGCTTTGATTTTGATAGAGGGTTATTTCTTGCTTTTATTATTTTGATAGGTTGGTGAAGCTTATCAATGTAGGAAGCTTCAAATGTTTGTTTTTGACAAACTTAAATTAGCCATCCTTCAAGGGAGTGGTCTAAAGTTGAATTTTTTATAGATGTCCTTCAAGGGAGAAGTTTATCTTTAATTTAGTTATCAGGCAATTGTCCTTCACAGGAGTAATCTCAAATGCTAGAGATATGGACCCAAGTGATATTTTGGTATCCCAATTTTATTTTGAATGCTAGTTTTAGACATGGACAAGTCTATTTAGGCTTAAATATATACTATTATGGAGGTGATACTTTTAACACAAAAGGTTAATGATATCTGAGGGAAAGTGGTTTGAGAGATAATTGATCACGAGATTCCATCTGATGAGAGATGAAAAGTATCCATGAGAACCATGTCATTGGTAGAGCCGTGGTCCATGGTATCCATGCTTTAGATTAGGTTATAATTATGATAGATAATCACATGGTCCTATGTTGTAATCAATTGTCCCTAAGAGTAATAGGGTGAATGTGTAAAGAAAGTGAAAATCTCATAAACCAAGGGATGAGCTTAAGTTAAACACAAAGGTGTATGTGAGCCTACATTAACAAAAGAAAGGACACAAATGTGAAGCATTGAGAGGCTTAGGTTCTAGTTTGCCTTTGAGAGAAGACAAATGATAATCTCCTAATCCACACTTATGGGTTATGATGTAGGGTCTGAGCCAATTGAAAGAAAACTTACCTCTTTTTCTTTTCTCCATATTAGTTACATGTTGGTTTTCCTTAAGGATAAGATCTCCAATATTGAATTCTCACTCTCTCAAGTGTTTGTTGTAAGCACACTTGATCATTTATTGATAACCATGAATATAATTAAACACTATAAGGTGATGTTCGTCAAGTAGCTCAAGTCATGGGAGATGTTCTTAACAATAATCACTCTAAAAAAGGATCTCATACAAAGATATGCAAAGAAAAGGAATATGGACTTTGAGAGGCAAGACTACCTCTACACCAAAGATAAGAAAGAAAGGGGTATCACCTATAGAGGTTTGAATGCTAGTACAATAGGCCTATAAAGTGAAAGGGATATGTAGGTGCCAATCCTGACCTGAAGCACTTAATAATTTGGTTAGCATTTTGGTGAGGATTTTTTTTAGAGGCTTCTGCCTGTCTATTTTCTTTGAGATGATAGGGTGAGGAAAATATTAACTTGATGCCAAAATCATCACAAATTCCTTGGACTTTCTTATTTTTAAAATATTTACCATTATCAGTGATGATATTATGGGGAACATCAAAGCAACATATGATATGGTGATTGATGAAATTGACAATCTTTTCAACTTTGGTCAAGATAAGAGGAATGGATTCCTCCCACTTGGTGAAATATTTAGTAACAGTAATGATATATTGGTGTTGTGAAGAATGAGGATTGATTTCCCTAATGAGATCGAGACCCCATTGAGAGAAGAGCCAATAGTCTTTGGATAATCAAAGGCCATAGGCCAGTGCATGATGTAATTTAGTGCATTATTAACATTTGACACACTTTTTGATATATCACAACAATCTTGATTAAGGGTGGACCAATAATAGCCAAGGCAAAGGATACGTTTAGCAATAGTTAGGCCACTAAAGTGTCTACCATAGATTTTGTCATGTGTTTCCTTGTGTTGGGTGAATATTTTTTCGTCAACTAACTGAAGGCAAAATGGTTATATCAGCCACAGTGTAATGAGATAAATCTCTCCTCTTAGCAAGGGGAGGTTCCCTATAAACTATCATAAACTAATCTAAATGAAAATTAACTCAAGGGTGAGATCATATCATCCATTTCTCTTTTTTTAGAAATGATCTTTACAAAGTAAAGGAAAACTTTCTTGATATTAACTGAATTCATAAGAAAACCATGAGAGTAAAAAGCCTATCATTGCTTCTCTTGCTGATTTATAACTTATATCATAGTAGAATGAGGTGCAGCCCAAAGTCTTCACCAAAAACTACAACAAAGTATATAATCACAAAAGATACAAGTAGTTCAAAGTCTTTCCAATATCTTTCATTTTAAAACAATAAAACATAAACTAAAGACAATTATTGTAGCACAAAGTCTCCATAATCAACTTCAGAACATCTTCCAAATTATTTTCACTCACTCTACTTATTTAATTAAATAGATAAGATTGTATTAGGAAAAGGACATAAGAAAAATTTCTTACACAACACAAGTTATTCCAATACAAAGTTTGAAAGGTCACTTGCTTTCTTATTCACTAGATAAAACTTGGATTTACAATCTGAGCTCAAAGTCTCAAAATACCTTTCAATATTCACAGAGTTTTACTTCTAATAACTAAAAGATATATTTAAAATATAATCCCTCTTTATTTATAGGGAGAGGCCTTGAGAATTTTTAGAAAAGACCTAATTACTTTGATTGAGTCAAAGATAAGAGTCCTTTTTAACTTAGGACTTCTTATATTTTTACCTGTAATTACATATGAAAAAAGTACATGTAAAAAATGTCCAAAGTAGTTACAAAAGTACATAAAAAAAGTGCAAATTAAACTAAGGGAAAAATAGTTTCAATTTGTATCCCCATCTTTCTTTATGTGAGCATCATACATAGTGATAGCTACTTGCAACATGATACTGTTTGGAGTAACAGTGTTCTTGAAAATCATCTTAGCTCTGACTATGGCATCTCTTACTGTTATAAATAATTTTGTATGACTAGTTAAACTAGTTTTTAGATTATCCAGAGTTAACTGATTATCCAGAATATTGTCCACAGAGGCTATTGAAAATACCTTATCTTCAATTTTTTTCTTTAACATACCTTCAAATTCCCAAATTATTTCTTTTGCTAAAAGGAATTGGTTATCTTGTGATGTAAGTTTGCAAGGTAGCTCCTCCAATATATGCAAAAGACTAACATCATTTTGTTCACTGAGTTTCATTGAAGATTTAAGGTCACTAAGCAACTCTTTAAGCACCCAACTCCTATATGTCAATGCCTCTTTAGGTTCAATGTAATAGTCTCTATCAGTAATGACACTGATTGATATTAGAGTGCTTATTTTTAGTTTCCTCATATCCATCCATTTGTCAAGATACTTTTCTATGCTTTCAATATCCTGAGAAATAACCTTAATGAGATCATCAAGTTCTACTCTTATTTTTCTCATTTTATCTATCTTCTCAGATAACTCTATGAGTAAGAAAATTCCTTGTACATGCATCTTGTCCAAGTACTCTTCAAGTGCTTTTCCTTTGAGATAGGTCTTTTCTACCTTCTAAATAATGGGGTCTTCTATGGAAATGGCCTCAGGAGTTACTATTTCTGGAGTGAAAGTAATTCTCCTTACCACTGCAGTTAATTATTCCACCATTTCTTTGTAGTGATCCTTCATTTCTTTCTCTCTGTCAAATTTCTAAATCAAGATGTCCATGGCTGACTGCAAATCACTCTTGGCACTCTCATGAGTTATCTTACCTAATTCAACTCTAGAGATAGAGTAATCACTTACATCAAAATTTTCAATAGTTGCATCCTATGGAGGTCTTGCAATTTCCAAAAATTTGTGTCCCTTATCCCCAATAATTTTTGAAATAATCCTTAGCTTCTTTGGGCCTTGGATTTTATTGGCACCATTTTATTGAAATCAAAGTCATCTAGAGAGATGGCTTTCTTCTTTCTTTTGGGTGTATAAGCTGATAACCATGGTGGGAGCACATGAGTACTTACATTAGGATCTATCTCTATTGTTGACATTACCAGAGTTGCACTTGCACAAGTAGTGGAAATAATAGGTGGAGTATCAGTAAAAACTACACCTTTTGCTAAGTGATCAAAAATAGAACTATCTTCAATATCAGAAGATGGGGATGACAAACTAGGAATTAACCCTGAGGAATGAAGAATATATTCAAAAGTGCTTTGAGGGTTATTAAAAATTATTTTGGAAGGAGAGGTTGATCTAGAAGAGGGAACACTAATCGAAGAAATAGGTGAAGGAATTGCAACATGTGTGTCAAGTGGGGAATAAAAGATTCATGTTTCTTATTGCACATTCCCTTGTAGAGACAAAATTCCTTCTTTAGTTGATCTATAGGCCTATCATCAGTCTCCATCTATTTCATCACTGGTTCTTCAGTGCCTTGTTTCTCAACTCCTATATCTTCTATTTCTGACTATTTTTCCATAACTTTCGGCTTCTTCATCACAAATATGATCTTAGACTTATGTGGCTTGGAAGAAGAAGGGACATCACTTTTGTTCTTCATCCTATTTTCTACTTTCTTCTTGTTTCCTCTTAAAATTTAGCTTCTGAACCTGTGTTGAATTCTTTCAAAGTAATTCTTTTATTTGCTAACCAATTATTGGTGTTTGCCAATATAAGTTCAAATATTTTCCTCAAAGAAGTCAGCTCTTTTTATGACCATTGGATTGGAGGAAGAGGGGCATTGGTAATATTTTTAGTATTGTATCTATCATTAATCAAATCTCCATCATCCAACAAATTCTCAAGGATATCAACAAGTCTTAGATATTCAATTTTCTTAATAGATAACCTACTATAGTCCATTTTCCTGACATCTTCCGCTATTCTCAAATTTACCCAAACATCCTCAATCATAGGTTCATGAAATTGGGTTTTCCTCTTGATTACATCCTTCATGCCCTTGTAATCAAAATTTGGTTTTATTTTGAATTAATTCAAGGTTACAAGTTGCATTTCAGTTTCCATGGCTCTAGCCTTTCTAGCGGTTAACACTTAAAACCTGCTAATTTCAACTGAGAACCTGAAACTGGGCTTCTTGAGTTCCATCTATTTATTATGTACGATGATCATTTGTCTACATAGTTTCATTAAGACCAATTTATCTAAGGGGAATCTCGAAAGCATATAAGGATGACCTTGGAAAAAGCCAACCCTTAGGTACGAGAAAGAAGGAAATTATAAGAACATGCATCTAAAATCATTCACAACTATCTAAGCCTCATTTGACACTCTTCTTTGTTCTGAATATGACAAAGACCTTGACAAAGACCCTGAATATGTCAAATTTTCACTTTTTCAGGGTCTTTGTCATATTCTCTTTGTTCTTCAACAAAATCAAGCTTTATCACTTTTGTAGTAGGAGGGCACATAAACACTTTATCAATGAACTCAGGATCCAGTCTAATTACCACATTTCCATTAGCATCCAATACAGCTCTGGTATCCTTATTATAGAATTGAGCACATTAGAGAATAAATTCTATGTGGTGAGCTGCTACAGGGAAAGAAGATACCAAATGAATATTACTATCAATTATATTCTTCATTTCATGGCTGAGATTGCTTGATTTAGTTATTTTCATGAACTCAGCCATGTCCACATGACCAATCTCTATATCTTTAATGTCGTCAACATTAGAATTAACTAAGGTGATTGGAAAAATACCTTGATATTTATACTTCATTACCTTCGACTTCTTCAAAAAAACTCAGTCGTCTGAAAGGACTTCAATCAAAAGGATGTCGATGAAAAAGGATCCACAAAAGAAACTGCAACAAAAGTCATGAACATGCAATTAGGGAAAATACTGGTAATCTAGGAAAATTACATGTTGATGATCATGACCATGGAGATGCATCTGAAAGGGCTAAAGTGTGAGAAAGTCAAAAAACTAGAGGAAAGCGGGCTCAAAAGGGTCTAATTGATAATATCCCAAAGTTAAAAAATTGAGAGGACGCTTGCATGGGCAGCAAAAATCACTGCCCTTGCATATGGGGGGTATTTGCCTTTTAGTTTAGTGGTAAAAATTGTTGCCCTTACAGGGAGGGAAAAAATCATACTTGCACAGAGGTGGCAAAAATTTACCACCCTCACATGTTGGTTTTGTGTAGGAGCAGCAAAAAATGCCACTTTTGCATATCAGCTTTGTGTATGAGCGGCGAAATTTATCGCTTCTACATATCAGCTTTGTGTAGGAGTGGAAAAATTTACCTCTTATACATATCAACTTTGTGTATGAGAGACAAAAAATTTTGCTTCTACATAAAACAAAGATTTTCAAGTTTATGATGTCTTAATGGCAAAATTTGTGACCATTGTAGGAAATGTAGGAATGCTTTAGTGGTAAAATTGGCTGCTTTTACACTTTATTAAAAATAAAGTCTATAACTTTTAAGTGGAAAAAATTGATGGCACTATAAATGAATAGGAAATCATAGTTCTAATGTTTGAACGACTAATTTCACTAATGACATGCAATGAAAACCTATGGCACGAAAGGAGGGTTGGCAGATTTAGCTACTAGCTAGGCACACTGGGATAAAGCAATAAAATGAGGGAGGAACTTGAAAACAACAAAAACACAACTAAAAAAGATAAAATACCAACCTAAAGGAAAAGAAAACTCAAAAAACAAAAATCAAGAAGTAAAAATAAAAACCAAAACTTACTTGGCAATCTCGAAGTCCTAAGCTCGGCAATTGGTGAATCCATAATACTACTCATTTGTGCGGTCGAATGATTGTGGGAAGGAGTCTTAGGAAACTTAAAATTATCAAAATGAAAATCAAAAGGCAATTTAAATGCCCCAAAATGAGTTTTACCAACTCGGCATGTGTTGCCATAAATGCCATGCGAATTTTGAGATTTTTCCAAAATCTCTGCTTGGGTGGCAAAAATCACCACCCTCACATAGGACAAGGAAGACCATGCATTGGTGGTGAAAATCACCACCAAATCATAGGACAAGGAAGACATGCATTAGCGGTAAAATTTATCATCGATGCATAAAGAGGTGAAAAATGAAAAAACTACAAAAGTGGCAAAAATTGTTTCTAGTGCATGGAAAAATAAAAACATGCAAAAGCAAAAAAAATTGCCACTTTTGCATGGAAAGAATAAAAACATGCAAGAGTAGAAAAAATTTCTACCAATGCATGAAAGAATGAAATTATGTTAACATAATAAAAATGATCAAAATCAACATTTTGATTAGATCAAGACTACAATGGGGTTCACAATTTTTGTGAAATCGTGATGAGGGAGTGTTGTAAACTTTCCCAAGATGTCATTTAACTTCACTTGAGATCAACAAAAACTTGTCTTGAATGATGAACTTAGAGTATAGATTATGAAATAGACAAGTTTCATAGGGGTTGTCCATAAAATGAGCGTAATTAAATTTGGGAACAACAACTAGCTCTAGTTGGGGAACTTCCATCGATTGATCTTTGAAACAATCGAAGGGAGTAGAATGCAGTCTCTAAGTGCCTTCATCCATGCCATTGGGACATGAAGTCAAGCTACCGAAAAAAAAGACACAAAAACTAAACAAAATTACAAATAAAAACATAAAACTATACAAATATATAAATAAACTTATCTGATACTTCAAGGATTGAAGTGTTTCAGATGTTTCCCACTATGAGACAATGAGAATGGTGTTCCATCTTGATATTCTAGAAAGAAATTATTTTTACCATAGAATTGATGAATGGTGAATGGACCTCTTCACAAGGAATCAAATTTTCCATGTGTTCCTTTTAGTTCTCTCTTTTTGTCCCACAACAAGACTTGATCTTCAATCTGAAACTCACAAATCCTTACTTCTTATCAAAGAGTTTATTTACCTAATTTTGATGTTTAGAAATACAATCCACTACCATAGTTCATTGTTCTTCTAGTTCAGTTAGGTAAATGATCCTCTTATCAATAGAATTTCTAAAAGTTTGGTCTTCCACTACCTTTGGCAACTTCAGTGCTGGTAGTTCTAGGGTAATTGGTATCTCCACATTCAAACCATATATAAGTTGAAATGGTGACATACCTATTGCCCTCTTAGGCATAATCCTATCTACCCATTGTTAGGTTGTGGAGCTAAAAGCTTCAACCTTTGCAAACTGAGGAACAGATGGTTGCTGAGTTCTACAGGAACTGGCGTCGGCAGTAGGACCGATGTCGGCAGAGTCCAGTGCAGAAGGCCACCAGCGACGGCAGGAAGTCAGTCGACGTCGGCAGAACCAGACTAGCAGGGACTGGCGTCGATCGCCTGTGTGTTCCCGAAGTGTTCGTTTCATGGACAGTTAGTTAAGTGAACGATGAGTTTGCATGTTAAGACCACCCAGAGTCTTGGGCTGCGAGGATAATTGTCTAAATTAAGAGTCTGAGTTATTGTTTGAGTTAGGGATCTATTTATAGACCCATTGGCATGTATTGTTTAAGGCATGAGATAGAAAGGAAGAGTTCCTTCTAGTTGTAAGATCTGTGAGTTGCAGGTTGTTGCAAGCTCATTGGGGATCTACATGTAAGTTTGGTCTTTGAATTGCAGGTTGCAGGTTCATGAGAGATCAACTTGAAGTGCTATAGAGTGCTTGGTGTACCGGCAGGGTTATTACTGACTGGTTGGTGAGGTGAACACCAATTCTGTGTGTGATTTGGTTGTTGGGACTGTTTTTTGTGTAGGAGAGTGTGTGTGAGAAGAATTACTGTACACTTGAGGTGTGGCGAATCTCTGTAAGGTGAAAGAGTGTGGCGGCTCTTTGATGTATTCTTTTCTGTATAGTGTTAATACAAGATAGTGTATTGTCTCTCATATTCTGTGCTATTAGTGAATTCTAGTTACTTGTGTTTCTGGTTATTTCCGCATATTCAATTGCTTATATTTGGTAATCATACTGTGCTCTTTCTGAGGAGCAAGATCCTAACGAGTGGTATCAGAGCATGTTTGTTGTTCTAGATTCCTGACAAGTGGTATCAGAGCATGTTTGTTGTTCTAGATTCCTGACAAGTGGTATCAGAGATTTTGGTTGGGATACTAACAGATTGGTGTAGATCTAGGTAGTGTGTTTTGATTACAGGTTACTCACAGGGCTTCTGTTTGAGTGGGAGTTGAGCAATGGCAGAAAACAGTCAACTACGAATGGAAAAGTTTAATGGCAAGAACTACCAATTATGGAGGATGCAGATTGAGGACTATCTGTATCAGAAAGATTTGTACTTACCGTTGGGTGGGGTTGCTAGCAAACCCTTGGATATGAAAGATGAAGAATGGGAGGTTCTTGATCGGAAGGCTCTGGGATCTGTTAGATTGAGTCTTGATTCATCTGTGATTTCCAGCTTATCACAGTGTAAGACAACGGTAGAGTTGATGAAATCTTTGGCAAATTTGTATGAAAAACCCTCGGCTTCTAATAAGGTATTTCTTATGAAGCGTTTATTTAATTTGCAAATGTTGGAAGGTGGATCTGTTCATAGCCATCTTAGTGATTTCCATGGTTTGGTAAACCAGTTAAGTTTAGTGAATATTGTATTTGATGATGAACTTAGAGCTCTCTTAATCTTGTGTTCATTACCTGAAAGTTGGGAAGGTTTGGTAATGGCAATTTCTAATACTGTGTCTCCTTCAAAAGTCTTAAAAGTGGATGATGTTGTGAGTGTGATCTTGAATGAAGAGATACGCAGGAAAAGCACAGGTGAATCATCTGGAGATGCTTTGAGTGTTGAAGGAAGAGGAAGGCCAAGAGAGAAGACAGAGCGTGGGAGATCAAGGTCGAAGATAGGCAAAAGATCCAAGTCCAGGTATGGCAGAATAACCTGCTGGAAATGTGGAAAGCAAGGGCACTTAAAGAGAGATTGCAGATCGGGTGAGGATCATCATGAAGAACATGGAGAAGAAGTAGATGTTGCGGGTTATGTTACACAGGATGCTCTGGTATGTTCTTTGGATAAAGTAGAATCTTGGGTATTAGATTCTGGTGCCTCTTTTCATGCATCCCCACATAGGGAATTTTTTCATGAGTATGTCTAGGGAGACTTTGGAGAAATTTGTGTAGGGGATGGTAAGTCTTGTCAGATTGTTGGCAAAGGCAAAGTGAAGCTGAAATTATAGACATGTGACACATGGGTGTTAAAGGAGGTCATGCATGTCCCAGTTCTAAAGCGGAATCTAATTTTTGTTAGAAGTTTGGGTGAAGAGGGTTGCACAATAACTCTCACAGCGGACTCTTGGAAGGTTACCAAGGGTACACTTGTTGTAGCTAGAGGTAAGAAAGTAGGTACGCTTTATCTATCTACTTGTTTTACTGATTCTCTTTCTGGGTTATCTACTTCAGCTGTAGATTCAGAGATGTGGCTTGATAGGCTTGGTCACATAGATAAGAAGGAGATGCTGGTTCTTGAGTCAAAGAGTATGCTTTCGGATTTGGAAGGCATGGATCGTGGTTTCTGTATGCAGAAGAAGAAAGTGAGGTTTCTTGAGGAATCTGATGTTAGTGACAAGAACGGGAAAGCCTTGGTTTTCAAGGAGAAAGTGACGGACAGAGTTTAGCATAAAGTGCAGAGGAATTCTGAGCAGAGCAAGGGTGATTTAGACAAGGTTTTGATCCAAAAAGAGCTCGCGGGAAAAAGTCAGGTCTCACAAGAAAAACACAGAGACCGACGTCGACAGGAAAACTGGCGTCGGTGTCCAGACAGGGATCGACGTCGGCTATGTGCAGCCCGACGTCGGTGACTCAGGGCAGAAAAGAGATCGGTGTCGGCCAGGGGAAACCGACGTCGGCAGGGAGGCAGTCGCAGGGAACCGACATCGGTCGGCTGTAGATTGAGATGTGACCGGCATCGGTTACTGAGATGAATTTTGGGTGGACAGCTAGTTGTCATGGAGTCTCAAGCGCCCATATGGAGGACTGAAGGTGTAAGTAAGTTCTTAAATTCGTCATTTCCCTTCTTTACACTACTTGTTGCTCACTTATGTCATAGGACCAGGAAGTTATTGAAGAAGCAGAACAGGTAGATCCAGGAAATAGTGGGAGCTTGGCATGGATGAGGATGTGATTCCTTGGAGGAGAACCAAACAAGTGTTTTGGGTAGTGTTGCCAGCTAGAAGTAAGCACTGAGAGACGAATGGATGTTGAGGATGAAGAAGAGTGGAAATGGATACGTGAGATGGAAGATCAGGGTATATGATTTTGTATTAGCTGCAGGGCAATGGAGGTTTGATCATTGTGTTTCTCTTTACCAGGCTGGATAATATTAGCTACATTATCCTATTTTCTGTATGATGTGCTTGTTGCAGGGTTACATATACAGGTATTGCTGAACTAAAGGTAAAGCTAGTTCAGGGGTTTGTCATGGAGAATCTGGGAGCAGCAAGATTCTTTGGCATGAGTGTGTTCTAGAGACATGGAGGTCTTGTTGACTTTGTTTCAAGATGATTGTGTGAAGCCGGTTAGCACACCGATGGTTAGACAGTTCACAGAACAGGTGTCTTGATTCACATAATGAGGTTGAGTGCATGGTATGTACTAAACCTGAGTTTTCCCAAGCAGTGGGAGTTGTCACAAGTTTGGAGTCAATCCGGGAGAGTAATACTGAAGGGCAGTTCAGTGGGACCAACAGCAGGTGCACATGCTATGCAGGGTCAAGTTCTTTTTCTACATGGTTGTAGATGCGGATGTGGCAGGTAATTTGGATGACAGATTTTGCACCACGGATTTTGTGGTGGTTGGTCTTCAAGAGTGATCTTGAGGAGGGATACAAAGCCAAGGAAACAAACTAGACGGTGTACAGGTACAGGTACAGGTTACAGCTATTTATCTCCAAGTGGGAGATTGTTAGGTTGTGGAGCTAAAAGCTTCAACCTTTGCAAACTGAGGAACAGATGGTTGCTGAGTTCTACAGGAACCGGCGTCAGCAGTAGGACCGACGTCGGCAGAGTCTAGTGCAGAAGGCCACCGGCGACGACAGGAAGTCAGCCGACGTCGGCAGAACCAGACTAGCAGGGACCGGCGTCGGTCGCCTGTGTGTTCCCGAAGTGTTCATTTCACGGACAGTTAGTTAAGTGAACAATGAGTTTGCATGTTAAGACCACCCAGAGTCTTGGGCTGCGATGATAATTGTCTAAATTAAGAGTCTGAGTTATTGTTTGAGTTAGGGATCTATTTATAGACCCATTGGCATGTATTGTTTAAGGCATGAGATAGAAAGGAAGAGTTCCTTCTAGTTGTAAGATCTGTGAGTTACAGGTTGTTGCAAGCTCATTAGGGATCTACATGTAAGTTTGGTCTTTGAATTGCAGGTTGCAGGTTCATGAGAGATCAGCTTGAAGTGCTATAGAGTGCTTGGTGTACCGGCAGGGTTATTACTGACTGGTTGGTGAGGTGAACACCAATTCTGTGTGTGAGTTGGTTGTTGGGACCGTTTTTTGTGTAGGAGAGTGTGTGTGAGAAGAATTACTGTACACTTGAGGTGTGGTGAATCTCTGTAAGGTGAAAGAGTGTGGCGGCTCTTTGATGTATTCTTTTTTGTATAGTGTTAATACAAGATAGTGTATTGTCTCTCATATTCTGTGTTATTGGTGAATTCTAGTTACTTGTGTTTTTGGTTATTTTCGCATATTCAATTGCTTATATTTGGTAATCATACTGTGCTCTTTCTGAGGAGCAAGATCCTAACGAGTGGTATCAGAGCATGTTTGTTGTTCTAGATTCCTGACAAGTGGTATCAGAGCATGTTTGTTGTTCTAGATTCCTGACACCCATAAAGCATCGAACAATGATTTATGTCAAGTTTTCTGATTTCCATCTATTAGTTTCTTGATAATAGTAACTAGATTCTTTTTGTTTGATTTTGCCTGACCATTTCCATGTAGATAATAGTCTGAGGAGTGGAAAAGAATAATCATGTGATTGTAGCAAAAATCAGTAATCTCATGAGAAGAGAAACAAGTAGCATTGTCTACTATAATCTTGTTTGGAACTCCAAATTGGGAAATAATATTTTCTTTAAAGAAATTACATACCACTTCCAAAGTAACATGTTTAACTAGAATGGATTCCACCCACTTGGTAAAATAGTCTATTGCGGTGAGAACATAGTCATGTATGGCACTTGAGGATGGGTTCACAGTGCCAATGAAGTCGATACCCCATTACTTAAAAGGTTCTTCAATCACCACGGACTTGAGAGGTAATGTGGCCAATTTAGGTTTGTCAACAAACTGTTGACATAACTCACACCTACATACCCAATTGTACTTATCTTGAAATAGTGTAAGCCAATAGTATCTAGCTTATAAAATCTTGTGAGCCATCACATGTGTAGAAAAATGTCCTCCACAAGCTAAATTATGGAAAGACTCTAAAAGTTTACTTTGTTGCGCTTTATCCATGCAATGAAGAAATACTCCATCAAGGCTTCTTTTGTACAAACCATTATCCCATAAGACGTAGTTAACAGCTTTCAATTTAAATTTTTTTTCTTTATAATATAGATGGGTAGGACACTCACCATAGGTAAGAAAATAAGTGATATTAGAATACCACTCATTAGTATTAGTGACAAAAAGAACTGTTGGCATGTCCTCAACTTTTATTTCTTCATGTCTTATTTCTTTTGGTACATTATCAACAATCAATTGATAGAGACCTCTTCCCTGCACAAGCTTATTAGGTTTGATATCAAGATCAAACTCTTAAATTTTAGCAATCTAATTCCCCATTTTAGTATCGAACTCTTGTTGAGTTAAAATAGACTTTACTGTTGTATCAGACACCATAACAACAGTATGTGAATTCAGGATATAGAATCGAAAATGTTTTACCACCTTAATTATGGCGTAGGCATGCTTCTCTATGTTTGAATATTTCAATTCATGAGCTTTGAGAGGACAACTCATAAATGATATGGGAGACTCCACACCTTCTTCATTTTACTAAACCAAAATGGTTGAAAGTGTATGTTCAGAAGCATAGTTGTATACTATGAAATCTTTGGTATAATTTGAATAAATTAAGATTAGAGCATGAGAAATAACTTTCTTTATATCTTTAAATGCCACTTTGCCTTCCACAATCTAATTAAAATTAGCCTTACCCTTCATCATGTCAACAATGTGGTGAGTTTTATTTGTAAATTTAGGAATGAATCTTCGCAAAAAGTTCACCTTTTCAAAGAAGGAATGAACTGCAGTCTTACTAGTAGGTAGAGTAAGAATAGATTTGACTCTTTTTGAGTCAATTTTTGTGCCTTTTCAGGATACAATGTGACTGAGAAGTCTACCTTTTGTAACCCCAAAAATTGACTTCTTAGGATTGAGAGAAATACCATTTTGCCAACAACGTTCTAGCACTTGTTTTAAATGATGCACATGATCAGGATGATGTTTAGAGAAAATAGTCAAGTCATCAAGATATACCTTGATAAACTTCCCTATTTTATCTCTAAAGGCAAGGTCCATTGCTCTCTGGAAGGTGGCATCAACATTGATCAGACCAAAATGCATTCTACGATATGCAAATGTGCCCTAAGGTATAGTGAAAGCAATTTTATATTGATCTGCTTTATTAACTTCCACTTGATTATACCCAAAAAATCATCTAACATTGATAATATTTTTGAGCTAGTTACTGTTTGCGATACTTGATCCATGATGGGTAGGGGGTAGTTATCCTTTAGAGAAGATTGATTGAGATTCTTGAAATCAACACAAATACAAATTTCTTCATTATTTTTCCTTACAGAAATTATGTTCGTGATCCAGGTGGAATGATGAATTGGAAAAATTATTCTTGCATTCAATATCTTCTAAATCTTGAAAAGGATAGTACTTGATATTTTGGGATTGTATTGCCTTTTTTTTTGCTTATGAGGTAATGACCCAGCTTTAAGAGGAATTTCATGCTAAATTTCTTTAGACCTGAAGGATTTTAAATCATCATAAGAATATGCCAAAACATCAATGTAATGATGATGAAGAGTAATAAATTTGAACTTTTCATGAGTAGTGCAACATTTCCTAATGTTGACCATTTTGGGGTCTTCTACAAAAATCAAATTCACTTGATCAAACTCCATAACGGAACTTGAATCCACTTGTTGCTGCTGCGTGATATATTTGTCATACCTATCAAATAGCTTTTCAAGAGAAACCAAACTTTTTAGAATTTTATTCCCTTTTAGTTGAAGAAACTCTTCACCAATTTGTAAATCTATTTAGAGAACATATTCCCATGGTAGAGATTCACTACCTTCAAAATAGAGCTCCTCAAAGCTATCCATATTTTTGAAAAAATTAAAAATTTGATTATCACCATTAAATACTTGCCAATAGTCAGCATTATCAAGTACACTTGGTTGAAAGACCAGCTCAATAGTGTACTTATTCCCTTTGAAATCTTTATGATGAACCATGAGGGTTGCAGAGATAGCCAATGAAGCTGCATGATCATTAAACTCTCTTGGCACCATAGAAATATTGAAAGCATCAAAACTTTCAAGGCAATCTCATACACGATTGTGATAATGTCACAATCTTTCATTTTTGGTTTGATACAAATTTCTCACTTGAAAAACTACCAATTTAGCGTCTCTTCAGGCATGAAGAATCTTAACACCTCTAGCACTAGAAACTTTCAATCTAAGCAACAATGATTCGTATTCAGCGGTGTTATTGGTATTGTTGAATTGAAACTTATATGAGCAAGGTAAAATATATTTTTGTGGAGATATCAAAACAATTATAGCTCCAGAACTGGTAGAGGAGCAACTAACATCAAATTCTAAAATTTAAATCTCATTAAAACTTGATCTTCTTGAATATTCCTCTTCATTAGTAAGAAAAGATTCCTTTTTACCTAAACTTTTCTCTACAAATTCTTCTGATTTTCTATCTGAATCATTTGAATTGTCACCTAATGAAATTTTGTCTAATGAATTAAAAATATTTTCAGTGGATAGAAAATAATTGCCCATTCTTGAGGATTCAAACAAAATTTGAGCTTTGGGGTTTGACGTTTGAGTAACAATATATTTTGACTCTTTCTCAGGAAGCAACTTTTGCATGACACTTTTAACAGGTATCCTTGCTTCAGATAAGTCCATGTTCAACTCTCCACCTAGATCTTTAAAAAAATTATGTCTGAGCAGAATGCCATAAGAAGCTGGAACATCAATCACTAAGACTGTCATCTTAATCCTCTTATCTGGAAAAGCCACAAATGCAAATTGGGCATATTTGATTTGACCCAAAAGTGGTACTTACTTTTTTTCCATGGAGAAATATCTCTCAAAAGTCTTAGTTAAGGTAAGACTAAGAGAATCTGCTACCTTAGCTGGTATAACATTATCAGAGGCTCCAGAGTCTATCATACAATTGCTCAACTTATGACCATTAATCAATAGAGAAACATAGAAAGGTTCTATTTTTCCAAAGGCGGCAAGAGGAGTAGTGACACAATTATTTTGAGTGGATTTGTTCTTTGGGGATCCTGGGTCACTTTTGGAAAATCTTATTTTGTAGGGATGATTTTGTTTTTGACATATTCAACCAACCTATCAAATTGCTTAGCATTATCTTGTAAGTAATCAACTTCAGACATTTGGATCTTGATCTTCGTAGCATGATCAATTATGTCAAATAACTAGAATGAACTAGAAATGGAGGAAGGAATTCCATCATTCTAATTTTTATTTGATGTGGTACTGGTCTGAGGAATAAAAGCAGAAGGTATAGGATTTTTTGAGGTACTTACTTGCCTATTGGCCACCGGGTCCTTTGATTGGAAAGGTAGCAAAGTTCTCCATTTAGAAATTGAGATCACTGGCTGAGGTTCTTCTCCTACTTTTCCCTTATCAACTTATTGAGTTGAATAGTTTTGAGACCTGGTAAAAATACCATATGCTTCATCATACACCTCTCTTTTTTTAGTTTCATCATGGTAATTCAAAAATCCAATAGCAAAGTCACTAGTTAATTCTTATTCTAATTTTACAAAGATATTATTATCATTTTATTGGTCCAAATTAGGTTGGGTAGAATGATCATGTTCGGCGTCATAATAACCAACTGCTAAGTTGATCAGTGTTGCTTCAATGGCAAGCTTCCCTTGTGTGGGAGGAAAATGATTGGGTTGCCCTTGATTTCTAATAGTATTGCCTTGATATAAATTGTTAAGAAATGTCTTCCTTGGTATATCCTAATAAGAAGGAGTAGGCATACCTTGGGACATCTACCTTTTCAAAGCCAGCAATTCATTTGCTAACTTTTGCACCATAGAATCAGTGGTGCTTATGGAAGAATTTTTAGCAGGAGAGAAAAATCTATTTTTGTTAGAATCTTTTCTTATCTTACCTGCAAGGATAAGATCATCTTCAACTTTGGTAGATAAAATTAGAGTTGCAAAAAGATCTACAGGTTCAGCCTGTCTTAATAAAAAATTCACTTTGAGAAGTTGAGAATTGATAAAGAAGCACTTAAGACTTTTGGGTGTTGCCTAAGCAATTACAGGAATCCTATTTCTCATCTTATTGAATTTAGTGATGAATTCTTTCATAGGCTCATGAGGATCCTTCTTCATTTATGTAAGTTGAGCTAATAAGACATGTGCATCTTTTGTGGGTTTGAACCTAGCCTCAAACTTGGTCTTAAGGATGTTCTAATTGGTTATAGTTTGAGCTTGAAGATGATAAAACCAATCTACGGTAGCACCTTACAGTGTTTCTATAAAAATTCTTAGTGTTATATCTCCATATTCAATGCCTATCATACCACATGATATGCAAAAAGCTACAATATGTTCATCAAGGTGAACTTTTCCATCACCATAGAACTTGAGAAAATTCTTTCTCAAATGACAAGGTAACTCATGCAAAGGTGGGGTTAGATTTAGAGGGCCAAAAGTGTTACCCCAAGGGCCTTGGGCTGCCATGATATGATGATTAAAAGGAGGGATAACAAACCTTTGTGGAGTATGAATAGACAAAACTCTACTAGCACTAGGACTAGAAGCTTCACTTGGTATTGGAGATATGGCATTGGTAGGAGGAAAACACCTAGTTCATTGATGGTGAGATAGTAGAGGCAAGAGATTAAAATTATTTTATTATATCAATTCAAATATAGAATCAATAATACCTCAAACTCTCTGAATTCACGTATACCATGAATCTGCTAGAATGTAGAATGGAAAAGAACTAGAAGTGATTCAACTCAAAGCTTGAGGCTTCAAATTACGTGTTCTTCCCTAGCAGAGTCGCCAAAAAACTGTTGGGTGAATATTTTATTATCAACTAATTGAAGGCAAAATAGTTATATCAGCCATAGTGTAATGAGATAAATCTCTCCTCTCAGTAAGGGGAGGTTCCCTATAAACTTTCATAAACTAATCTAAATGAAAAATTAACTCAGGGGTGAGCTCATGTCATCCATTTCTCTTTTTTCAGAAATGATGCTTACAAAGTAAAGGAAAAATTTCTTGATATTAATTGAATTCATAAGGAACCCATGAGAGTACAAAGCCTATCATTGCTTTTCTTGTTGATTTATAATTTATATCATAGTAGAATGAGGTGCAGCCCAAAGTCTTCACCAAAAACTACAACAAAGTATATAATCACAAAAGATACAAGTAGTTCAAAGTCTTTCGAATATCTTTCATTCTAAAACAATAAAACACAAACTAAAGATAATTATAGTAGCACAAAGTCTCCATAATCAACTTCAGAACATCTTCCAAATTATTTTCACTCACTCTACTTATTTAATCAAATAGATAAGATTGTATTAGGAAAAGGACATAAGAACAATTTCCTACACAACATAAGTTATTCCAATACAAAGTTTGAAAGGTCACTTGCTTTCTTATTCACTAGATAAAACTTGGATTTACAATCTGAGCTCAAAGTCTCAAAATGCCTTTCAATTTTGGCATAGTTTTACTTCCAATAACTCAAAGATATATTTAAAATAGAGGCCCTCTTTATTTATAGGGAGAGGCCTTGAAGATTTTTAGAAAAGACCTAATTACTTTGACTGAGCCAAAGATAAGAGTCCTTTTTTACATAGGACTTCCTATATGTTTACATTTAATTACATATGAAAAAAGTACATGTAAAAATGTCTAAATAAGTTACAAAAGTACATCAAAAAAGTAGAAATTAGACTAAGGGAAAAATAGTTTCAATTTGTATCCCTATCTTTCTTTATGTGAGCATCATACATAGTGATAACTGGTTGCATCCTGATACTATCTAGAGTAACAGTGTTCTTGAAAATCGTCTTATCTCTGACTATGGCATCTCTTACTGTTGTAACTAATTTTGCATGACTAGTTAACCTAGTTTTCAGATTATCTAGAGTTAACTGATTATCCAAAATATTGTCCATAGAGGCTATTGAAAATGCCTTATCTTCAAATTCTTTCTAGAATATACCTTCAAATTCTTGAATTATTTCTTCTACTGAAAGGAATTGGTTATCTTGTGATGTAAGTTTGCAAGGTAGCTCCTCCAATTTATGCAAAAGATTGACATCATTTTGTTCACTGAGTTTCCTTGAAGATTCGAGGTCACTGAGCAAATATTTAAGCACTTGACTCCTATATGTCAATGCCTCTTTAGTTTCAGTGTAAGAGTCTCTATCATTAATGACATCGATTGATATTAGAGTGCTTATTTTTAGTTTCCTTATATCCATCCATTTATCAAGATACTTTTCTATGCTTTCAATATCCTAAGAAATAACATTAATGAGATCATCAAGTTTTGCTCTTATTTTTCTCATTTTATATGTCTTCTTAGATAACTCTGTGAGTAAGGAAATTCCTTGTGCATGCATCTTGTCCAAGTAATCTTCAAGCACTTTTCTTTTGAGATAGGTCTTTTCCATTTTTTGAATAATGAGGTCTTCTATAGAAATGGCCTCAGGAGTTACTATTTCTGGAGTGAAAGTAATTCTCCTTACTGCTGCAGTTAATTGTTCCACCATTGCTTTATAGTGATCCTTCATTTCTTTCTCTCTATCAAAATTTTGAATCAAGATGTCCATGGCTGACTGCAAATCACTCTTAGCACTCTCATGAGTTATCTTACATAATTCAACTCTAGAGATAGAGTAAGCACTTACATCAAAATTTTCAATGGTTGCATCCTGTGAAGGTCTTGTAATTTTCATAAATTTGTGTCCCTTATCCCCAATCATTTTTGAAAGAATCCTTAGGTTCTTTAGGGCCTTGGCTTTTACTGGCACCATTTTATTGAAATCAAAGTCATCTAGAGAGATGGTTTGCTTTTTCCTTTTGGATGTATAAGTTGATAACCATGATGGGAGCACATGAGTACTTACATTATGATCTATCTCCATTGTTGGCATTACCAAAGTTGCACTCTCACAGGTAGTGGAAAAAATAGGTGGAGTATCAGTAAAAACTACACCTTTTGTTGAGTGATCAAAAGTATAACTATCTTTAATATCAAAAGATGGGGATGACAAACTGTGAATTGACCCTAAGGAATGAAGAATATCTTCAAAAGTGCTTTCATGGTTTTCAAAATTATTTTGGAAGGAGAGGGTGATCCAGAAGAGGGAACACTAATCAAAGAAATAGGTGAAGGAGTTGCAATAGGTGTGTCAACCAAAGAAGAAGAGATTCATGTTTCTTGTTTCACATTCCCTTATGGAGACAAAGTTTCCTTGTTTGGTTGATCTATAGGCCTATCGTCAGTCTCCATTTGTTCCATTGCTAGCTATTCAGTGCCTTGTTTCTCAACTCCTATATCTTCTATTTTTGACTCTTTTTCCATAACTTAGGCTTATGTGGCTTGGAAGAAGAAGGGACATCACTTTTGTTCTTCATCCTATTTTCTGCTTTTCTTCTTATTTCTTCTTGAAATTCAGCTTCTGAACTTGTGATGAATTCTTTCAAAGTAATTCCTTTATTTGCTAACTAATTATTGGTGTTTGTCAATATAGGTTCAAATCTTTTCTTCAAGGAAATCAACTCTTTTTGTGACCACTAGATTGGAGGAAGAGGGGCATTGGCAATCTATTCAGTATTAAATCTATCATTAATCAAATCTCTATCATCCACCAAATTTTTAGGGATATCAGCAAGTCCCTCAATCTACTCAAGAGTTAACCTACTGTAGTCCATTTTTCTGACATTTTCCACTGTTCTCAAATCTAACCAGACATCCTCAATCATAGGCTCATGATTTTAGGTGTTCCTTCTAATTACATTCTTCATGCCCCTGTAATCAAAATTTGGTCTTATTTTGAATTGGTTCAAGGTTACGAGTTGTATTTCAGTTTCCATGGCTCTAGCCTTTCCAGCGGTTAACACTAAAAACCTACCAATTTTAACTAAGAACCTAAAACCAGGCTTCTTGAGTTCCATCTATTTATTATGGACGATGATCATTTGGCTGCATAGTTCCATTAAGACCAATTTATCTGAAGGGAATCTCATAAGCATATAATGATGACCTTGGAAAAAGCCAACCCTTAGGTACAAGAAAGAAGGAAATTGTAAGAACATGCATCCAAAATCATTCACAACTATCCAGGCCTCATCTAACACTCTTCTTTGTTCTAATTGAGGATAAAAAGACACAAAAATGTTGTAAAGAAAGCATCATTTACTCTCTTGAAATGATGAATAGAACCCGTTAATGTTAATTGAGAGTAGTATTGATATACTAGGGTTACTCTCCTATCTCCTTCTGATGTTAAACCTAGAAAGATTCTTATTAAAGATGCAATATAGACCAGGTAAGAAGTCATAAAGATTTAAGGTGGTGGATACCTTCGTCAATTTCTCATGCAAAGCATTACTGACTTGTTCTCCCCAAAAGATGACTTGTTTGCCTTGGAGAATTATCTTGATGAAGGGATATATCCATTCATGAAACTATGAGGAAGAGGGAAAACCTCTTATCCTACTGAGAAGAGTTACCAAATCACCAACTTCTTCGGTAAAGTCACTTCTTGGAAAATTTTGTGGCCACCTTGAAAAATTTTCCCTTGGAGTCTTTAGCCATTTATTGTTGATTACCTTCTTCACTTTTTTAGGATCTTTGTCATATTCTTTTTGTGCTTCAATAAAATCAAGCTTTATCACTTCTGTAGTAGGAGGGAACATGAACACTTTATCAATGAACTTAGGATCCAGTCTAATTAACACATTGCCACTAGCATTCAATACAACTCTAGTATCCTTATTATAGATCTGAGTACATTGGAGAACAAATTTTGTGGTGAAATACTATAGGGAAAGAAGATACCAAATGAATATTGCTATCAATTATCTTCTTCATTTCGTGGCTAGGATTGCTTGACTTAGTTCTTTCCATGAACTTAGTCATGTCCACATGACTAATCTCTATATCTTTAATGTCATCAACATTATAATTAACCAAGGTGATTATAAAAACACCTTGATATTTATACTTCATTGCCTTCAACTTCTTTAGAGAAAACTCAGTCATATGAAAAGACTTCAATTAAAAAGATGTTGATGAAGAAGGATCCACAGAAAAAATTGCAATAAAATTCATGATCATGCAATTAGGAGAAATACTAAAAATCTGAGAAAATTGCATGTCGATGATCACGACCATGGGGATGCCTCTGAAAGGGCTAAAGTATGAGCAGGTCAAAAAACCAAAGAAAAGTAGGCTCAAAAGGGAAAAATTGAAAATATCCCAGAGTTAATAAATTTGAGAGGATGCTTACATGGGTGACAAAAAATTTTGCCCTTGCATATGGGGGGTATTTGCCTTTTGCTTTGATGGAAAAAATTGCTGCCCTTGTAGGGAAGGGAAAACTCATACTTGCACAGAGGCAGAAAAAATTTACCACCCTCGCATGTCGGTTTTGTGTAGGAGCAATGAAAAATGTCACTTCTACATATCAGCTTTGTGTAGGAGCAGCAAAATTCACCACTTTTGCATATCGACTTTGTGTAGGAGTGGTAAAATTTACCACTTTTGCATATCGACTTTGTGTAAGAGTGGCAAAAAATGTTGCTTCTACATAAAGCAAAGATTTTCAAGTTTATGATGTCTTAACAACAAAATTTTCCACCACTACAAGAAATGTAGGAATGCTTCAGTGGTAAAATTGGCCACTTTTACACTTTTTTAAAAATGAAGTCTATAACTTGCAAGTAGCAAAAAATTTCGGCACTACAAATGAAGAGGAAATCACAGTTCTAATGTTTGAACGACTAATTTCACTGATGACACGCAATAAAAACCTATGGCACGAAAGGAGGGTTGGTGGATTTAGCCACTAGCTAGGCGCACTGGGTTAAAGCAACAAAATGAGGGAGGAACTTGAAAACAAACAAACAAACAAAAAAAAACCATCCCAAAGGAAAAGAAAACTCAAAAAATAAAAATCTAGAAGTAAAAATAAAAACCAAAACTTACCTGGCACTCTTGAAGTCCTAAGCTCGGTAGTTGGTGAATCCGTAATCCTACTCATTTGTGTGGTCAAATTATTATAGGTTGGAGTCTCAAGAAACTTGAAATGATCAAAATTACAATCAAAAGGCAATTTAAATGCCCAAAAATGAGTTTTACCAACTCGGCATATGCAACCATAAATGCCACATGAATTTCAAGATTTTTCTAAAATCTCTGCTTGGGTGGCAAAAATCACTGCCCTCGCATAGGATAGGGAAGACCATGCATTGGAAATGAAAATCACCACCAAAGCAAAGGATATGGAAGACATGCACTGGTGGAAAAATTTGTCACCGATGCATAAAAAGGCAAAAAATGAAAAAACTACAAAAGCGACAAAAATCGTTGCTAGTGCATGGAAAAACGAAAACATGTAAGAGTGGAAAAATTTTCCACTTTTGCATGGAAAGAATGAAAAAATGCAAGAGCAGCAAAAATTTCCACTGATGCATGGAAAGAATGAAATTAGGCTAACACCTTAAAAATGATCAAAATCAACATTTTGATTAGATCAAGACTACAACAGGTTTCATAATTTTTGAGAAATCATGACAAGGAAGTGTTGTAAACTTTCTCAAGATGTCAGTCAACTTCACTTGAGATCAAGATAATCTTGTCTCAAATGATAAACTTTGAGTATAAATTATGAAATGGATGAGTTTCGTAGGGGTTGTCCACAAAATGAGCGTAGCTGATTTTGGGAACAACACCTTGATAGCATGGGAAGCTTCATGACTATGCAAACAATGGAGATGGAGGCTATCAAAGCCAAGTTCATAAAGGATTACCCCTATTGTGGTGTAACAAGAGGCACTATAAACAAAGGCTCTTTGAGAATTCCTTGAAATTTTGGGAGGAACAATGCCAAGGTTAAGATAGTTAAAAGTTTGGTCATACCAAATGTCAAAAGGAGATGCTTCCACACTACAGATGGTAGGAAGGTCAGAACTGATATATGAGGGTTTGATAAAATGATGGATGATTAAAAATAGTTTAGATTTGGTAGGTTCAGATGGGATTTAGGAAGCAAGGGAAGCCATCATGTCTACAAACTTATTGGTAGATCAAGGAACTAACTGGATAAGGTAATGATTGAATAATGCTAAGAGTATTTTTACAAGTTGTTTATACTTCAATAAGACATTATTTCTACATTGATAAGATCTATTGACCTAGTTGATGACTAGTTGGGAGTCACCAAAGACACTGATTGTCTTGACCCCTAGGGCTATAGTAGTTTGGAGACCTATGACTAGGGCTTCATACTCAACCACATTATTAGTGCATTTAAAGTTGAGTTTAAAGGAAAGGGGAAGAGGTTCACCATTAAGGGGAATGAGAATAACTCCAACACCCATAACATGTTGACATTTGGAGCCATCCAAAAACATGGTCATTTGGTAGGTGGGTTCCTCCTGAGAAAGATTTGCAATGGACTCATTTGAAAAGGCAAGAAGAAGCGGTTGATTATCTAGTAGAGAAGTTTTGGCCAATTGGTTAGTGATGACTTTCTCTTTATGGAATTTTGTTGAAGGAACTCAAGATCAAACTCAACTAGGAGCATGAGCCATTTATCCATATGTTAATTTTGGTATGGTTTAGAGTGCATGTATTTGAGTGGGTTGGTGTTAGTGATGACATAAGTTTTGTGATTAAGAAAGTAGTGATAGAGTTTAGAGGCCACAAAGACTAAGGCAAGGTAATGTTTATTAGGATTAGTATACCGAGTCTCATATTCTATAAGTGTGTGGTTAATGTAGTAAATGGCTTGCTCTTTGTTATGTTCATCATGACGAGTGAGCATTGCCCCTAGGGAATGGTCAATGGTAGATATATAAAGGTAGAAGGGCTTGTCTTCCCTAGGAAGGATGAGGATAGGTGGAGAGAGAAGGTAATCCTTAAGCGAATTGAAGGCTTGTTGACAATATTAGGTCCACTTAAAAGAGGTATCTTTCTTTAGGAGATGATGGAAGGGTTAACATCTATCTGAGAATTAGGAGATGAAGTGACGAATGGATTGGATCTTCCCCTGTAGGCTATGGAGTTGCTTTAGGTTAGTAGGAGGAGGCATCTCTAATATTGCTCTAACTTTGGTGGGGTCTATTTCAATTCCTCAAAGAGAGATGATAAAGCCAAGAAGCTTTCCTGATAAGACCCCAAAAATACATTTCTTGGGGTTGATCCTAACATGATAATGGATTAGTCAATCGAAGATTGTTGTGAGAACAACTAGGTGATCCTTGTAGTATTTGGATTTCCTAAGGAGATCATCCATATAGTCTTTTATAATTGTATGGATGAGATCATGAAAGCTGTAGCTCATGTCATGTTGATATGTTACTCCAACATTCTTCAGACCAAAAGGCATGACCATGTAATAGAAGGTTCCCCATGGGGTGATAAAGAAAGTTTTATGTTGATCTTTGGGGGAAATCAAGATCTAATTATATCCCAAGAAACCATCCATGAGAGATAACATCTCATGGCTAGCTTTAAGATCAACAAGTTGGTTGATATTCGACAAAGAAAAGTTATCCTTTGGGAAAGCAAGGTTGATGTCAAAAAATTTGATGCAAAGGCAAAGTCCCCTTGTGGGTTTGGTGATAGTAATAACGTTATAAACCCATTATGGATAGTTGATGGGTTGAATGAAGTCGACAAATAAGAGATGATGAAGCTCTTCTTTAACTAGAAGGGTGATGCAAGGGTGCATCTTACAAATCTTTTGCCAAATTGGCTTAACTTCAAGATGGGTTAAAATGTTGTGAAAGGTAATATAAGGGTCCATTTTAGGCATATCCTAATAAGACCAAGCCAATGATATGCTATGGTCATGAAGGAAAGAAGGGTAATCTTGTTGTTCCATGAAATTTAAAGATTGGTCGATCTTAACGATATGGGGGTTATCTTGAGTACCCAAGTTGACATCGATAGTGGACTAATTTAGGATGGTTTGGTTCTTAGGAGGAAAGGATTTATGAATAGGAGAATCCCCCACATTGATGTAGGTGAGAATAGAATCATTTTCCTGATGTTGGATGGTGTTGATGGTAAGAGAATCTTTCTCTATCATTTTAGGATGGATGAGAGGAAGGGTTTTAGTTCAACCATCCTTTGATAGGTTATGGGGGCCAAACTAATGATATTGATAAAAAATGTTAGATGGGATGATATCAAAGTCTTCAATCTTTGAGGGAGATGGGGTTGGTGAGGATGGAACATCCTCATTGATGGTGGTGATGGGTTTTGGTGAGGTGGGTTCTTTAGGGGGTATGAACCCAAGGCTGAATAACTCATGAGGTTTTGGGGTTTTGATTATGGGTAGCTCATGAGGTCCCTATTCATAAAGGTTGAGCCCAAACCCCTTCCAAATATACCTACAAAGGTAAGCTTTAATAAAGGTTAGTTTTTTGATATAAGAGAAGTCAAATGTGAATGGTCAGATAGATGAGGTAGTGGGAAAAGCAAGAAGTGGATGATCAATTCCCCCATAGATGAATTTTTTTATGGTTGGGGAGCCTAAAAGGGATGATGGTTCTGATGTTGGGATCATAAGAAGGGTCATGTTTGAGGTTCCCATACTCTTACAAAGTAGGGAAAGCACCCAAGGCTAAAAGAAAATACTCCCCAAGTGAGAGATGTTGGAATGTGGGTTTTAAGGGGTCCTCTATGGGGATCTAGGAAGAAGGGATAGATGAGCTAGTGGAAGCTTTATCAATGGTATGGGTGGGAGTGTCGTTGGTTTTGGTTGGTGGTGAGGTAGTGTTGTTAGTATTTAATGGTGAGGTGGATGAGGGAGGAATAATAACATCGTTAGGTTGATATGTCATATTGAAAGAGGCAAAAGGACTAGGGTCAGCTTTGATGGTAATAACTTGACCTTTGTGCTTAAATTTGACACATCGATATAAGGTATAAGGGACACAAATCATGGCATGAATCCAAGGGCATCCAAGTAACACATTGTATTTTAACTCACCCTCTATAACATAAAATAGTTCAAGAATTGTATGAGGTGCCAAGCGGATATGGATGACAACTATTCCCAAGGTATTAGTCATGGTATCATTAAAGGAGTGAATGACCACTGTGCTTTCTGACATGATGTTCTGAGATAATGTTGATGCTATCACCTCCATCAATCATTACCCTTTTTATGTGAGTTTGATTCATGTATGCCATGATGAAAGGGGGAAGATTAGAATGCTCAAGATGAATAGGAAGTACTTCAAAATCCTGGAGGGTGATGAAGGCATAAATTTGAAGGAATCCAACAAAGGGTGCAAGAGGTTGAAGGTCATTAATTTGAACCTATATATATTACAAAGCCTTTATTAGTACTTGACGATGGTGGGGTGAGGTGTTGATTAGTTTATAAAGGCTCATTTTCACTGGTGTCTAGTGAAGTTGTTTCAACATGATACACTAGATGGATTAAGCAAGGCTAGAGAGAGAGGGTTTTAAAATGGCCACTTTGGGTTTTGGTGGTTGTGAAGGTGAGGTTAAAGGTGTTTGGTTTTGGTTGATGGGCTGAGGGGTTGAAGGGTATGTCCATGGAATGGACACCTTGGCTTTTCCCTTGGCTTTTCCCTTGTCCTTTTGTTGGGCCCGAGATTGGGTAACCATATGAACAGTGTGGATGGGGGGATTTTTTGGGTTTGATGGTTGCTTCAATTCTTCCTCCTCACTTTTGGGTGAGAGTGGGGGAGTAGGTAAATTTTGGATAGGTTAATTTGATGGTTGGATTAGTAATGGGGGTAAGAGAGGCTCATCTAATAATAGATCATCCTCATCATATAAGATATGAACAAGTGCTTAGAGAGCTTTGTAATTATCTATGTCATGTCTCAGTGCCCTATGGTATGTATAGATCATGTTATCATTGAACTAGGAGGGTTTGGTATTGGAAGGGTAGAATGGATTGATAGGTGGTAAACTAATGGAATAAGTTTGAAATAGTCTTTGTAGGATGGTTGAATAAGATTCATTTATAGGTGTTAGAGGTGATGGGTTTATAGTTATAGGGATGGGAACCTTCTTAGACATAGTTTTCACGTTAGGAGTTGTAGGTGGTAGAATGATTGTAGTTGGTGGTTGGGATTGCTTAGTTATGGTTGGTTTTGGGGTAAATGATTTGAAAGTGGAAGATTTAGATGATGAGGGATTGGATATAGGTGGGAAAGTAGAAGTAGATAGGTTACTTAAAAATGATGGAGAACTAGATGGTTTGATGGGTGTGGGCATAGGTAGAAAAAAGGGGGATGGTTTACTAGAGTAAGAATAGGTAGGTGGGATGGTAGAAGGATGTCCCCTAAGATATAAGGTAAGTGGCAAGGAGGTGGTATGGGTCTAGTTCAAGGTAGAGGATTGGGTAACTCTACCTTATTAATTAGTTTATTTGGGAGTTTCTTTGGTGGACTAGATGGGGTGAAGTCCAACTTCAAAGAAGGATGAGTATGGCCAGGTGTGGGAAGGATTCCTAGACTCTTGATAGGTTTGGTAATTGAATCATAAGGTGATTTTACAATGTTAAATGGAGGTGGTTGGGATGGTTTACTTATGGTTTTAGAAGAAGAGGTGTTTGATGAAGAGGTAATAATGGGTTTAAGGGTGGATGCAAGGGGGGTTGATGATTCAAATTTTTTTTGGTAAGGGAGTCTAAGATGATTCCAAAAGGTTGATCTATCAAATTTAGGTTGAGAAGTGAACTCTAAACTTTGGAATAGTCTAGAAAAGGGCTTGTATATGGGTTTGATTCTTTGGTCATTGGTTTCAAATATTAAGCCCCTAGATGGAGAAGAGGGAATGGTTCCTCCATCCTTTTTTTTGATGGAAGGTTCCAGAATTAGTGGTTGGGTGGATGAGGTAGCATTCTCTTGTGGGATGGTTTAAAAAGAGAGAATAAATGGTTTTATGATGGGGGAGGTAGGTGTGGTGTCCTCAAGTGAAGGAACTAACATGGTTACTTCCTTTGTTTGGGTGTTTAAAGGAATGGAGGCAAGTTTTACGACTTCAATGGGTGGAGTAAAAGAAGAAGAAATGGTTAAATAAAAGGTTGTCTCCTTCGGTGTTTCCATCAAAGGAAAGGTAGATAAAGCTATAGTCTCCTTGAGTAAAGAGAGAGGGGTAGTTGATTCCTTCATTTGGGTATCTAAAGGAATGGAAGGTGAGTTCACTACTTCCATGAGTGAAATGGAGGAAGAAGTGGTTGAGGTAATGGTCTCCTGAATAATGGTCTCACTAATAATAATGTTGATTGTATGTGCCTCATGAGAGAGATGATTTTGGTTTGTTGTCATGGTGATGGGTAAAAGGAGCATGATTTGGAAAAGGTTTGTAGAAGATGTTAAGGGACTGATTAGGAGGTGCATTGGGATTATCAAATGTAAGTTATCCACTATCAATTAAGCTTTGGAAAAGACTTTTGAAGGTATTACATCTATTAATGTCATGTCCAATAACTCGATAAAAGGCACAATGGTCACTCTCATTATACCAACTAGGTACATGGTGATAAGAATCAAATTATTGGGGTTGTTTGATAGGTGGAAGTTGGATGATGTTAGCTTTGAGAAATTTGTCTTTTTCTTTAAGCATAAGACTCCCCTATGGGAGTATATTGTTTTAGAAGAGCTTAGTTTTAGTTTTAGCTTTATTGGTAGGAAGGGTTGGGAGAATTGGTTTGATGGAGTTTGTTGACAGTTAGTGGTGGAGTGGTTTTTAGGACCACTAAGTTTGTGAATGATTTTGTTTTAGTATCAAGATGGTTGGGTTGGTTATTGGTTTTGGTAGAGGAAAGGTCATTGGTTTTAAAGCTAGAATTATTGTTTTACAATTTCAATTTCCCTTTGTCAATGGCTCAATTTTCAAGTTTATATGCCATGGTGAATGTGTCATCAAAAGTTCTAAAAGTTTGAACTTGAAGAGTGGGGGAGACATGTTTGAAACAACCCTTAGAGAAGATTTCAATCAACTCAAGTTGGGGTAAGGAGAAATAAATTTGGTTGATGAGACCTCTCCATCTAGCTATGAATTTGGCAATTTCTTCATCATCAAATTGCCTAATAGAATAGAGGTTAGTAATAGAAACATTTTTAGATATATTTATTGATAAATTCTCTAAAAAGATTTGGGCAAGTTGGGAAAATGAAAAGATGGAGTGCTTGGTAAGAGCATTATACCAATCAAGGGCTGGTCCTGATAAAGACATAGGGAAGGTATGAAGGAGGAGAGCATCGTCATATGCAATCAAATAACAATAATGATGAAATTCTCTTAAATGTTTTTGGGGGTCCTCCTTGCCTTGAAATTTGGAAAACTTGGCTAATTCCCATTAAGGAGGATAAGAATGGATAGGAATAGATGGATTGATGGGTTCATTACAGATTTGATCATAGGATAAAAGGTTATGAGACCCAGAGATAAATGACTCCAGGTTGGTCATTTTGACCATTAACATTTTGACCAAATCGATTTGAGGTTGGGAAGATACATAATTAGGTGGTAAGATTTGTTGAGGTTAGGTGGTAACAATGTATGGATAAGTGGTAAAAGGTGCTGAAGAAGCCTCATAATGATAAGTGGTCATATGAGATTTAGATGTTGCCACATAAGGGTTGATTGACACAAACAATTAGGTGGAAGGTGTTATGTATCCTTGTGGGTTGGAAACATATGGGTAAGATGTCATGGGTACTTGTTATAGTGCTAATACAGGTTGGTTTAGAGGTATGTTTGGGTTGGTAGATGGTGGTATGGATGTAGATTGGGTTGGAGGTATGAAAGTGCTAGTTGGTTATTGGTGGGTGGTAACTCTAGTGCTAATAGGTGGAAGTGTTTGAGGTATTGAAAGTACCATATTGTGAAGTGGGATATAAATTGGTGGATTTGTTGAACTAAGGGGAATGGTAGAAAAAGGGGTAGAAGATATCCCCATGATAGGAGTATAGGTGATAAGAGGTAAAGTTGATCCAATGTTAGAGGTATTGGTCAGGGTAGTAGGTGTTTTTTTATAGGTTGGGATGTTGGATGGAGTTTGGGGAATGGAAGTAGATGGGATATTGGAAGAAGAAGAGGCTTGGATGAGCATGGGTTGGGTTGAGGTGGCACCCACTAGAAGATGGGGAAGCATACCATAAAGTGGATCAATAGAAAGAACCAAAACAAGAGAGGTATAGTTAGATAAGGTGTTAAGGTAATGTTGAAGAGCCACAAGGTTGTTATTGAAGAAGGCAACAAAATCCACATTAGCCTCAATAATAATCAGAAGCCTAGTATGAGGGGTAGAAAAATGAGGGGGACCCTTAACACAAGAAGTATAATCTATGGAGGAAGAAGAAGAAAGTGGTTTTTTAAATAAAATGACTAAAATATCAAAAGTGGGTCAATACTCATGCTAAAATAGTTGGGGTCAGGTTCACAAAATTAGAGGAGCCTCTATGAATAGGCAAGAATACAAAAAATAGGGTTTGGTTGAGATAGAGGGACTAAAAATAACCTATTTTTATTTTTTCCATAGTGATCATTGATGCTTGAAGTGATAATCGGTGATTAGGTTGATCGTTGGAGGTTGGATGACTGTCAACAGTTAAGGTGACCATCAACAGTTAGGCTAACCATTGGCGGTTGCTTGTGTGTTTTTGAGTTTTTTAGAAAGAGGTTACAGATTAAGCAAATAGTCAGGTAGGGGTTTTGGTATGGGTCTGTCAGAGGTGGAAATCTAAGATATAAGTTTGATCAAGTTAGGAGGGTTAGAAATGAAATAAAATAAAGATACAAGTACAAAGTTACCTACAACTTGCTAGATTGATAATGGTGGAAGTCTGGAACAATCTAGCCAAAGTGATAGAACTTTAGCCATGAGATTAACTCAAACAAAGGTTTAGATCTCTATTACTATTACTTGATTGCTGAAGGAAGACTGGATAGCTCTATGTAAGAAGATTTAATAGCTTGGAAACCATCCCTTTCACCTCCTACTCTTCTCCTTTTATAAGATGAAGTTGATAATTAGATAGGATAAAGTTACTAATTAGATAGGAGGGTAAAGTTTCCATTTATCATGATTTAAATCTTGTTAGCATCATAAAAGGGAAGTTACTAAATTATGCCATTCTTTTCTCGTACATAGCTAAAAGTGGATTTAAAATAGGTTGATGACCTGACCATTGATGCTTATGATGTCCGTCGATGATCGAGTGTCTAAGGCAATTTACTCAAGAAAGGGGTGTTTTAAAAGGTTAATTTAAAGGTGTTGAGTTAGTGTTTTGATAGGTTTAAGTTAGCAAATGAGTTTGGTTAACTAGGTGGTCAACTAGACTCAAGGTCGAATGAGGGTCAAGGCATTTCGACATCTAAAACTATCATGTGCAATTTTTGAGTGTCTACATAGGCAATCAAAATCATGTTTTACAATATATAGAAAAGGATTCAGATTTGTAATATAGTCATCCATATTAAACCATGCAACAAAATCAAGAGCATACTTGGATTGTGTAAGAGTAATCCTAGAGTCAAACTAATAAATTTCAATATCAAACAAACAATACAACAAGCCCAAGTCAATCATTGAGAATCTATTAGATAAATTAATTTTCACTATTGTGATGGTGGATGAATAAATATTTGTGATCAATAACTCATCCACATAGATAATTAAAATTAATAGTGAATTATTTTTCAATAAAATGTAGACATTCAAATCAAAATCACATCTGGTGAACCCAACCAAAAGAATAAAGGAGTCCATTCTATCATACCAAGATCAAGGATATTGTTTAAGGCTATAGATGGATCTATGAAGTTTGAAAACTAAGGAAGAATCTTCCACAAATAATTGTGAATTCTCCTTGTATATTTCCTCTTTGAGGTCACCATGATGAAAGGCATTCTTCACATCCATTTGACGAACATCCCAATGGTTTGTTGTGGTAATGTTGAGAGTGAGTTATATTGAATTTATTATGAAAACTAGGGTGAACATCTTGGAGTAGTCAATGCCATGTACTTGGAAAAAACCCTTTACTACAAAACATGTTTTGAATTTGTATACAAACCAATATATTATAAATTTTGTTTAATAGATCCACATGCATGAAATAAATTTTATTCCCTTAAGAAGATGGATTAAATCCCAAGTGTTGATCCTCAAAAAGAAATTATATTCCTCTTTCATAACATTATCCCAATCATTAGTGATTTATGCCTCATGAAATAACTATGAATCAAAATCAGATGCAATGAAAGCATGTGGGGCATCTTGGAATTATGAATAAGTTTTCCTAGTTTTTGATGGATCTCTAACCCATTGGCCAACACTTTACAATTTCTATATAGCCTGAAGAAGGCCAATTCTCAAAGGGTTAATAGGAGATTTCTCATGCTCTAAATATATTCTAGGAGAAAGAGGAGGTGAATCCTCATCACTACTCTCATCATCAAAACTAGAAGAAAAATTTAGATCATAAGGAAGATGCACAGGTGGATCTAAATCATTAGAACACTCATCAAACTCTAGTACATCCAAGGAAGATGGAGAAGTGTCATGTGAACATTTTTTGGACACTCTTGAAATAAAACATACCTCTCAATGAAAAAATCATGAGTGGTTGGATGGAGAAGCATGTGTCCCTTAACACCCTTAGTTTATCCAATAAAGACATAATGACGACTCTGATGTTCTATTCTATTACATTTCTACTTCAAAATACATTCCATAATAGGAGATCTAAACACTAAAAAATGATTCATTATGGGTTTCTAACGACTCCAAGATTCAAAAGGAGTGACTCAATTCAATGCTTTATGAGGAATTTAGTTCTGGATATAATAAACATAATTGAAGACCTCATCCCAATACTAAGGTGCCAGAGACTTGTAATATAGCATAAAAATGGACATTTCCTTCAAGGTCCTATTTTAATACTCTACAACACCATTATGTTGAGGACTATATAGAGTTATATGTTGTATTTCAATCCACTGTGCTACACAAAATTTCTCAAAATGGTTATTGACATACACACCACCATTATTGGTGCTCAAAATATTGATATATTGAATGAACTATTTTTGTACAAGCATGCCTTGAAGTCCTGAAAATGATCAAACACCTCTGATTCATGCTTAAGAAAATACACCCAGGTATGCCTCGAAATGTCATCAATGAAAGTAAGCATGTATTTAGTCTTGGTGAATGATGTTTTTGGAAATGGACTAACAATGTCACTATGGACAATCTCCAAAATATGTTTAACTCTTTCTGATTTACACTTTTCATACTTCTTGTTAGGATGCTTACCAAGTATGTAACCTTATAAAAATCCATCAAAAAACTTGACTCATGGAAACCTTGAAACCATGGCTTGATGATTGAGGTACTCCAGGTAGTGATAGTTGAGATGGTTTAATCACTCATGCCATAATTTACTCACCCCATCTAAATGAGTGAGCAGTGTAGTAGAGGGTTGATCAGGATAAACATGTGAGAAAGTATACAATCATGACTAGTGATCTTATTTCCTAAATAAAATAATGAAATCATTATTTGATTCCATAATAACCACAAAATTGGGTGTGAAATCAACTTTGTTACCTAAATTGATGTGAGTGATCTAATAAATAGATAGAAAATTGGTGGATAAAGAGGGAACACATAAAACATCATGAAATGTCCCATCATTCACTTTAACAGATCTAATCCCACTAACTTCTGTAAAAGTATCATCACTCATCAAGATGGAAGGCATATAATAAGGCTCCAAGGATGAAAACATGTCTTGTGATGAAGCCATGGGGTGAAATGTACTAGAATAAATAACACATGCATAATGCTAGGGTGCAAATACAATAAGTGCTTTGTCATTATATTTTCCCTTATTATTATCTTTGGTAAAATACTCATGTGATGATGAACTCTAATTGGAAAACTCATGGACACTAATGTTGTGCTTCTCGATAATTTTTGTCAATCGATCAATCACTTTTTTATGCATTTGGATTCATCAAACCTAGATTTATTGTAGTAGCCATAAGTGAGTCACTCTTTCTTTGGTTTCCCCTCTAAAGAGGTTGAGATTTTTTATGATTTGGACTTAATATCAGATTTATAACCCTTTCATTGTTTTGGGTCCTTTGTGTTCTATTTATTCTCCTTGTTTCCATAAGCCTTATGTTTTTAAGGACTAAAAATTAAGGCATGAAATTTAGATGATTTGAGTGTACCCATTTGAATGAGCTTGTCTTGCTCTCGAGTCAAGTCAGTAATAAAGTCATCCAAGGATAACATGGTTTATCAAGCTCCAAGGGCACACTTGGTGGTATGAAAGGTAAAAAAAATACCAAATAGTCATATCCTAATTTTTCAAGGAAGGAAATAATCAACTAATTATCATTTTTTTAATGCAACATAGTTTCAACTACAACCTAAGTGATTTGATCTTCGTGAATAAGTCTCATACCATATCAAAATCACTTAGCCTCAAATTGATGAGCTCTTTCTCTAACTCATGATCTCTCATTACGTCCAACTTCCATTTTTTTAAAATATGGACCAGACTTCATTTAAAGTAGTGGAATATTGAATATGAAAGAGAAGGTTCAGAGACATAGACATGTATAGAATATCATAGAAATCATCATTTCTATTGTACCACTTCACCTTATCTACCTCATGTGTCAGTTCTTTCTGTACCCATCATGATTCTATGTAAGCCTTTATTCCTCAATAGTATTTACACTTCGAATTTACACTCATGATATTTGAATGGTGTAAGTATCGAAACATAACTTAGATCCATTATGTAGAAAGAAAATATGTTCTGAACTATGTGTGTTGAAAGACTAGGAATATGAAATCCCCTCAAATATGTAGAGGTTTAAATCTACAAGGCATGATAATATTACTAATGCATAGAGGTCAAAATAACTCACACTTTCAAAAAAAACACCTCAAGAGGAGTATTAGGTCGAATGTTTTGCATTTGAACTTATGGATGGAAAGGGAAATCTCCACTTTACAAAATTTGATATTTTTTGGTGTGAAACTTTTTGTAGAAACTTTTTGGAATCAAATTTCCATAAAAAACATTTATGCCTTTTTATATCAAAATTTAATGAATCAAATTTTCAAGTCGGTTGTTTTGGCATGAAGATGGGCTCAAACAAAAATTTGGATAAACAATTATGGCCTTCAAAAGTTTGGTCTCTTTTTTTACATCATTCTCCTCTAGTTGAAAACAACTCATCTCCTATAGTTCATCTAATTGTATTACTTCCATTTGTTATTATCAATATTATTAATCTCCCATTATATACTCCAAGTGTTGTCTTCCTATTATAACCCTTCCCATTATATACTCTAAGTGTTGTCTTCCTATCATAACCCTTCCCACTATACTAAATACTTGTCATAATGTCCTTGCCTTGTGTTTAATATCTTCTTATCCATAACCCTCAAAGTATTTTCTTTCTTCTTATTTAGCACCTGTTGCTTCTAATATACTTCTTCATCTTATTCACCTTCACCATATTCTCCTTAAAAAATCATATAAACTTTAAATATTAAATACTAGAGAGATATCAAAATGTATATGATTGAGCAATTATATCAAAACACCCAAAATTTCAAACTACCTAGTAAGAGATATTATGGAAACAAATTAGAAAAGATAACAATGAGATTACCAATTCCTTGCTTCAAACTAACCTCCCTCTAAGATATTCAAACCGAATTATTGATTGTGAATTGTAATAGACTCATAATTTTGACATTATGTTTGGCATGATCAAGGATGTTGATAATATATTCAAGGATTAGATTGGCATGGAGATTGTATGGATACAATTATTGCTTGTGGTTTCTATTTCATCACATGGACATGAAGATTTTATAGATTCATGAGTTGGTTTATCTATGGAGGAGTGGTTTGCTTAAATAGGCTATGGGATGGAAGATCAATGGCTCACATTCAAACTTGATCCATTAGGATCAAGCATGTAAGCTTTTATAAGGAATTAAAAATTCCTTGGAAGCCTCTAGAATAGAGGCTTCTAGAGAGAAGGGGCCAAATTGGAGGAGGTTCTAGAATTGGATATATCTAGAATCTCCTTAGGGATTAATTAGGATTAGTGAGGGATTAAGATGGGGATTAACAACTAGGGGTGTAGGAGAGCCTAGGAATAGGCTAGTGTAGGTGGGTAGGTGGGTCATGAGAATTTTAATTTCCAAAATAATGGATAAGTGGGATTAGGATGGGATAAGATATGATTTAGGATGATTAATTGAATAGTGGGGTACAAATAAGGTTAGTAAATGAATAAATGATGAGGGTGGATATCAGATAAATGACTAAGATTAGGATACAGGGGATTAATTAGAATAATTACGGTGAGTGAAATTTAGTGTATACATTTTACCCCTCTTTGAAAGGGCTTTGCGAGTGGATTAAGTGGAAGCAATAATGGTATTTAAAAGAACAATCACATCAAGGATGAATGTTAGTAGATGACATTAGTGGATATGATGCCCCTAAAGGGAACATCTGAGGAGAATGAGATGGATGGCCACTTAAAACAAGAAATAATGGGTGGGATGTGACCAATAGATAAGTGTATGGGATGTGAGATGTTGAGATAGATGATGAAGAAAATGAAAATGAATCTGAGTATTGGGCTACAAATAGATGATACCCTTGGTAAAAACATATGCATAGTGAGGGAGAGTGATGACTGTGTTACGGCTATTGACATGTCCCAAAGGGGAATCAACTGTAACATGATGATAATAAGACAAAAATTTAAAAACATTCAATGTATCCCATTCAAGGATGCATGCAAGGGAGAGATTTAATATAGGAAAAAATAATTATTTGATGAGATTAAAGTTGATTGTAGCTCAAGAGCTAAAGTCAAATGATATGATGAAGAGAATAAGAGAGAATAAATAAGATGATCAAGTGACTAGAAGATGAAGGGGAAGAATTGGATTGTAATGCATCAGATTAATGAGCAATGATGTGATTAATAGCAATGATTCCCCTAGAAAAGACACATGAAAGGGAGAGATATATGATGATAGAATTGATGAAGTAACCAATCAATGATAATAGATGACTAATAGAAGAAAAGATGGATGTTGTGATTTGTCAGCCCCAATCAATAGGTGTGAGTGATTGACAAAAAGATTTAGGAGATAATTATAGAGATGGTGATTGATCAATAGATTGATTGATTAAGTATTGATATTATATCTCAAGGATTTTATTGATGCAATATGAGAGGATGATGGAAGATAAGATAGATGTGATGACAAATGATGAAATGGGTGAGAGTGGCTAAGCTATTCTTGGGCACTGAAAAGTGGCCAAGTGTTGCCTACATAGTCTGAAAAGACCTTAGATTGAGGTAGTTCTATCTAGATGAGAGATGATGAGATATACTAGAGAAGGAGGATGATAATGATTGTTAGACATATTATTTATTAGATAGAGGATGAAGATAAAAGGATGAGGATATATTTTGGATATAAGATGAGTGGATTGGGATGATTAAGATGATGATGGGATGGATATGATTATATGATTTAGTAAAGTGATAGAGGATATGATAAATGATGAGTGTGTAGATGATTAGTCCATAATTTTTTAATAAGTATCATCATAGTCTAATCAATCTGATAAATATATCACTTGTCAATATGCCCCATGATATAAGTATGACCAAGGGGATATTGTGCCAAATGCATAAAAGGGGAAAATAATGAACTCTGCATCATTAATGGCACCTAAAAGAATCATGTTATCTTTTGGTGTCATCATAGAATCCTATTTCATCTCTTAATATAAAAAGATTCACAATGCAAACAACCAAAACATAAGATAATCATATACATGACAAAAGACATGCAAACAATCCAAACAACAAATATCAGACAAGTAACACAATTATCTACATGCAATGTCACAATGTCCTATATAATGATGGGATGAGTGATTGGGTTATGGGATAGACTAAGATGACCATGATGTGATTTTGGACTTAAGATAGACTTGGATTTGTAATAGATGAATGACAACGATTAGGATTAGAGCTTAGGTAAGGATATGGATGTGGATATAGATTTTGGACTAGGTAAGGGACTTGGATGAGCACTTGTATATGTGGAATGGGATTAGGATTAGGTTAAGGATGTAAATATTTAGATGAAATACATAGGATTGATCAAGTGAAAGTGAGACTAGGTCAATGCTATCTTGATATAAATTAGATTTGCCATTGGTTTAGAATAGGAGGATGAATGATGTCATTGGTAAAGATGAAAGGTATGGAGATGAATGCGATTAGGGGAAAAGGCATAAGACAAGACACCATGGAATATTTTTATATTTTTAAATTTTATGATTTTTAATGTTTTTTGGATATTTCAAATTTTAGGGATTTTTGGAATATGCATGTACACTATACAAATGGAGTTACTAGCGAAGGGAATAACAAACCTAGTAACTAGGATAAGGATGGATGGATGAAATAATGGATGTGATGAAAAAATGATGAAGATGATGATGAAAAGGGGTAGATGACATCATCATGAAAAAACCATATATCTATTGACTTGAGTGTTCATCATAGGATATGCCAAGATGATTCTAGAACATTTATCAAGACACCTTCCAATTCTTTATGAAGGCCAAGACAATAAGGAGATGGCAGATGATGGGTAGCAACAATGAACCAAGGGATAAGATAGATAAGGATGATATGGATGGGATTGACAAAGGATGGATTTTTCCCCCAAGTGTTGAGGTACAATGTAGATAATAGATTATTTTACCATGACGTCGAAAAATGATATTCATCATGGTACTTGTGTAAGGCATTAGAAGACTAGTTTTCACCATTAGATGAATGATTTTATTTTTTATTTTTTTATTTTTTGACTTTTTGATTTTTTGATTTTTTACTTTTGTGTATCTTGATTTATTATATATGGGTACAAGATGCGAGATGGAAATGCTTTATAGATCTTTAAGCATCACTTTCTCTAGAAATGTGTGATGTTAGGATCATGTTGTCATTATTAGATGTATTAATGTCCTTGTGACCTTTATTAAATCTTGATTTAACATCCTCCAAATGTCTAAACCAGGTGTCTTTGTAACCCCTATGAGTGATAATGTTGCCTATGTATTTGAAATATGGTATGAATGGGAGCATGTCATGATTTTGATGATGAGATATAGGATGTGAATAATGGATATGATCATGATGGACAATATGATGGGATAGGGCACCAAAATGGGGTTTGATAGTTGCATACACCATTAGATATGGTGGAGGGCATTATTTATATTGGTGCCATGAGATTAAGGGATCTAAGACCTTTTGATTTTTTGATCTAATCATTAAGAGGATGGTCAGCCATACTTTTGACATTATTTTGATATGCTAATTTTTATTTTGACTTTGCTTACCTCCTAGTGCCTGATTGTGGACTTCACTAGAGGGGAGTGAATTTTTAATGGATAAATGATTTTGATTTAGATATACCCCTAGCACTTGAAGGATATCTATACTAGGGGATGATTCTTTATGACTTGGCTGATTATAAGACTCATCTTGACTTTGATTAATTAGATTTGGATCATAGCGAGCTTGATTATTTGACAGGATTAATTGAGTATGGGCTTACATCCTTGTATATTTGGTACATGATATTGCATGTGGAGGGGAATCCAATGATGCATGTTCCTGTTAATCCCATTCATGGAGTGGGATATAGGGATTATGGAGAAGAGGTGGATGATTAAGGATGTATGTTGGATTAAGGGGATAATGGGTAGCATAGTCCTTATAAAGGTCACTAGGAGTCTTAAACTAAACGTTGAAGAAAGTGTACTCAAGAATCTCAAAAAGATCACTAAGAATCTTGTGGGAATTATAATCTAAAGCTAGTTTGTATACAACTTGATGATCTTTGACTGAAAGATCATCCAAGGATTGTGCTATAATTTCATCATCTTAAGACGGATCAAGAGCCATGACTTCTAGCTAGTTGACAATAGAGACATCATTGAAGAGATAGGTGTCGACATGACATTCATAATCTACAAGAGATAATGATTCTGACATGATTTTTGATTTAGATGTTATTTTTGAACATGATCTTGACCATCCTAATGTATAATCTGATAGGGATGTTGATGAGATGATGTAGCCCATAGAGGATTTTTTGGTAGGAACCATATTATTTTCCACAAGTACCTCTTTCACCTTAGGTTTGTGAAGGGATGATTTAGTCTTAATTGATCTATGAATAGGGGGATATGATGTGAATGGGTCATGGGGATGGATTAATTATTTATGTGTGTAGGATGAAGGGATTTAAGTCATGACCTTGATTGATGAGGGAATAATCTTGATCATGCTTAGAAAGCAATTCTTGGCATACCCTTTTTTGCATAATCCTAGGAGTGTATGCATTGGATTCACCCTCAATTTTAATGTTGCCATTATCAATTAACTTTTGGATCTAATCTCTAAATGAGAGACATCTATTGATAAAATTATTGGGGACTTTATGGTATATACAAAATAATTTATGCTTGATAACATAAGGGCACATTTTATACAAATCTAAAGGTCTTATTTTTGGGTGGATAATCATGTTGATAGACCTCAATTTCCAAAATAAGGTTTTCATGGATATAGGGAGAGGGGTATTTTGCTTATCTATAGTGTTTGATGTGCAAATGTTGGATTTATAAGTGGAATATTGTAATGGTTATGTCATGATGTAAGGATATGATGGAGTGTGAGATTATTTAGGAGAAAAATGGGAATGAGATGAGGTTTACAAGCTATGCTTCCCTTTCCTAGTAGGATGGGGGTGCTGGACTATGATTGGTATATGGAATATTTGACCATGGATGGGTATAGACTGGGGCTAAGGTGAGTTAGGTGGGGTCAAGAATTTCAAGAAGTTGGATACCCATCTCAAGGAACCATGAGAGGACTACCCCTTATTTTCAACATTACACTCATTAAATAGGGTGATCCTTGGACTAGGAAGGTCATGACTAGGACTAGGACTAGTGGATGGGGGACTGGAGTAAGATTAGTTATCATGATAATTAGATGGGGATAAGGGTTGATGGGGGATTTTATTGGGAGGTGAACTTAGTCTTAAGGGCTTAAATCATTGGGAATGTAGGCAACCATATATAATAGTCATAAAAGGACCTCATCTTTATTGGCCAAGATATATTCATTAAATAAGGTGACTTTATCACTTGTATAGTGATAACTATGATTATGATGAATAAATGATGGGGTTGATCGTGATAGGCTAGTATGTGGGTTGGGTGTAAATGGGGATTGTTAATGGGGAAGGGCATGGGATATTGGTTTGGAATTGATGGGATTGAGGTCTGAAGGTAGGTAGGCACCCATCTCTAGGGCTCACAAAAGGATCTCATCCTTGTTGTCAAATAGGTATTATTCTATGAAAATGAGGTCTAAATCCATGGGGGTAGATGAGGAAAGGGGAATGGATGATGTAGGGGTAGATTTAAGAATTGAATAGATGCTTTCTCAATGCAAGACTAAATGATTGAGCTAGTATAATAAGTGATGGTGAGGATGGGATAGACTAAATATGAGTAAGATGATATAAGACTAGGATCAAATTTTAGATTGATAGTGCGCTTGTTAACAATCTATCAAAAATGCCAATTTTTCAAGCTAGAAAAAAGATTGGGATTCAACTAGTACTTGGATTCAAACTAGCAATATGATGATTAGATGGCTGCTAGTTATGAATAGGCGAGATGACTAGATTATAGGTGATTAGACAACTATATTGATTATGATTAGATGTTAGATTAAAATTGACCAAGTGATAGGTTACTAACAAGGTATCAATTAAGAATGAAATATGCTAAGATGATACTAGAATAGGATGATAAGATGATAGTTAAAGGAATAGATCTAGTCTTAGACCAATTTGATCAAGGTGGGATGGGATAGGATTATGTGATGAAGGATAGATGGAGGGATCAAGGATGATGGGATTTAATATTGATGATGAGGGTGGTGATGTAATGAAGGTGAGTATGATTTGGAAAAGTGTGTGACCTAAATATCCAACTAGATATGTTGTGATATAGGATAGAATAGACTTAGACTAGATGATAAGATAGGTATGTATAAGATAGGATGATAAGATTCCCAACATAAGAAAAATTATACAAGATGTGATGGCTTGTAGGGGAGATAAGGATTTACAAGGAGACTATGAATGTATAAAATAGATAATAAGGATATACAAGATGATGATATAGAGAGCCTAGATAGTCATGTATAAGTTTTGGGTAAAAGGTTGACTCAGCTCACAAAGAACACTGATCTAACATGATACACACTCAATCAAGTAGACCACAACCATAAAATTAGTAAATTGATTGGGAGTGTAACCCAATGATTACACCATCTAATGGCTTCATGGGTGAGGTTGTAGGCTAGTGACAGGTTACAAAATCCCCTGAACCCTCTCAACCCTATATATACATGATGGTCACTTGGGATATAATCTTGAGTTTAGAAACAAGTTGTTTATTACAGTTGCAAGGCCTAAATCTAGGTTGAACGGGCTCTCTAAAGGCATCCCCTATAAATGCTAGGTACAGTGGGGCCTAAGTCCATATAGGGTACTATCTAATGCCTAGTTTAGATAATTAACTCTTCCCCTTCATGGATGACCTATATGGGTTTAATCAATTATCCCCTATTATTTATAATCCATCAAAACATAGAGTGTGGATTAGTGCATGATGGTGAAATCCATGGTCATTATCCCCATAAGACTATGGTAAGTGCATGGGTGTCAATTCCACATCACCTTGCCCCTAAAAATAAAAATGGGAGGGTTTATTTGTGGTTTTTGATCCTCTAGGAATCACCAAAAGGATGCAAGGAGGAAAGCATACACCATCGTAGCCCTTGGGTGATAGACAAGCATACCCAAAAGAGATTAATTAATGATTAATTAGATGTGAGATATTTACAAGATCATGAATATATATATATATATATATATATATATATGTATATATATATATATATGTATTATATATATACATACATACATACATACATACATACATACATACATACATACATACATACATACATACATACATACATACATACATACATACATACATACATACATACATACATACATATATATATATATATATATATATATATATATATATATATATATATATATATATATATATATATATATATAGACAACATGATTTAGTGATTAGAATGATTTTAAATAAACAAAAATGAGTTTTAAGATGCTAAAATATCTTTGATAGGTGACCTGCAAGAAAAACGTTAGTAGTTTGATTGGCACTCATGAAAGGGCAACCTGTAAGACAAGTTATTAGACAAAATATGACATGCAAAATAAGAGGTCAGTAAGTCAAAATATCCACTAGATTCACTCTTGTAAGAAACACAATGTTAGTCGAATAGACCTTAAAAAAACTAAAAAAAATTGTGATTTGGATTTATAACTTCTTTGGGTGAAGGGGCCATGACTTAGGGGTCAAGGGGAAGCACACATTGTAGGGTTAAGGGTAGCACCACTTATGGGGTTAAGGATTAGAGGTAATTTAGGACTTACAGGAAGCTTGGAATGACTTAAAATTCACTAAAAGTGACCATTAAAAATGCACTCAAAAGGGATAATTTTGAAGGCAAACAATGAGTGCAAAAATGTAACTATAGAAGATAATATCATAGATGCACAATCATTTATTAGAATATCGCTTCTAAAGAGTGAAAAATCATGACTTTTTTGTAATATCATGACTGCAATATTACATTTTTTTAGAAAGGGAATAACCTCTAGTGGTTACCATGCGGTTTTTTGCAAAACCATAAGTGGCTAGGCAATATCACAGTTTTTATAGCAAAACTATAATTTCACACTATGTGATTTCTTAAGGTGAGAAAGAATGTTAAAGAGTTTATCAATTAGAATATCAAAAGGATGATAAAATATGGATAGGGACTAAGAATATTTATAGATAATCCAAAAAATATTTAAAATGCTTTGAGACTAAGGTCTATTTAATCAAAATTTTGATCACAACACTATCACTACTGTGAACTTATAGTTTTACAATAGGTAGTTGAGAGGGGGTTTTTATGTGTTTTAGATGTTATGGGTTGAGCTTACCCTACTTCCTACATAGACATAGATAGATACAAACATTAGATAGATAAACAAATTATTAGTTTTTACATAAAAAGGCAAAATTGCTACTTTAAAGGAAATATCAGATTTTTTAAGGCAAGATCATGACTTATGAAGTTGCGATTTTATCTATCAATACCTAGGTGTTTTATAAGACTAAAACTTGAAAAACCAAAAATACAAAGATAAAATTATAGATTTTAGCACAAAATCACAATTCATAAATTAATGATATCGTGAAAAAGTCAAAATCCTACCAAAAGGATAACTATTAGTTGTCAATATGGTAGTCAAGACAATATTGCTACTTTTCAAACAACATCACAATTTTAATGGAAATATCTTAATTCAAAAATATATGGTTTTGCAGTAGAGAGTTAACCTAAAAAATAGTTGGCCATTAGCGGTTAAAATCTGTTGGTCAATGCAAACTTGCAACTGCCAAGGATAATATCACAACTATGAATGAATGGGTTTCCAAAACAAAACTGCAATTCACCTAGGTGTGATAATTTATCTAGACCTTCTTCCTTATCTAGTTAGCCCTGCAAGTTACGAAAACACATATAATATGCAAATGAGTCAAGATGGGATGGGATCTCCCAACAAGTTGCAAAAAAATAGATGAAATTTTGAACAAAATATATTTGATTGAGAAATTATATAAAAACACCCAAAATGTCAAACTACCTAGTAGGAGAGATTATGGAAATAAATCAGAAAAGATAAAGATGAGCTTACCAATTCCTTGATTCAAACTAACCTCCAAGATCTTCAAACCAGATTATTTATTATAGATTGAAATAGATATGGAATTTTGAAATTATATTTGGCATGATCAAGGATGTTAATAATGGATTCAAGGATTAGATTGGAATGGAGATTGTGTGGCTTCAATTGTTGCTTGTGATTTCTAGTTCATCACATGGACATAAAGATTATATGGATTCATGAGTTGGTTTGGCTATGGAGGAGTGGTTTTCTTACATAGGCTATGGGAAGGAAGATCAATGGCTCACATTCAAACTTGATCCATGAGGATCAAGTTCGTAGGTTTTTCCAAGGAATTATAAATTCCTTGGAAGCCTCTAGAATAGAGGCTTCTAGAGAGAAGGGGCCAAATTGGAGGAGGTTATAGAATTGGAGAATTCTAGAATCTCCTTAGGGATTAATTAGGATTAGTGAGGGATTAGGTGCGTGATTAGGGACTAAGGGTGTAGGAGAGCCTAAAAATAGGCTAATGTAGGTGGGTAGATGGGTCATGGGGATTTTAAATTCTTGAATAATGAATAAGTGGTATTAGGATGGGATAAGACATGATTTAGGATGATTAATTGATTGGTGGGGTAGAAATAAAGATAGTAAATGAATAAATGATGACAGGGGATATGAGATAAATTACTAGGATTAAGATAAAGGGGATAAATTAGAAGGATTAATTAGAATAATTAAGGTGAGTATAATTTATTGTATACACAAAATTCTATCGTAAACTCACCTCATAAGCATTGTCATTAATTTTCTTCACAATTCAGAATGGTCCAATTTTCTTATACTTTAACTTATTATGTGTGCCTTTTGGAAATGTTTTTATCCTCAAGTAACCCATAAATAAATCTCATTATTCAAATATTTTTTACCTTATTCTAACATCTGATACTAATTTATACTTTGCATTACTTTCCTGCAACTTTCTCCTTAATTCTTCTTGTAATTGTTGTATATGTTCTATAAATGCTTCTACATCTCACTAACTCACTCTACAATTAGTAATTCTACAAAATATAAAACACTCAGTATTTATTCCATAAAAAATCTAAATTGTTGATTTATCTATTGATCTATTCACTAAACTATTATATGAAAATTCAAATTGTAGTAAAGTCATGACCCATTTCTTGGACTTCTTTCTAGCTATGCATCTCAAAAAATTTCCCAAGCTCATGTTTACAACTTCTATCTATCCATCTATTTAGGGATGGTATGTACTATTGAATTTTAGCTTAGTCCTCATCTTCCTCCTTAAATTCCTCCAAAAATTACTTAGAAATTTCATGTCCCTATCTGATGCAATGATTTTTAAAACACCATGCAATCTCGCAATATCCTTAAAAAATAGTTTTGCAACTCTAGTGGCATGATTGGTTTTATTACATGTAATAAATTAAACCATCTAATAAAACCTATCTACAACAACAAAAATTGAAGCATTACCTCTTTGTGTGTTTTGTAATATCAATACAAAATCTATACTCAAATCTGTCCATGGTCCTCATGGAATAGATAATGGCATCTACAACCTTATATTCTGTGTATGTCATTTATCCACCTGACATATCCTATAACTTGAAACATATTTTGTCACATATCTCTTCATTTTTTTCAAAAATACTTATCCTCCATAAAATAGATTGTCTTTATCTTACCAAAGTGTCCATCTAATCCACCATTGTGAAATTCTCTTATAATCTTATCTATTAGAGACCCAATTGGAATACATAATTATTTCCCTTTGAAGAGATAACCATCTTACATAATATAATCCTCATACACATTATTTGTATCATGTCAATGGATTCCTACATTGCTCAACTATATTTCCAAAATCTATATCAATATCATATACTTCTTTAATAAATTCAAATCCAACTACTTCACTCACCATAGGAGTTGTCAACCCCACTCGCCTGCTTAAAGCATCAATGACTTGATTATATATTTTTTCATTTGTGATTCAACACAAAAGTATAAACCTAAAATAAAGACACCCACTTTCCATTTCTACTATTTAACTTCTTTTGAGTGTTCACATACTTTAAAGCCTCATGATCACTAAATAGGATAAACTCCTTAGGTAGTAGGTAATGACTCCAATTTATTAATGCTTGTATAATGACATAAAATTCAAAATCATATGTAGAATAATTTGTTCTTACCTCATTCAATTTCTCACTAAAATATGCTATTGGATTCCCTTCTTGAATCAATAAGCACCAATTCCCATAAACAAAGCATCAAAATCAACCTCAAACACTTTGCTAAAATATGGTAATACTAAAATAAGCTTTTCTATAATTTCATTTTTAAAAAACTCAAAGCTTTTTGTTGCTTCCCTTGTCCATGCAAATTATTTTCCTCTCATAAAATATGTTATTGTTGTATCATGACTACTAAAATTCTTAATAAAATTACTATTAAAAGTTGATAAACCATGGATACTTCTTACCTCTGTGATGTTATTTGGGATAGGCCACTCAAAAATTTCCTTTAATTTTTCTTCATTCATTCTTACAACATATACTAAAACTACAAATCCTAAAAATACCAAACTATTCTGCATAAACCTACACTTATTCAAATTTGCATAGATATTCTCTTTTATTAACAATTTTAATACCATTCTCAAATGTTGTAAGTGCTCTTCTTTAATCTTACTAAATATTAAAATATCATAAAAATAAACCACCACAAACTTACCATTATATTCTCATATCACTGTGTTCATCACCCTCATAAATGTGTTATGTGTATTAGATAATCCGAATATCATCACCATCCACTCATATAATCCATCTCTAGTCTTGAATGTTGTTTTCCTCTAATCTCATTCAAGAATTTGAATATGATAGTAACCACTCCATAAATAAATCTTCATAAAATATTTTAGCTCCTGCAAGAACATCCATCATATCATCTAAATGAGGTATTAGAACACCCTTCCTTACCAATTCACTAAAATGCTTATTAAATTTTGCATTGTCTATTAGACTTATCCTATAATCTTCTTGATTGGGTAGAGATGATCCTAGAATTAAATAAATATGATGTTGAATATCTCGCTTTAGTGGTAAACCATATGGTAACTCATTAGGTATTACATTTGCATATTCTTTCAATAATACTTCTGCTTCTAATAGTATTTGCACCACTTCTATGTCTTCTTTCTTTGCTACTAATGCATAGCAACAACTTGTCATCTTCATGTCTTTGATAAATTCCTTTGCATTTAGCATGCTTTCATCCTTCCCTTCTTATTTAAGAGGTAGTAAAACTACCTTCGTAACACCTCTATAGAAACTATATATGTTCTTTGATCTATCATGAATTAATTTTCTATCAAATTACCATGGCATTCCCAATAATACATGGCATGCATCCATTTATATTACATCACACCATATTTCATCCTCATAATTTTTACCTCTGGAAAACTTTATTAAACACCTTTTATCTACTACAAATTCATTCCCTTTAATAAACCATGAAATCAGATAAGGATTAGGATGCTTTTCACACTGTAAACCCAGTTTCTCAGTCATATGTTTAGAAACCATATCTTCACAACTACCACCAACTATAATTACCTTGCACATCTTACCTCCTGAAGTACACCTTGTTCTAAAGATATTTGTTTGCAAACATGTGTCACTACCTTATTTACTTTTCACATCTTCTTTCCTTGGAAAAATCATTATTCTTCTCATCATGAGATTTTATCCAATATTTACTACTACAACTTCATGATTTTGCTCTTCTGTTTAAATTTCAACTAAATGCACTCTTGAGTGATACTCTTACCTCCATTCTTGATATTTTTAGTGTGGACACTCAAATGATCTATGGAATTCTTCTCCACATCTATAAAAAATATACGACCTACGTTTATTTGGAAACCATCCTCTACCATCACCATAACTTTTTTCCTCTCTAAAATCCTCTTCCCCTTTGTTGCTTTTGAAACCCTTATCTATTATTTGCTTGTATTTCTATACCAAGTGATGATTATCCTCTAGTGGTATTAAAACCATCTCTGATTGTATTAAATACAACTCATTCCCTTATTGGAGTGGATTATCCTCTTCTTAGTCGAATATATATTATTTTTAAGCTCTATATATTTTATTTTTCTTCTGCCTTCAAAGCTAATTGATGAGCTTATTCCATACAAAGTATTATTTGCATGCTTAGTTAATCTTGAATATAAAACTTAAAACCATTTACATACCTTGGAACCATATTCTCTTCTATCTCATCATGCTCCACCAATATGTAAATATTGTAAAACTCAATTGTATACTCTTGTAAATTATGATCCTTCTATCTCAAATTTTTAAATCTTTTGTTTAGGAACTATGAATAATCCATAGGAATAAATTTATCCCTCATCTCATTCTCTATATTTTTACATGATTTGATCTTCTTTTTACCTTTTCTCTATCTTTATTTATGTTGGTGATCCCACCAAATCATTACATCCATATACTCTTCTATCTCATTATGCTCCAATAGCATGGAAATCTTGTAAAACTCATATGTATACTCTTATATCATGTGATCCTTCTATCTCAAATTTTGAAATATTTTTTTTAGGGTTTGTACATAATCCATTATTGAAAATTGTCATTAATGTCATGTGTTTCTATATTGTCATTGATGTCAAGAAGGATCGGTAAGGTGAGAGTTATCTTTGATGACATATGTTTGAGGTCATTGATGTCAAAGGAAGTGTGAGGTCAAGTGTTGGTTCACAAGGAGGTGGCTATAATCATTGGTATAAGGTTGATTAGTTGAGCCTACTAGTGTGATCTTTGAGTCATCCAATGAAGTATCTTGTGAAGCATAGTGAGGTATGGTGAAATGAGTGGATACAAGATTGTAAGAAGAAGATTGGCAGTCTTGTGAAGATGTATGAGGCATTATCAGCCTCATATCCTTGGTGAAGGTCATCAAGGCTTCATGGGTTCAAAAAGAGAGAATTTTAAGACAACTAATGTCTTTTGTCTTCATGTCTTATGTTGTCAAGAAGGATAGTTCACTCTTAGCAAGAGACCTATATGGTTTGAGAAGTCTTGGTCAAAGGAGAATTATGGGAGATGTTTTGGATCCTATATTATATGTCTAGAGGTGAGTATTAATCTTTAGAAGGTGTCTTTAAGATCTTAAAGTGGTATAGTGCCCAGTAGGTCTATTTGATAGATTATTTCTTAAGTATGGATATGGCTTGTAGAGGCATGATGGTGGTGATATTGATGTGCATGAGCTTGAAATTGTGAAATTAAATTTTAGATCATTAAATAAATATTTTGAGTTAGTCACATGACTCTCAAAGTGAGTCAAAGGAATAAGTTCTTCATTGGTGGTCTTCTCATGGACCTAGTCTTAAAACCTTAGGTGGCATAATGAGGCATCATGATCAGGTTTGGAATTTTGTGAACTCATGTTAGCATGGTTTGAGGTTATAAATTTTGTTTCAAGTGTGTTAGTTAATTTTTAGGTTTTGAGTTGAATAATCAAACATGAAAGGTAGTTTTGAGGTATTGAGTGTTCTTAGAATGAAGAGATGAAGACCCGAGAAGGACTTTCTCATACTCGTTGGCATATGAAACTTGTGCATGGGGTATTATGGAGTTTATGGTAGTTGGGTAATGTTCTTATGTGTATTTTCCTATAATTTTTTTTGGAGTTAAAGGGCAATCCTTTATGAATGATTGTTAAAAGTGAAAGGTAGTTTAAACCCTCCTAAAACCATCATAATGACCCGATGATGAAGCTTTTATTTTTTAGTTCTAAAAATAGATTTTTATGGATTTTGTAATGTTTTTATGTTGTTATGGACTCTCTCAAGTATCTCTAGTTAATATTGTGTTTAGAAGAGTGAGTGAAAGATACAAGAAATCCCTTGTTTCTTGGATTTTTGTTATAGCAAGTAGGGTTGACTAAGTCAAAGTATGTAAATTATTGGATGAAAATTTTTGAGGATTATATATTGTGCCAATTTAGGTTTATAATTTTTTATATTTCTTTAGGTGTGTAAATTGATTTTGTAAAATGGCTAATCGTTAGCAGGCCTAGTGAAGCAGTTTAACACAAATCTAGGCAATGATGAAAATGTAGTTTATGATGTATCTCCATGAATAAGTGATGCATTAAAGGTCATGTAGGAATGGTTTAGGAATTTTATTACATGTACATATGTTTTTATAAATATTGGTGATTATTATAGATGGTGAAATTACTTAAACCAAAATGGCATGCCTGAGTGAGTTAAGACTGTGTGTAGTAAGGCTTTATAATAGGTTTGTAAGTTGAATTATTGCTTATATAACATGTTGTTTTGTATTTTAAGTTTTTATAGGGATGAAATAGTACAAATATAATATATTTTTGATCATTAAAATAACATATGTTAGTAGGGAAAGTCAAAATGTATGTTGATTAGTTTTTAAGGTTTATGGTAGTTCTAAGTAGTCATCTAGTAGAGATGAGTTTGAGGTGTTATACCCAGTGTTAAAGATGAAAATGAATATGAATATTTTATAAATGTCTCTTATGTATTTATTATTTCATTTTTAATAATTAAATTTACCTGTACTGATGTTGGTGGTCAATTGATCATGACAATGGGTTTTCAAGTTAGTTGGCAATTCTGAGTGGTCATGTTGCAAGAGTGAGTTTGAAGCTTTAAGCCTTATGTTGTAGTGTTTAAATCACATGGTGATGATAATATGGTCATAAATTTTTTTAATATGTGATTTTTTGATATGGTTATATGTAAAATTTGAGTGTATGGTTCAGATTATCAAGGCAGACTTCTGGGTGTGTGAAGACCTAGTTATGAGTAATGTTAATGATGTGGTTAAAGAAGTGAAATGAGCTAAATCATTTTGTGGACCTAAGGTGAGAATATAAGTGGTATATTTTATGTGTGTTTTAATTTTTTAATCCATGTATGGAGGCTCAATATGTCCCAAGGTGGTTAAGGTGTAATGTGTGCCTTGAGAAGGCCTAATTGCATTAGGTCTCTATTAGGCCTAATGGTGGTTTTGGTCCCTATGAGTAATGGCCAACCTATGTGATGGTTATTTAAATTTTTAAATGTGTTTGTATATATATTAAAAATTTAATCCAATGATTTAAAGGATCTTGGCTGACAAAGAGTGTGGATGATCTAGTTATTGGTATATATACAAGGCCTAATTGGGCTAATTGTGTGACGCAGAGAATACCCTATGAATGAATAAGAGGGAAGAGTGTAAAGGATTAGGATATATTTAATAAAATAAAAATATTAGATATATACTTTGATGAAAATATAATAGAGTTGATGCATGTGGATTTCAAGGTTAGCTGACCTGATAAGCCTAGTAAGAGGCATACTGAGCGAGGAAGCCTAAGAGGCAGGTTTGAGAGATAGAAGTGTGTAAAGAGAAGAATAAGGTGATCATCATATATTATATAATAAAAAAGGGTTTCTAAAGGTGATAAAAATTTCTAAGTGGCTAATTTGGTGCTGAGTCATCTAAGGGGTTAGTGCCTCCTTACAAGTAGGTGCTTACTAAAGACTAGTTGAGTAGGTGCTTGACTAGATAGGGGTTAGAACTCCTTATGGAATTGGTGATTCAATAAATTTGGATCTTGTGATTATAGGACTATATTAAATTTGTAGGGTTTAGTGGGTGTTATCCCCATGAGGGTTTCCCATATAGATGATGTGTTTTTTGGTTCATACTCTTGTGTATGCTTGTCTATGCATTGATTGATCTATATGTTTGAATGAATGCTTCATAAATGATGAGTGGAATTGAATGTATGTTTTAATGAAAATAATTTACCCCCCCCCCCCTTTAATTTTATAAAATTATAAAAATTGGTATCAGATCATGTCCTTTAAAGAATCTTGATAGCTTGAAGGTGATCTTAGAAGTACAAAATGGCTAAGCAACTAAGGAAAGAAAATCAGGAGTCAAGATTTATGGTCAATGTTATTGAGGAGAAGGTATGTACCTTTAAGACTAAGCTAGGTAATAGAGCCAAAGAATATGAGATGACTATCAAGGTTTTCATAAATCAGTTAAGGGTTTTAAATACAAGTTTGAGATCAAATGAAGATGAGTGTGATCAGTTAAAGTTTGAGTTAGGTATCTTGAAGGTTGAGCTTGATTAGCTTGAAGTCAAGATAAGTGAGTTTGATAAACAACACAAAAAGTTAGATCAAGTCAAGGAATGTGCCAACATGAAGAGAAATATGAAAAAACTAATCAAGTAGCCTAATACCATAAGTTATGCTAATTCTTTCAATGGTTATTATTATTCATGTAAACAGTTTGGTCATAGAGAAAAGGATTGTAGAAAGGTCTCAAAGGATAAGCATTCATGTAACTATGGCATGAGAATAAATTTGTCAAAGAGAGATCATAGTCATCATCAAGCAAGAGGTATGAGTGATGTTGTTTGTTATCATTGTCATAAGGTTGGTCATATTGTAAGTTTTTATCTAATTAGATCAAGTAGGTCCTCAAGATATGTCAAGGGAAATGGAGCTTCTAAAGTGCATAATAAGGTTCAAGAATTTGTGTAGAAACCAAAGATAGTCAAGGTTAATCATATTGATCCCAAGAGTCAAGATAGACTCTTTGTTGTGGTAGAAAAAGAATCAGTTGTGGAGGTATGTCAAGAATATTTATTATCTATTATTATTGATCAAACATTCAAAGAGAAGAATGAAGAAGAGGCCAAGTCAAAGGTCAAGCCTAAGTTGACAATCAAGATTAGAAGGATGCTAAATAATGTTCAGTCTTGTGAGAGTATGGAGATCTAGGAATCTCTTGAGTTCATGGTGTTTCGAGATCCTTATGGAAAGGGTGACTCCATTAGGCTTCATGGAGACATTCATCAGCTAATGGAAACATGATGGTTGCTTGAACTTAAAGGAATATTTTTAAATTGTTCATGAGTTTCAAGAGTAGGTGTGTATGTCAAGAAGATCTGTAGTATTCATGAAGAGATTTGAGTTATGGATTGGTCTACAATACCAATGTGTTCATAAAGACAATTTGAGTTTGTAAGTATTAAAGCTGTTTGTTGGTCATAAATGTTGAAGGAGTTTGTACTATGCATTTGAAATATGACTTTAAGCTCATAAAGATCAAGTATATATGATTTTTATAGTTATTTTGGGTGTTGATGTAAGTGTTTGATCATATGACATGACTGGCATGTAAAGAAGGTTTGAAGACTACATGGGACAGTAAGACCTAGAAGAGATTTCATGAAGCAAATGAACTTGTAAAGACTTGTGGAGTTCAATGAACATCATATGTATTTGTTGAAATGTTTCCTACTATAGTTATCATGTTTTTATTACTTATTTGAGTGTAAGGTGATGTCTAAGTATCAAAGTTATAACAAGTGGTGTAAGAGATGAAGATTGGTCTACAAGACCAATGCCTTTAAAGGTATAAAGTGTTGATCATGTGATCCATGGTCTGGAGTTGGTTTTAAGAGTAAGATTACAATTTGGTTGTGCCCTAAGGTGGGCAACAAATTTTTGAAGGTGATCATTCCTATACCATGAAAAATAATTATTGATATTGAAGATTGTTGAAGTGGTGTTTATCTAGAAGTTAATTCATTAAGTGAATGTGAAGAGTACCATGAAGATTTTGAATATGACCTTAGGGTTATGTTTCATGGGCTTACTTGTTTTGGTAACCTGTATTGAGTTTCTTGAAGGAAAGAAAGCATATTAGAAGTTTGACAGAGACTAGCTTGTTCTCACAGACCTATTTGATTGTGTGTTTCCATAAAGCTGCTATGAAGTAAACCATGATGGATTGAGAATCTTGAAGAGAAGTATGGATGGATAAAGGGGATATTTCTATCTCTATGAGTGGCTAGGTCTAAGTATCAGTGGACTATGTGTGGATGACCTTGTGAGAGTGTGTATGAACCTTTGTCATTAATGTCAAAGGGGGAGAAAGTTCTTGATGGTCAAAGTTCATGTAGGAGAAAGTTATTGATGAAATTGTTCAATTTGAGAAAGAAGAAGCTTGTTGAAATTAGTGTAGTTTTAGAAGGATTAGGTCATGTTTGGTTTTACATCAATGACAAAGGGGGAGATTATTGAATTTTGTCATTGATGTCATGTGTTTGTATGCTGTCATTGATGTCATGAAGGATTAGTAAGGTGAGAGTTGTCTTTGATGTCATATGCCTAAGTTCATTGATGTCAAAGGAAGTGTGAGGTAACTTTCTAGTTCACAAGAAGGTGGATATGGTCATTGGTATAAGGTTGATTGTTTGAGCCTACTAGTGTGATCTTTAAGTGATCTAATGAAGTATCTTATGAAACATAGTGAGGTATGGTGAAATGAGTGGATACAAGCTTGTGAGAATAATATTGGTAGTCTTTCAAAAATGTATGAGGCATTATCATCTTCATATCCTTGGTGAATATCGTCAAGGATTCATGGGTTCAAAGAGAGATAATTTGAAGACAACTAATGTCTTTTGTCTTCATGTCTTATGTGATCAAGAAGGCTAGTTTAGTCTTGATAAGAGACCTATATGGTTTGATAAGTTGTGGTCAAATAATAATGATGGGAGATGTTGTGGGTATTGCCTCAAATGTATTTAGGTAAGTAGTAAGCTTCAGAAGGTGTCTTGAAGATCTCAAATTGGTATAGTGCCTAGTAGGTCTATTTGATAGGCCATTTCTTAAGTATGGATATGGCTTATAGAGGCATGATGGTGGTGATATGTATGTGCATGAGCTTTAAGTTGTTAAATTAAGTGTTAGATCATGTAATAAAGATGTTGAGTTAGTCACATGACTCTCAAAGTGAGTCAAAGGGATAAGTTCTTCATTGGTGGTCTTCTCATAGACTTAGTCTTAAAACCCTAGGTGGCATAATGAGGCATCATGATCATGTTTGGAAACTTTTTAACTCATGTGATCATGGTTTAAGGTTTTAAATGTTTTATTAAGTGTGTTTGTTAATTTTTAGGTCTTGAGTTGAAGAATAAATCATGAAGAGTAGCTTTGAGGTATTGAGTGTTCTCAAAATGAAGAGATGAAGACCCAAGGAGGACTTTATCAGACTCATTGTCATGTGAAACCTATGCATAGCATCATAATAAATTAATGGTAGTTTTGGAAGGGTCCTAGGTGTATTTTCATGGTATTGGTTTTGTAGTTGAAGGGTAGTCCTTTATGAATGATTATTAAGAGTGGAAGGCAATCTAAACCCTCATAATGACCCGATGATGAAGATTTTGTTTTTTAGTGCTCAATATGGATGGTTATGTATTGTGTGATGTTTGGATGTTATATTTTACTCTCTAAATTATCTCCAGGTAAGATTGAGTGTTTAAGAGAGTGAGTGAAATCTATAGGAAAACTCTTGTTTCTTGGATTTTTGTTATAGCAGGCAAGGTTGACCAAGTCAAAGTATGCAAATGATTGGATGACAAAGTTTAATACTTATATTTTTTTCCCATGTATATTTATGAGTTGTTATAATGATTCAACTTTTAAAATTTTATTTTTAAAAATGGCCAGCCGCTAGTAGGCCTAGTGAAGCAGTTTAATGCAAATCAAGAAAATAATGTAAAGGTAGTTTATGATGTATTTACATAAAGAAGTGATGAATTTAAGGTCATGGAGAAATGGTTAGGAAATTTTATGACATTTCCATATTATTTTATAAATCTTGGTGATTATTATATATGGTGAAATTGTTTAAACCAAAATGGCCTACCTAAGTGAGTTAAGACTGTGTGTAGTAAGGCTTTGTAATAGGTCTACAAATTGAATTATTGCTTCTAGACCATGTTGTTTTTGTTTTTTAATCTATTATATGGATGAAATAGGATAATTTTAATATATTTTTCATCATAAAACATACCTATGTTAGTATGGAAATTCAAAAGGTATGTTGATTGGTTTTTAAGGTTTCTGGCAGTTCTAAGTAGTCATCTAGCATAGATGAGTTTGAGGTGTTCTACCTAGGGTTGAAGATTAAAATGAATATAAATGTGTTATTAATGTCTCTAAGTAAATTATGAGTTAATTTTTAATCATGAAATTTTCCTATACAGATGTTGGTGGTCAATTGATCATGATTGGGTTTTAAGTTAGTTGGCAGTTCTGAATGGTCATATTGCAAGAGTGAGTTTGAGTCTTTAAACCCTGTGTTTCAATGTTTCAAGAACATGGTGATGATCATATGGTCATTAAGGTTTTTAATATGTGATTTTTTTATATGGTTATATGTCAAAGTTGAGTGTTTACTTCAAATTATCAAGGCAAACTTTTTGGGTATGTGAAGACCTAGTTGTGAGTAATGCTAACGATGTGGTTCAGGGAGTGAAATGAGATAAACGGTGTTGGGTACCTAAGGTGAGACTATAAAGGGTATATTTGAGTTTTGTGTGAATTTTTTAATCCAAGTGTATAGGATCAAGATGTTCCAAGGTGGTCAAGGTGTAACGTGTGCCTTGAGAAGGCCTAATTGCATTAGGTCTCTATTAGGCCTAATGGTGGTTTTGGTCCCTATGAGTAATAAAAGACCTATGTGGTGGTTGTTTCACTTGTTAAATGTGTTTTTTTATATATATTTTAAAGGTGATAAAAGTATGTAAATTCTCTTGGCTGATCAAGAGTGTGGGTGATCTAGTTATTGGTATATATATATAAGGCCTAATCGGATTAATTGTGTGAAGCAAAGAAGACTCCTATGAGTGAATAATAGGGTAGAGGGTGAAGGATAAGAAGGTATTTAAAACAATTATAAGAGTATATATAGACTATTATAAATATATAACAAAGTTTTTTCATGTGGATGTCAAGGTTAGTTGACCTAATAAGCCTAGTAACAGGCATATTGAGTGAAGAAGCCTAAGAGGTAGGGTTGAAGATAGAAGTATGTGAAGAGAAGAATAAGTTTATAATCACATATTGTGTGAGAAAAAAATGTTTAAAATTTTATAAAAATTTCCAAGTCATTTATTTGGTGCTAAGTCTCTAGGGGGTTGGTGCCTGCTTGCAAGTAGGTGATTGCTAAAGACTAGTTAAGTGGGTGTTTGAATAGATAGGGGTTGGAGCTCCTTATGGAGTTGGTGATTCAATAAATTTAGATATTTTCATTATATTAATGTATCCCATTTTAAAATTTTAGTGGGTTTTATCCCCCATTAGGGTTTCCCACATAGATGATTTGTTTTGTGCTTCATAGTATAGCATATGCTTTTCTATGCATAAATTGATCTGTGTTTGAATGAATGATTCATAAATGATGATTGGAATTGAATGTATGTTTTAAGGGCATAAATTCACCCCCTCTTAGTGTTTGTGCTTCCTACATACATAGGTATGAATCTATCCCTCAACTTATTCTCCATATTTTTACATGAGTTGATCTTCTTTTTATCTTTTCTATGTCTTTCTTTATATTGGTGATCCCACCAAATCAATGCATGACCCTTCAATTTAATTCATGAAAAATCTACCTTGTTGTCTCATATGATAGTTCTACATTCAAAAAACTTATCCATATTTTTCATCTAATCTATCAACTCCTTTGGTTTAAAACTTCTTCCATGATCTGGAACATCAACCGTGATTCCTTCGTTCCATCCATCTAAAGCTCTAACCATCCTCTATTCCATTGATGGTAATTTTTCTTGTTACTCCTATTTTGGAATTTCCATTGCTTGAGGTCAACACCAAATATAATATTTTTTAGTTCTTGAGAAACAAAGTAAGGAGAGGCCAATGTGTAACATAAACATGATTAATACATAACCAAAGGAGAATGTGTTTGTGCAAGCAGTCACTAGGAAGTAAAGACTAGAATTAGTGTTACCACCATTAGAAATGCCACAAGATCAAGGGATTATAAAAGTATACAGGTAAAATATCCTGATCCTACTCCTAAAAATAATTTGATGTCCCAAGATGTTCAAGTCTTGTAAGAGATCCAAAAACAACTAGCTTTTGAAGGTGATAATGTAGCCATTGATGCTCAAATATACAGACAAATTGTAAGAATCATGATATAGGAGGGTGTTATGACTTTCTTGATGGACCTAATGAAGCTACTCATCACCTTGAAAAATTAAGATATTTCATAGAACATCACTAATCTCCTACATAATCTTATGGAGTGCACATAATGATGTCAACAACATATTGACAAAGTAATATGGTATGTTAAGACTAAGAAAATTTAGGACGTTAATTCTCATATGGACATTGAAATGGCCAGATAATAGATTTATAATGTAGTGTTTGATTTTTGTAGCATGGTCAATATGATTCTATGATTAAATTGGGAAGCCATTGGTCAACTGACCTTAAGCTACAGTCCAGTTACTCTTGATTTGGCAGATTACAGTACAGTGGAGCCCATTGAAAGGCTAGAGGATGTTGATCTTAAAGTATCCAAGCTTAGTTTGTGTGAATATTTTGATGTCCTTTATATGAAGACAATAGAGACCCATTATCCTACCTTAATCAGTAATAAATGGGTCTATGATGGCCAAATGATAATTAAAAATATGCATAATCAGCTAGAGGCACATCAAGGAGATAATATAGTAGTTATACCCCTTAATAAGTCTGATCAAAAGTTATATATCATCCCAAAAGAGATAGAGTCCCCTTATTCCTATGGGGATAATAGTTAGTTTAAGGTTAGCATAGATGAATAAAAAACTACTTTGTGACCTGTAGAGTATCAAGTTGGGCAACCCTACATTGTGTAATAAGAAGAGTGACTAGTGTAAAAACCTATTATAATAAAGTCTTCACATAGGTATGTTCAAACAAAAGAATGTGTTTATCCATCAGTGTACTCTTTGATAAAATCTAAAGTATATTTCTTGTATAATATAGGTAAAACAATGATAGATTACATAGAACCTACTCTAGAGGGTGTTCTACCTTGGGAAACAACAGTTTCCATAAGTGGTGACTTAGACACTCATATGTTGAATTAAGCTCGAAGAGATCATGAGATACATCTTATGTGCATGGTGCTCACTGATGAATGCTATTTACCTTAATACTTTATAACAAAGGACCTTAATAATTTCATATTGAGTCTCAAACACCATATCTTAGAGGTGGATCAATGAGTCAACACACTCATCTATGAATTGAAATGGACTGCTACAACCTGGTGGGTAGTGTACAAAAATATAAAAATTCATTCAAAGAAAGCATGTGAATTTTAACATGCAAGATTTAAACTACAATGAAGTTAGAATGACCTTTATTTCAATAATATCAATGCCCTAAGTTACACATTAATCATTGTGTGGATATATATACTACACAAGGTGTAGAACCAAGGTTTTGGGTGTACATTTTCAATCATACATTAACACCTCTACCAATGGCTTGATATATGCACCAAGAGTGTAGGAGGGAGATAAATGATTGGGATGAAGTGTAATAAGATTTAATTCAAACTTTTATGTTCGAAGATGATAATCTATTGGTGCATAATACCTTACATAAGCTCAAAATATTTCTATGTCATGGACGAGCCAAAGACGTAGCCACTACAACTAAAACATCATCATAGTCAGAAGCTGCACAAGATTTTAATTTGGCACTTCATAATTATAAGGCCAATCAATAAGAAAAATGTATTGTTAATCCATGTAATAGAATAATAGAGGAATTTATAGAGTCTAATGATAGTGATGGAGATCTAGACCAAGAAGGTTTATTTGAACCAAAATGTGAAGTTGAATCAAAACAAGTTCAAAGCAAAAATCATGTTGAAGAAGAAAGATTGCATATAATAAACATCCTATAATGGGAAGGTAAGCACACATTACAAGAAGCTCTACCCAATGGTTCCACTAAAGTATATCAAGAACATAACCAACAAAGTATATCAGGAACCCTTAAAAAATATTGAGGGAAGAATTGGAACAGAGGAGTTGCCTAAGTTTACAACTGTGGTAGTCTATTGGGAACAAGAATGAATCTCAGAAGCTTTACAATTACTCTGAGACTATCAAGACATATTTCCAAACAAGTTTTCTAAAGTAAAAGGTGTGGATCCATCTTTAGGGGAGATGCATATATGATTGAAGGAGTGCACTCAGCCCATCAAAAAGTTCACATACAAGGTCAATCCCAATATGAAGATCAAAGTAAAATTTGAACTAGATCAGATGTAATAAGCTACAATTATTTATCTAGTTGAAAAATTAGAATGGGTAAGCCCTATATTTGTGCATCTAAAAAAGGTATGAGAAATTTGAGACTATGGATACTACTATACACTCAATGACACTTGAATAAATGACCCATTCCCCATATCATTCATAGATAAAGTTCTTGAGTATATCTCAAGGCATAAAGTGTACTCATTCATAGATGGATTTAGTGGTTACCATCAAATTTTTATCACAAAAGAGGATTGAGATAAGATTACCTTCATAACTGAATGGGGATTATTTGCATACAAGGTAATTCCCTTTGGCCTAAATAATGCACTGATAGTATTTTCTAGGGATATATTAAATACATTCAAAGACTTCATTCATGACTTTATATAAATTTATTTATATGATTGGTTTGTTTTATCTTTGTTTAAAGAACATATGTTGAAGCTGAGATTAATGCTAGAGCAGTGTCATGCTTTGCACATTTATTTAAATTTAAATAAGTGTATGTTATTTATACCTTTTAGTGTTTTGATAGGCCATGTAGTATGTAGTGATGGTATTTTGGTTGATCCAACTAAGATTGTTGTGATATTAGGGATGCCACCCAGAATCAACTCTAAATAAATGCATATATTTCTTAGTCATATGGGATACTATATAAATTTTATGAAAGGGTATGCAGCCATATCGATGCCAATGGAGAAACTATTACACAAAGATACACGGTTTGAGTCGATAAAAAAATGTTAAGAAATGTTTATTAATCTAAAACAAAGGTTGGTAACAACACCAATTTTAGTTTTTATTAATTGGAAGAAGCCATTCCACATACATGCAGATGCTTATGGTACCAAAATAGGAGTTATCTTAGCATGGCTGGTTGAAGGTGGGTTGGATCATCCCATACATTTTTCCAATAGAAAGTTATCAGCTACATATAATAATTATAAAATTACTGAGAGAGAGGGATTAAATATAGTGTTTGTGCTATAAAATGTTTGGCATTACTTATTGGATACATTGTTTGAGTTATTTACAAGTCATCATACCTTGTGTTATCTGGTTAACAAGCTAATTTTGGGAGGATGAATATCTAAGTGGATTATGCTATTTCAAAATTTTGAATTCCACATCAATATCAAGTTAGGCCAAGAAAATGTGGATCCAAATCATTTGAGTAGGTTACACAATGGGAAGGATCCAGAAGAAATAGAAGATGAATCCCTATATGGACACTTATTCAAGGTTACTATAATCCCAGATAATATGAAAGACATTGTGAATTTATTAGATTAAGGAGCTTTCCTTATGTACTATATCGAACGAGATAAAATAAAATGGTCACCCAAGCTATACCTTGTAGTCTCATTTATGGGTTTTTGTATAAGCTAGGTAGTGATGATGTCCTATGCAAAGTAGCACTAGAGCATGAATTATCAAAACTTCTTCAAGAAGCTCATCAAGGAATTTCAAGGTGTCACTTTACAAGTGAATCCACTAGAAACAAATTCATACAAAGTGGTCATTAGTGGCCTACCTTATTTTAGGATATGCATAGAAAAACTAAGCATTACAATATTTGCTAATGAATGGGCAAGCCAAATAAACGTGATGAAATGCCTTTTATTCCTATGCTTGCAGAATAATCATTCAAATAATGGGTAATTGACTTTATTGGGCCTATATCTCCTCTTAGTAATCAAATTCATGTGTGGTATAGCCTTACTACAATTAGTTACTTCACCAAATGGGTAGAAGCAACTATGACCCCAAGTTACAGTGTAAAGGTGTTGCCAAGTGCCTATATGAAAATATCATCACAAGGTTCGGGCCCAATCAAGATCATTAGTGATAGAGTAACACATTTACTCAATAATACTATTGAAACTCTCACTGAAGAATGTATGATATCGCATGATGAAATCATGGCTTATCATCCCAAAGTAAATGGGCAAGATGAAGCATCAAAAAAGATATTGGGGAAAATGCTAACAAAGATTTGTAATGTGCAAAGGGATGAGTGGGAGGATTGAATTTCTACAATTTTTTGGGCATATAGAATAAATAACAAGTGTGTAACAAATTTAAATCCCTTTTATCTTATTTACGGTCTTGAATTAGTAATGCCTATGTAATATATAGTTCCAAGCTTGCATATTGTAATAATTATGAGGCTTGGTGATCATGACTCTCTAAAGTAAAGGGCACTGTACTTGGTTAAAATGGAATAAAAATGACAAAGGGAAATATGGGCATAGGAGATACATAAGGTAAGTTAGAAAGTATGGTATGATCATAAATTATGATCTAAATAATTCTATTCGAGGCAAGCAGTATTGCTATATGATAACAAGTTTAGGGATTATTGATAAAAATACAAATTAGATGGAAAGGACCCTATATTATACATGAAGTTTAACAATAGGTTACTATAGTCTTAAAATATCTACAAGGAACTGTATTTACAAGATGAATAAATGAATATATGCTTAAGCCTTACTACCTTTAATTTTTATCACTTTGTTAATAAAATGAGTGGGTGTTGAGTAGCACCATGTAGTTAGGTTTTTGTTTAATGTTGTTTATTTATATCAGTTTGTTTTGTTTAGGGTTGTGTATTTGTATAATGAGATATTTACATTACAACACATCACAATTGGCAAGGAGCAATTACAGTCATAAGGTGTGATCAAATTCCATAGATAGCCTAAGAAGGATAACTGACATCAACTACCAAAGGTCATGAAATAAGTCTAGGAAGGTACTAGAGACAAGATAGGTAAGATGAAAAGATGAATAATGGTCATTTTAGACCGTTAATGACAAGTCACTTAAATGGATTACATTCTTCCCAAGGTGGATTGAGTAGCCAATTTATATATAGTGTCATAAAATAAAAAGGGTAGATGAAAATATATCACATCACATCAAAAAACTGCCTAGAGATCAATCAAGGATTTTAGATGAAAAAGGGTTGCCATCATATCATGTTACACCAAGTAAGATTAAATGTGGGAATGAAAACTCATGCACAGCCAATCAACAGATTTAAAGTATTCAATGAGACACATTTGAACACCTAAAACAATATATGGAGGGGTGTGGAGAACACACATACATTACATACTTCTAACAATACATGAATTTTTTGATCTACTTTCTAAAAATTTTCAAGCACAATGAATGCATACAAGAGCTCAAGTAAGAAAAATAACTCTTAATCTTAAGTATCAAATATAATAATGGAGAGAGGTATGTAATGGTCAATAATATAGTTGTTATAGTCAAATCATTGTCAAACTATCTTATGGTCAATTTGATAAGGTGATGCTTACCCTAATAAGTATATATAACTAAGGAGATATTCATTTGTCCCAAGATATTATAATTTGGATCAATTCTCAAGCTATGGCATGAGCTACAAGTCTCCCAAATCATGGAAAATCTCTTATGGAATACAAGACCACCGTACCTCCCATTCATTCAGACATCAGGGAGAAATACACAACTAGAACAGGTAGAGGAGTACCAATTGAGTCCATAATGTATGATTTAATGCACATTTTGGTCAAATGCATCACAAAAAGGTTTTGGTAGACAATAAATCAGGCCAAGAAGACAAAAAAGGGGTCATTGATATCGCATATCACATTCTATGCCTACATGAATATTTTAATTAGCCTAAGTTTCTAGCATCATAGCTAACTAATAATATTGACAAGGTACTCATAGGTACTTTGCATACTTTCTAATATCAATTTTTGGTCTTGCTTCTATATTTTACACAGTGTAAATCCCCAGAAGGAATTGTTGATGTCACTACAAATTTTTGGCCTGCCATAACCTTCATAAACATTACATGGACCAAAAAAAGGAAATATTATAAATAATTGGGCAGGTTCAATGCATGGTAGATTGAGGCCCTAATCTTAATAAATTCACACCCATAAATCCCTCAAGATGTGATGTAGTGTCTAGGGTAGCATGCAGAAGTAACTAAACTACATAATGGGGTGCAAATCAAAGTGCATGAGCTATCAACTCCAATTGTGACCACAATGCCATTTTTCATCACAATGATAGATGTGTGAGTAGAAGTGTGGAGGTAGAAATCTTTAACTGCAAGGTCTAAGCAACCCCTATGATCTATTCATCCAAAAAGATAAAAACCAATGTTTGAATAGGCACAAGTTCAATATTAAGCATAACTATAAGCCCCACCACAAACATTAGTAGCCTCATCATAACAAGATAAAGGCAAAAGAAAGGCACCTATATGGTGATCCTCACCACCACCACTAAAGAAAAGGACACATCAAATAAATTCATGGTTGGACAATCTAAATGTCCCAAGGATAACAAGTGACTGTGACTTACCAAAGTTAGAAGTGTAAGAGCAAGAAGTCTTGAATACTATGTTGGAAGATATTGGCAATGATGTATGTGACAAGGAGGAAGAAAAGGAATTCCTTTTTTGGAAGGTACTTCACACATGCTAGGTATATAACTAGGTAATGTAAGACCTATGGGTTGATATTACTCAACCCCTGCCCTCATCATTATTATTATTGTAGGTCAAGAATTAATGCAATTCAAGTTGGCAACCAAAATATTTGAAGTAGAATCATCAACTGTGCAGATGGTCGATATGCAAGAATGGGAAATCCCAACACAAACATTGATGTGAAGACCAAAAACACACCCATCTTCCTGACCATCTTAAGTTATAAGTGAAAGAATGGTGTATTTTTGGAAACCAATAGTTTTCAGTAGTGTGTAACCATCATAAGCTACACAACAACAACAACCTCCAACTCTAGCTATGAAGAAAAAAAATAGATCTTATCTCTGCTAGCCACATCTAGGAAAAAGACATTTGTGTGTAGAAGTATGGTTTTAGAATCAGAGTATTCTAATGAGATTGAATCATTGACCAAGATTGATGTTCTCTAAGTTAAGGATGAGTCTCAAAAAATAATTTGGTCAGAGCCAACACTTGAAAAGGAAATTATGAAACAAACACAAGATCTAGAGGATGTAAAAAGGAAAAAATATAAGAAGTAGAAAAAGAAGAGGAAAAGTGCCAGAAGCAAGATGAGGATGTAGAGGCTATGATGAAGTAGTATAAATAAGTGGAAGCAAAAAAGAAGTATCACAAACAAACACCAAGGTTAATTTTAATGGCCCATATACAAATTAATTTGGGTTTTTTTTTACGAATCTTTAATTATGTATTTTTAAATTATGATAAAAGTTAATGCATGGTGTTTAGGTGAGAAAGAAAATGGACAAATGAATCATAATGGGACATAGAATTTAGATGGACATAAGACTATACAAAAAACCCATAGACAAACTAGCCTTGTTTTTTTTTGGGTCACAACTCTTGACCACTAAGTGACAAAGTTGACGGTGAATAACAACAATGCTACCAAATGACAACTATGTTGTCATCTAACATCAATACTATTGAATGACAACAATGTTATCATTTGATAGTAATATTATCAAATGAAAATAATGTTTTCATTTGAAATTAATGTTGTCAAATAATAATAATGCTATCATTTCATAGCAATGTTTCCAAATAACAAAAATGTTGTCACTTGGTAGTAATGTTATTTTTCAACACCATTGCTATTTAATGACAAAGATCATTAAATGATAGCATTGTTGTCATTTGATAGTGTTGTTATTATTCAATATTGTTGACATCGTTCAACATAATTAATATTGGGAGACAACAATGTTGTCATTCAATAACATTGTTATCATTTGAAAACTTGATATCATTTGATATCTTTGGTATCACTTGAAAGCATGCTATCATTTGGCACCATCACATGACACTTCCTACATCCCTTTCCTGCTACTAAAATTGCCATTATGAGTATATGGGCAGATGTCTTTTTACATATAATGATGAATAACATCATATTGACTTTTGATCGAGTGGTGAGTTATATTTATATTTATGAAATTTATTTTAAATATTAGGTGAGTTGATCTGGAGAGCTAACTTACACCCAGATAATTTAGGCAAATCCACGCTATTCACCACCCCCTAAAAATAGCCAAATGACAATTTCTAAAACCAAAAGTTCATGAATTAATGAAGGACAAACACTAAAATTTACCATTGAAAGCACAAAAAAATAACAAGAAGTGTAGGTTGCACAATAAGAGAAGGATGAAGAAGAGGCAAAATCTAGGGCTCAGGCTAAATAATAGGCCAAAGACAAGCAAGAAAAATAAGCAGTTAATGAGTAAGCATCTACAAATAAAGTTAAGACTTAGGAGGACCAATGAAAGAAATAAAAGGAGTTAAAACATGTAGTTGGAGCCCAAGTATCTATGGATAACCCAAAGGTGAAGCTAAAGCTAAGGATAAATTCAAGGTTCAAGTTAATTCTCAAGCTAAGGCAGAGGCTAAAGTTAAGGCTGAAACTAAAGATAAATTTACAAAGGAAAAGGAGGACTAAGATAAGGAAGATGTAGCACATGCAACACAATAAATGTTTAAAGAGAAAGGAAGTGTGCAGGGGGAGGATTCATAGCTAAAACCTCACATTACTACTTAGTGGTTGTGGGATGTCCCCAAAACATCTACTCAGTGCACCACTTTTTTGATATATTTTACTCAATTCACACCAAATCTAGTAAAACTTCTAATGACATCCATGGAACTTGCAACCACTATGATGGAAACATCTTTGTATGTTTCATAGTTTACTTTATCCAAGCAAATTGAATGCACCATTATCTTTCAGGGTTTAATTGCACAAAGGCCTAAGACTTGGAGTAGAAAGTTTTACGATTACATGAAGAAAAAGTAGAATTGAAAAAACTAACTTTCAAAGGCAAGGTAGATAAATTATATCACTTGTCCTATGATGGTTACATAAGTTCTTAGTGACTAGGTCATGTCTAAGTAAAATCAACTCATGACCTTATTGACATAACTAACTAAGGACAGGTTAGCCATACAATGCCTACAAATAATGTGCACTCAAGGGCAGGCTCTAAGGATGGAGATAGACACAATATGTGAGTTTCTCAATGAGTATGAATAAATCCTAGATAACATTATGCACTCATCCAAATAGATATCTCAAGGAATGTTAAATTGATGATAGCATCTCAACAAATATTTGGCTACTACACAACCAAAGTTCACTATAGTAGATAAATCTAAAGCCATGGTGAATGATCAAATGAATATTGTAGAAGCAATGAGTAGTGCACTCAATAAAATACTAGATTCTAGGGATGATACCATGTAAAATATTTAGATTTGGCATGAGAAAATACATAACATATTTATGGCCATTCAAGCTCAAAAGGCTTTAGAATGATTGGATGAGCTGGTGTTGGATATTTAGCTAAAGATGTCAAACACAAAAGCACTAATATCCATTGTAGAAGATGATGTTGTGAAAATTTTGATGTTGATCTAGATTCCAATGCACATCCTGATTTCTTTAGTGTGTGAGGCCATGAAAAATTGGAAGATTATAAGGCTATATCTTTCACAAGTCAATGATTCCATTTCTCAATTGGTGGATGAACCTCAATTTATTCCATCTCAACAACTCTAGAAAGTTATGGAGTAGAAAAATATAGTCACACAAACACAAATAATATCTTAGCAACAACATACCACAATAATAGACCCTGCACACTCAGTGGATCCAGCGTCACCACAAGTAGAACTAGTAGCAAATCAGACTCCTATGTAGTCACTCCAAAGCACACTACCAACCTCTTAATAGGTTTTATGCACCATAATTTTGTGTTTTCATAATATTTTAAAAGTTTCTAGATAGTCTTAAGCATTAAGAGTGGGGCTAGAATGGTTAAAAACCCATAAAGGTGGCCACTTGGTTATACTGGTATATTGAAAAATTGAAAGGGTGGTAGGCTAGTGTGCCACTTAGTTAAAAACCCAAAAGGGAAGCTAATTAGTGCACAATAGGTGAAAATCATACCTATAGAGGAGAATCATCATGTTATAGAAAGATGAGAAGATAATAGGCAAGGGTTTCAATACTAGCCAAGAGGAAGAGGATTTCATAGAGGATGAATTTATTGGGAAGGCCATGATAGTTTGATAGGAAAGAAGTTCATGATGGAGCAAAGAAAACATATAGTTTTTGAAAATGTGGTATGAAAGTAGTTTTTTTACCTCTTAAATAAGAAGGGAAAGCTCAAAGCATGTTGACTGCAAATTTTTTTATCAAAGACATGAAGATGATAGGTTCCTACTATGCATTAGTAGCAAAGAAAGAAGACACAAAAGTGGTGCAAATACCAATAGAAGTAGAAGTAGTGTTGAAATAATACGTAGATGTTATACTTGATGAGTTATCAGATGGTTTACCACTAAAAAGAGATATTTAATATTATATTTATATGATTCTAAGATAAACTCTATCCAATCAAGCAACTTACAAGATGAGTCCAATAAAACATGCAAAATTGAATAAGTAGGTTACTGAATTGGTGAGGTGTAGTAGGGGAGAGCATGAGCCCTTGTGCAACACTAGCATTACTAACTCTAAAGAAATATGGAGGGTAGAATATATGTGTGTATAGTAGAATAATCAATAAAATGATAATCAAGTATATATTTTTTATACCTCGTTTAGATGATATGATAGATGTTCTTACAAAATGCAAAATATTTTACCAATATTGATCTAAGGAGTGGATACTATCAGATTTGGATTCATGAAGGAGATGAATGGAAAATAACATTCAATGCTAGAGATGGTTTATATGAGTGGATGGTGATGCCATTCGATTTATCTAATACACCAAGCACATTTATGAGGGTGATGAACATAGTGCTATGAGAATACAGTGGTAAGTTTGTGGTGGTTTATTTTGATTATATTTTAATATTTAGAAAGACTAAATAAGAACACTTACAACATTTGAGAATGGTATTAGAATTGTTAAGAACATAGAATCTTTATGCGAGTTTTAAGAAGTCAAGGCTTATGTATAATAGTTTGATGTTTTGAGGATTTATAGTTTCAGCAAATGGTATAAGAATAGATGAAGAAAAAGTAAAGTCAATTGTTGAGTGGCATATCCCAAAGAGCATTACAAAGGTAAGAAGTTTCCATGGTTTAAACGCTTTTTACATAAAGTTTATTAAGAATTTTAGTAGTGTTATTACACCAATAACAAATTGTATGAGAGGAAAAGAATTTGCATGGACAAGGGAAACAATAGAAAGCTTTGAGTTGTTAAAGAAGAAAATTATAGAAAAGCCTATTTTAACATTACTAGATTGAAGTAAAGTGTTTGAGATTGATTATGATGTTGCGTCTATAATAATTGGTGATATTTTGAGTCAAGAAGGGAAGCCAATAGCATATTTTAGTGAGAATTTGAATGAGGTAATAACAAATTATTGTATGTATGATATTGAATTTTATGTTATTATAAAATCATTAAGACATTGGAGGCATTACCTAGTGCCTAAGGAGTTTATCTTATTTACTAATCCTAAGGCTTTGAAGTATGGGAACACTCAAAAAAAATTAAATATTAGGCATGCAAAGTGGGTGTCTTTCTTATAGGTTTATATTTTTGTGTTGAAGCATAAATTGCGAAAATAAAATCTAGGTAGCTGATACTTTGAGCAGACCCTGGGGTTATTAACTACTATGGTGAGTGAATTAGTTAGATTTGAATTTATGAAATAAGTATATGATATTGATCCAGATTTTTGCAAGAGGTTGAACAACGTAAGAATCCATTGACAAGTGATACAATTAATGTTTATGAAGAGTATCGTATGTAGGATGGTTATCTCTTCAAAGGAAATAATTGTGTATTCCAATTGGGTTTCTAAGAGACAATATTATAAAAAAATTATATAGTAGTGGTTTGAATAGACATTTTGGTAAGACAAAGACAATAGTTTTGGCGGAGGAGATTTTTTTTTGGCCAAATATGAAGAGAGACATGACAAGATATGTTTTAAGGTGTAGATTATGTTAGGTGACAAAATGATATGCACAAAATATAGGGTTGTACATGCCATTACCAGTTCCAAGAGGACCATCGATAGATTTGAGTATGGTTTTGTGTTGAGATTACCAAAAAAATAGAGAGGTAATGATTCAATTTTTAATGTTATAGACAGGTTTTTTAAGATAGTTCATTTTATTTTATGTGAGAAAACCAATGATGGCACTAAATTTATAGAACTATGTTTTAAGGATATTATGGAGGATGATGAGGACTAATCTATAATTCACTAGTGCATACCACCCCCCAAAAAATGGATAGACATAAGTTGTAAAAATGAGTTTGGGAAATTTATTGAGATGCATAGTTGGAGAGAAGCCCAAGTAATGAGACTTGGCTTTACCATAAGTTGAGTTTGTACATCATAGTTCAATGAATAGATGAATAAGAAAATCAACATTTCAAATTATTTATGGGATAGATGTTATGACTATTTTAGATTTGGTACAGTTACCAATTACATAATGAGTTAGTGATGATGCATAATCATTTAGAGAACATATACATCAATTACAAAAAGATGTAAACAAAAAGTTGAAGGAAAGTAATGAAAAGTATAAAATAGCAGCAAATTTCAAAAGACGGACAAAAATATTTTAAGGAGATTTAGTGATGGTCTAATTGAAGAAAAATATATTTACAAAAGGCACATATAAAAATTTGAAGTACAATAAAATTGGACGATGCACAATTGTGAAGAAAATCAATGACAATGCTTATGAGGTGAGTTTACCACAGAATTTAAATATCTCCCCAGTATTTAATGTTTCAAATTTATATGATTTCCATGGAGAAGATGGTGAAGGTGAAGAATATAAATAAGTAGATTGGAAGAAACATGTGCCAAAGAAGAAGAAAGAAAAGATATTGCAATTTTTGGATCAAAACACAAGATAAGGAAGTTATCACATGTATTTGGTACAGTGAGAAGGATTAGAGTAGGAAAACAAATCTTGGACTATATAATAGGAGCTGAATAATATTTATAAGAACAAATGGTAGTGGTACATTCAAAGCAACTCGTAGGAGTTGAGTTATTTACTACTAAAGGAAAATGATGTATAAAAAGAGTTCAAACTTATCGAGGTCATAACTTTTGATCTATAGCTCTGTTTGAGCCCACATTCGTGAAAAAATGATCATCTCAAAAATTTCAATGTAGTTATAAATTTACCATATAGTTATGGGACATTTTCGATATCTTTTGGAAGCCGTACATGCCCATATGAGGGTCTAAAATTAAAGTTTAACATTATTTTTAATTTTTTTCTTAAATTTAGAAATTGTATATTTTTATAACTGGAATTGAACTTTAGTTTAAATTCATCTAATAGGTTATTTTAGTGTTTAATTTATTTTTAGAGTTGTGTGTGTTTGCATGTGAAACTTACTAAAAATAGTAGGTTAAGTTTTATTTATTTTTAGAGTTCCAAATTTTGCATGTCAACTCTAATTTCGAGTTGAGGCTTATTTATGCATGGTTTGTAATTATTTGAATCATTCAATACAAATAAATATTGGTTACTATTTAGAATCTTGACCTATTAGATTTTTATTTGTCTTGATAGTATTTGATTTTATTAGGTGAACATAAAATATCTTGACATTGGTGCATATTCAAATTGTAAAATACATACTGAGGACAAATTTTGGAATACTATTAGTAGACTTAAAATCTTCAATTAAGTGAGATTTAAATGGTTTTAAACTAAATTGTAATTTAATATAATCATCCAAATAAAAACTAAAAAATAAAAATAAAAAGACCTAAGGCCATGACAAAATATGGAATACTATAGTGGACTGAAATCCTCAATTATCTAAGATTTCAATGGTTTTAAACTAATTTATAATCTATGAAATTAATTCAGTGTAAATTCAATAGTGTATGAAATATCTATCTCATTGCCTTTTATATCTACAATTAGTTGATTGATAGAAATGTTAGACACAAAGAAAAATGGAACATCAGATGGTTCATACAACACATCCCCCTAAACCTTAAAATGTTTTCATGAATCTTAAGCCTATGAGAGGTACCACCTATGCCTAGGAGCATTTGACCCAATTCCACTGTATGCTCATGAACCAAGCATAAACATCTGGCCTTCTAGAGCTCGTGAAGATCTTGACTTGGTTTGTGACTATTTTTATACATTTTTTGACCTCTCAACACCTGTTTAAGTTAATTTCCAATGTGAATGGCCTAAAGAAGTTGAAAATACACTCTTACATGCATTTGTACCTGAAGGTGGACCTTCTTGTCCATACAAAAGACTTAAAACTACCTTCTTTTACATAATGATCTATCTTTGGATATTAGTCTACAAATTTATCTACATGTTGTAGACCCAAACATTTTACCATTGGTCAAATAAGCCACATGAGACTTTCATCCCTGCCATGGTGGAGTAATAAAAAAATCAACCACTCACTTAAAATTGACAAGTTTTACTAACGCAAAAGCTAAGCAAGCCATCCTATGGCCATCGTGTTGATCTTCTAATAGTGGTTTGTAATGTTAAACTCTAAATTTTCATTAATGTATGTCTAATTTTGGAATATGATCGAGGCACATCCAGGCACTAGCCAAAGAATGGAACCTAACTTTTGAATCCCAAATCACACCTTCCACTATCAAATGAAACTTGGAGCATTCAATTTTAGGTGGAAAACATTCATCACATAGCTCATAAATAGTGTTCACCTAGATCATTCATTAAGATATATGAAAGAAACATAGAGATAAGCCCACAACATGTATATCCTGTAGATGGCACAAATGATGAGGCTTGGATTTTATACCTAGATTTTGAATCCCTTATTCAAATTGTTTGCTACAAATGTATATAGCTTAGATAGAATAGGGGATTGGATATTTCGTTTTGTATCTATGTTATACCTCTCATTGAGTGTGCACAATTATGAGTGCCTCAACATCTCTACTTGTCCTTATAATTTCTCTATAATACATTTGAAGTGTTTATGCAACTATATAATTCACCTTAAATTTTTGAAGAAATACATTGTGGATGTTATCACCCCATCATCTTGAATTTGGTTTTCTTGATCATTGCCTCTTACAAAATATATGATATTGTTTATTTTAAGATTTTTTTTAAAAAAAAATGAAATATATCCACATATTATCTAAACAAAAATATAAAAATAATTCACAAAAAAATAAAGTGGTATGAGAGCATGCCATGACACACTAGGTAGAGCCTAGGATCAAAACCAAAGTATCATCTAGGCAGAGCCTAGAAACAAGCAACTAAATCATAAAGTCATAAAAAGAGATAAATTTTATGCAACAATAGAAAGGCTAGTAGGTAGAGGATCCAAGTGGTCGAAATAGACAAAGAGAGCCTGGGGAAATTATCCATCACATCCACATGACCTCCAGGCATCACCCCCTAAACATCTCAGTGTGGAGGAGGAGGAGGAGCACCCCAACCATCCTACCTAGTAGGGGAAGGAGGCAGTAACTACCACCCTCATTGCTACCTAAAAGGGGAAACATGCTAGTATGGGGTGTTGATATGAGAATGGTGCCTAGAATGGCTACAATGATTCCCACCATGAGGTAACCAAAGCACTCTATCATCCAATCTAGTATCCCTAGGTGGAGAAGGTAGAGCTCAAGCCATAGTACAAGGAGAATCTCCCTAATGGGAGAGGAGATCCTAAAGATACCCAAGCTCTATAGCCACTTTATTAGCTTGGACTTGAATCTGTGAAAGAACATTGGAGTTGATAGAAGATTTATGTAAAACAAAGACATTAAAATCAATGGAAGCATGATTAAACATAGAATTATTTCTTTCTTTCTAGATCCAGAAGAGAATCTCCACTCTGAAAGTATGTCAAACTTGTGTGTATTTGGAGGGCATTGCAAGTTTATCACCAAGGAGGATATGTTGCCAAAGGAAGAATTCAAGCTGGAAGGGCCTGAAGAGATCATAGATCCAAGTCTAGACCCTTTGAGCTTTGGAATAGTACCAGAAGAGATGAGGGAGCATCTCAAGGTGGCCACAGAAGGGGCATGTAAGCTGGTGAACTCCAAGCTAAACAAGTCTTCTGCCAATAGGCAAGCCTTGGTGTACTATACACCAAGCAAAGTGGGCAAATTTGGGCTCCACACAAGCTCCCCAAACTGTGTTGAAGCAAAATATCTATGTTTTAACAAATGAGTGCATCCTCGAGTAGATGTTAAGCTTGTCAACCATGGGCAAATGGGGGGTGAGACAAGCATAGCCTAGCCAATGAGTGTAATTGTGGAAAGGGGTCTCAACATACCATTTATATTCCTCCCACCATGGCTGAGTGGAGTGGACCAAGATTTTATGGATCATAGAAGCTGGGATAGCATTGAAAATTACCTGGTAAGATTCTTGATCCTCATTGGCTAATTATAATTTAACTTTTGCCTCCTCCCAAGATAGCCAAGAGAGAGAATGCTTGCAGAAGATATCTTGGATGAAATGAATTCCTTTGCAAAAAAGCTTGAGGGAATTGATCCAAGGGACTTCTACCAGGGGCACTTCATTGCAAGAAAAAATGGGAGACCACCACAGAGAATGAGAGTTAGCAAAGAGCTCATTACAGAAACTACAACCATTCTAAAGAAGTCATGGCTTAATCTTTTCCCAAGCCTTCCAGATGCTTTTGGCCATAAAGGATCGAGTGATCTGGACATGATACTAAATGAAGAGTAAATTAGGTAAGTTGAGCCCTTTCCAAGCTTTCTTGCCCTTGGGCAAGCCTGAGGAGATATAGTGTCTGAATAATACCTTCCAAGCTTTTGGGCCCTCAATGGCCCGCACAATCCATTTAGCATATAAGGCAGTTCCTTGCCGAACTATGTCAATGAGTCCCATCCCTCCAAATTCACACATGAGGCAACAATATTCCCAAGCCACCCTATGAAATATTTTACCTTGTGTGGAAATTTCCCAAAGGAAATCTCAGAGAAATTTATTCAAGTTTTGGTAAGATTTTTTAGAAGGTACCCATCATGATGAGTAATACACATGGGTGAATGCAAGAATATTTGAGCATATTTGAAACTTTTCTACCAACAAAAGAGACTTGGTCACCCAGTATTCTAGCTTCTTGGTAACTCTACCAATAACATATTGCCACAATAAGGGTGGTGAAGCATTGAAAGCAAAGGAGATGCTAAGGAATTTAAAGATTTCATCATGTTGGATCCACTTCCAACTGAATTTATTAGTCCATGCTGATAGAGAGAGGTAAGACTGTCTGTAGCAATGAGTTTTTTACCATTGGATGTTGGAGCTAGAGGTCAGGTATAAGTGTCAAGACACTATAAGGCATTGTCCACATTAGCTTCATCTTCAATGAGGGTAAGGAAGGAGTCATCTAAAAAGTGGCCATTAAGTAATTGCATATCTTCATGTGGATTAACTGTATTGAGAGGGAGATAAATTCCCTTAACAAGGCCACTAGCTTGGGCATTGTTAAGGAGATATCCAAAACCCTTAGCTGCAAGAATGTACAAGGTGGGAGCTAGAGGGAACCCTTAGAAAATGGAACAGAATAAACCAGATTACTTGGAGGTGATTTCATTGATGGAGAGGACAACTGAGGTATCATAAAAAAGCATCTGAATAGTTTAGTATGAAGATGGACATGAAACCCAGAGCCCAAAACATAGCTAAGATAAAAGGCCACTCAATGCAATTATAAGATTTTTCAAAGTCAATTTTGATGAACATAGCTTTTTATTAGACCGTCTGGACCAATCCATCCCTTCCCAGATGGTAGTGATGTTATCCAAGATATAATGGCTTTTGATGAAGCTTATTTTTTTTTGATGCACAATGAAAGGTAACATATTGTACAGTTGGATTACCAGATCCTTGGCTATAATTTTATAGGAAACATTTAGGAGGGTGATGGGATGCCAGTTTCAAATCAACTTAGGATCTCCCTACTTAGGTATGAATTTGATATTTCCTTTATTTATATTTTTACTCAAAGAATGTGCACAAAATGCTTCTTGATAAGCTTTATGCAAATCACTACCCACAAGATCCCAAATAATTTTGTAAAAATCATAGGGAAAGCCATCAATACTAGGGGCTTTGTCATTAGCCATGTGAGACACTGCTTTATGTAAATAATCAATAGTGAGGGGCCTATCACAAATCCCTTGTTGGGTGGGAGTGAGTTTGCACGACACCACTGAAAGGCATTGCTAAAGGGTAGCTTTATGCTTAGCTGAAGATGCTTGAGCTTTGAACACTTGATGGTAATGGTTGACAAAATCTTTCACAACCTATGGAGTTTTTATGAGTCTATTACCAGCCTCAGAAATGAATTGAATTTGTTGTTTTGAGTTTTTGGATCACAACAAGTGAAATAACTCCTTAGAATATTTGTCCCCTATTTTAATCCAATGAATCCTGGCTTTGACTTGGGCTCCTGGGGCATTGCAGTTATCTACAATCTATATATGATGCCTTAAGAATGTAAATCTCACCTACAAGATCTCATTAAATGGATATTTTTTCAGAGCTAGAGTCACATAGCTTAGTTTTGAGGTAGTGGCAGAGTAGGAGTGTCTTCAAATTTTGGCAAGCTGGTGACCATATATCCACAAAAATCAAGAGGTCCACCTGATAGCATTAACCCGCTAGATAATCCAACCAAAATCTTGGGAAGGACGTGGATCTAAATTCCAAACTCTCCTAATGTGTGTCATCGTGGGCCCATACTTGAGCAAGGAGTTGTTAAAGAAGAAATGTGTTTTGTGGACTTTGGGTTTCATGAAATACCATGTCACATGAAACCAAATGGGGGAGTGATCGAAAAGCCCAAAATCCAATAGCACTTGTACCAAAATAAAAAATCCATTGTCAAAAGAGAAGTATGGTTGGGTGGACATCATTTCTCTATCTAGATGCTTTAGAATATGAGTGGGGCCTTCCCTGAAAATACACTAGGTGTACCGAACTCCATCTATATGCTGATCAGTTAAATTGGGATCATAAAGGCCTCATTTAGTCTACATGTAAAACCATGCCTCCCTTTCGCTAGTTGCCCACCTCATAGGCAAGTGGCCTAATTTGACCTCGGGAGATGCCACCATATTAAAGTCACCACATAATACCCAATAGACATTGGGGAGATCATCTACTATCCATCGCCATAAATGAAAATGCTCTAAAGCATCATTGGAGGCATAAACATTAATAAAGCCAAAGGAGTGGCTTTTAATGCTAAAAAGAGCCCAAACTAACCAATTGGTGAGGTCCATACCAGATTGCACTAAGTGTGACCACCACCTTGGAGAAATGAATGTGATCACCCCTCTATGTCCTACAACATGATTGTTATAAAGAATGATACTATCATTCTAGATAGAATTACTAACAGTCATCAGTAAAAAAATTGCCACCTTGACTTTCTTTGAATAGAGAATATCCATATCAGGAAACTTCCTTCTAAAATCATGCACAACAAACTTGCATTTTGGATCTGTGAGACCCTAACATTTCAAGAAAATTAATTCATAGATGAAGGGTGTCAAGGAACATGTCCTCTGAGTCCAGCCATTCCAGGACATCATATCGATTCCGCAGGAAGTGCCCATTGTTGACATTTAAGATCTCATATTGTTTCCTCAAGTTAGGGTCAGCCAGAAAATCTCCTCCCTTTGCCTTGTCAATCCTCCGAAGAGTGTTGTGAGAGCATTTGGGCATATCCTGTCGAGCAGAAAGAGGAAGGGTGGCTGGTTGTGAGTCTAAAAAATTGGGCCCAGAGGCCTCGACACCTTAGGATAAAATGTTAGTAGCCAGAGGAGTGTTGAACACCTTGGGATTTTTTTACCAATTTTGAAGTTGTAGTCAGTGAGGGCTCTTTTACAACAAGAGCTTGCTCCTGTGGGCCATTGCTAGAAGATGGCTTGTCTCCTTTGAGAGTAGCAGTTGAGTTTGTGGCTTTGGTGTAAGTGTTCTTCCCAACTTTAGTCCAACCATCCTCAGTTGGTGTCTTGCTAGCTTTAGGAGAGGGTTTAGGGGGAGAGGTTATGTGAGTGGACACATTATTGTGAGCCAACTGAAGGGGGCAATCCCATATATTATGGTCTGTGGCTTGGCAATAGAATCAAGTGTTAGACAAGTTGATATACAAGGCTCGTTGAGAGTGTCTTACATCCCTGACCTGGATTTGCACAAACTCCTTGAGGTCCTAAGAGAGGTCTACTTCTACATAGACCTTTTGTTATGGTTTGGAAGAGTAGAACCATTTTTTTTCATGACAAACTACATGACCTATGGAGGATGCTATTAGGTGAATAAAGTGCCAACATGAGAGTAGGAGGCCTAGAAATTCAACCGAAATTGGGACTTTAAGAGCAGAGTGCTCCAAGACCATAAAGTCTCATGTTCAGGGGGAGAGAGCTGTTAGTGAGTTCCTAACATACCAAGTGGTGGACTTATGGAAGATTCCTTCATCATGGAATGGGTCAGAAAAGTGGAAGAGAAATAAACCCTTAGTCATTCTAGATGCTCTCCAGCTTAATGCCATGAGATGCCCAGTGAGTTTGAACCCAAGACCATAACATACTTTCAAAGGGGATTCTTCTCACAAAATATCCTATTAAATAAAATTGCTCTAACCATTGACATGCATAATTAAATTCAAGAATGGGCAAGATAACATCAGGTTCTAAAGTATTACCTCCTCGAACGCTTATAGGGGGCCATTGATCGGTGTTCCTCCATTCTTCCCTATAGCTAAAACAACCAGGATAGAATGGGGAGAAGACATTATAAAGGTTGGCCTCGTCCGAAGGCAAGAAACCCTAAATGATAATAAATGTTAAGTCCCACAAGGACTTAAGATTGAAGTATGACACAAGGTTGGTCAAGTAAGGAACCAAGGGCTGACTCATTTAGTGGATGGTTGTTGATTCAATTGGTGAAGTTGTTTGACTCACAAAGAGCCCACCATGTGAAAAGGAATGAGACATATATAATTGAAGTAGCAATTCATCAAAAAAAAAAAAAAAAAATCCTCATTTAAGTGGAATATCACTTGGTTTTAAAATACTTTGTAATTTAATATATTCATCCAAATAAAAACTAAGAAAGAAAATCTGGAATACACTATAATAGTGGACTGAAATCCTCAATTAGGTGAGATTTCAATGGTTTTAAACTAATTCCTAGTTTAAGAAATCAATTAGGTGTAAATTCAATAGTGCAAAAAATCTGTGTTTTAAACTAATTTCTAGTTTATGAAATCAGTTAGGTGTAAATTCAATAGTGCAAGAAATCTCTGTTTTAAACTAATTTCTAGTTGACTCACAAAGAGCCCACCATGTGAAAAGGAATGAGGCCGATATCATTGAAGCAGTGATTCATCGAAAAAAAAAAAAAAATCCTCATTTAAATGGAATATCACTTGGTTTTAAAATACTTTGTAATTTAATATATTCATCCAAATAAAAACTAAGAAAGAAAAAGAGCAAAGCCATGGCAAAATCTGGAATACACTATAATAGTGGACTGAAATCCTCAATTAGGTGAGATTTCAATGGTTTTAAACTAATTCCTAGTTTAGGAAATCAATTAGGTGTAAATTCAATAGTGCATGAAATCTCTGTTTCATCGCCTTTTATATCTACAATTAGTTGATTGATAGAAATGTCAGACACAGAGATTAAAAAACATGGAGCAGCAGATGCTGATAGCAGTGATTATTACTTGCAGTCTATCAGTAGCAGTTTTAGTGGCATTGGGAAGAAGAATAGTATGGAAGAGTAATAACCAGAAAATAAAACTCCCACCTGGATCCGCGGGATGGCCCTTTATAGGGGAGTCAATCAGTTTCCTCAAAGCTATTAATTCCTCCCAACACAAACTCCGTCGAAAGTTCGTTGACGAACATGAGCGAATGTATTACTCTTACTAACACTTATAAATGATTTGAATGAAAAATTAAACAGGTGATCTGATCTGATTTTACAGGGGTTTATATATCAACTTCTGTCAGCATACAGTTAAACTTAAAAATTTATATTTACTTTTTCTTGATGAAGGATCACAGTAGTGGATCCGTGTCGATCTTGAAAATCAGACACTTTTTGCCAGAAAATATTACTTATTATTTTATAGAATGTGGAAGCATAAAATCTTTGAGCATAACATTAATTATTTGGTGTGTGGATGTGTCTGTTATGATTGCTATGGATGATTCATAACAGTTACTAAATTGAAGTTAGGGCAAATTTCTTTGAGATCTAATTAGAGAAATTGAAATACAGGTATGGGCCGATTTTCAGATGCAGTTTGTTTGGAGTAGCACGGACAATTGTGTCGGTGGATCCAGAGTTCAATAAATACGTCCTGCAAAACGAGGGAAGGCTCTTTCAAGCCAAATATCCTAGCTCTCTGGCAAAGATTATAGGCAAATATGGTTTGCTGGAAGTTCACGGAGAGCTTCAGAGAAAACTTCATGGAACTGCTGTGAATTTGTTGAAGTATGAGAAGCTTAGATCTGACTTTATGAACGACATACAGCACACATTCCTTGCTGGCATGGAGAAATGGGAGCAACAGAGAGTCATCCCTCTTGAGCACAAGTGCCAACAGGCAAGCCAACATGCAAATGCTTATGTTTATGAATGTCATATACTTTTTCTAATTAGCTAACCCCTTTTTCATTCGGATCTTATCATGTCTTTCAGCTTGTTCTGAATTTGATGGGGAAAAAATTACTGGACCTACCCCCTGCCGACGAGATGGAAGAAGTATATAAGGCTTTTGTCCAATACGTGGCAGCTAGCTTCTGCGTGCCACTTAATATTCCTGGAACTACTTTTGCAAGAGGAATTAAGGTGGATGATCCAGTTTAGTTGCCGCAATTTCAGTTTTATTCTTGCTGAATATATTTAGACCCTGAAATCGTTCTGGTTTGCACTACAGGCAAGAAAATTTCTGATAAAGACGATTTACAAGTGTATGGAGGAGAGAAGGCAGCATCCAGAAGTGGTCCATAATGATCTTTTGACCAAGCTTCTGAAAGAAGGAACCTTCTCTGATGAGATTATTGCAGATCTGATACTGTTTTTGCTCTTTGCGGGTCGTGAGACATCAGCGGCAACCATGGTATTTGCTGTAAAGCTTCTCACTGAGAATTCGAGAGCATTGGAGAAGCTTAAGGTGAGTGCATAGCAAACTATTTTTTTAGCCCATCTAAGTCAGTATGAATAACATTAACCATAAAGATGTGGCGCCCAGGATGAACATGATGCTATCTTAAAGGCAAAAGGCAAAGACAATCAAAAGCTGACATGGGATGACTATACGTCAATGAAATTCACAGAGTGTGTAAGTAGACCATATACTCAGATTCTTTTAACACATTTTTATAACATTATTGTTGACACCCAAGTTTATGAGTAAAAACTGTGTTAACTTTTGTCAGAAACTTTTGTGGAAGTGTTATATCTCTTAAAGCATTATATCTCTCAAAATTATTGTTGTTAGTGGTCTTTCTGTTTTGTTGTTGTTCAGTTGTTTGTGAGTTAAGATGTTGTAATATAAAGTATATTCGAGGATAGAATGATACTCTTAAGGTAGAAGAACATTGTACAATATTCCTCAAAGAAGGAACAATTCTACAAGATCTTAGCAATATGAGAACACCATTTCGAAGGAACAACTTCAAATATATTTCTACCAAATAAAAGATTTTTGACTTACTTGACATACTTCATACTGATATTCATCTCTTTTATATGAACATATATTACCTATAAGTTATGCATAAACCCTTGATACCAATATACATCAACCCATTTCCCCACATAACTAGTTCAACAAGTTACCCCTTTGATCTAAAATAATTAACTAAAGGGGCTGCATGCCACATGTTGGCATCTCCATTTCCCCATATATATCACAATATCACATCCCTAGGTACATAACATGCCATCCCTTCTTATCACATTACATCCCCTAAACATGAGAAGAAATCAAGCAAAGTTTGTTCCTCAAATTATTGGAACCTATTGGCATGTTTGATCATCTTAGCGCTCATATGTGATCATGATACCTTATAGCCCTACAAATTTGGTTCCCAGATTCTGCTACAATTCTTTGATTCCAATCATGACCATAGTTGGTCTTCCTTGGCTTCAATGGATAGCCATAGTTATTGCTCCACCAATTTCATTTATTTCGATAGTGGTTCTTTAAATTCCATATATAGCCATAGTGATTGTTCCTATTATTCCATGTATAACCATAGTGATTTATTCTTTGAAACTCCATTACACATGTCTTCACCACTATTTCCTCTCACGATGGTGGGAGTTTATAAATGCCACAATGTTTACTCTCTTTTTTTGCTACTTTGACCTTTTCTTCCATTGTGTATCTTTTCAACCTTTTCTTCTACTATGTTTATCTCTTGAATAGATGAAGTGTTCTTTTCAACATGTTCCTTTCCTATAGAATCATCTTGATTTTCTTTTCAATCTGTCTTATACTCTTCTTCACAATCTCCATGCTCATCCTCATGATCTACGTTGACTTTTCTTTGGTCCTTGCTATGTGTGATATCATGTAAAGTTATTTATTTCTTCTATACCAGAGCTTCATGAACTTATTTTGCACATTAATATTGATAGTACCCACAATCTCTAACCAAGTATATCTAAGAATAATGTCTAAACCATTGATATCCAAAGCATAGTACTATGAATGTAAAACATGTTACTGTGTGACACTCATCCTTTGCAAGATATCATAAGCTTCGTAAAGCAAAGTTGCACATTGATACTATGGCATCATAGGGCATCACTTCACTTATATTCATAGAAATTGAATAGAGAACTCCAATTGACTTTGCAAGGATACAAATGTTTCCTTAAGTTTAATTCCTCGAGTCACTTCATCAGAGCTAACTGTAAAAAATATGTGTAAAATATAGAACCATGTCACCTAAATTGTACCCATGAAGCAACAACTATCAGAGAGGCAAAGCAATGCCATCCTTCAAGTCTGAATCAAAAGCAAGGCATGGATGATTCCGCATACAAATTATATTTACAAAGTGGGCTAGATTAGATTCAAAATCATATTATGTATACTCTCTTATTTTAAAATTGAATTGTTTTAAGATTTTTGGCTTTGGCTGATGTGACATTGGAATGTGGTCTGTCCATTCATTTTTTTGTATGATTAACTTTGTAACATAATATTATATGAATACATTGGAGGAAAAAATCAAGTAAAAAGATCCATAAATTAAAATTTAAGCCTTTTGCCATAATACTAATTTGCATTTTTTCTTTCTATGGTAGGTGATAAATGAAACACTTCGTTTGATTAGTGTTTCCCCAGGGGTTTTCAGAGAACCCAAACAAGACATTAAATTCAAAGGTTCAAAGAAGAATTTTTTTCTGGTTTCTAAAATGACACCACTCTTTTCTTTTATTGTAAGGATTGAGTAAAACATATATTTTAAAACAATTTAATCTTACCACAATGCAGATTTTGTTATTCCAAAAGGGTGGAATGTGTTTGTGTTCTTGACTGGGCAACATTTGGATGAGAAGTGCTATTTTGAAGCTCACAAGTTCCAACCATGGCGTTGGCAAAATGAGGATCCAGTATGTTATGAAAAAACCTTGATAGTTTATTTAAAATAAATTGATGATAGATATATCTAACTAATTATTGTTTATTTTTAATTAATTGTAGGAGCTTTCTAAAAACCCAACATTTATGCCATTCGGAAAAGGCGCTAGGCTTTGTCCAGGGTATCAATTGGCCCTGTTTGAAATTTCTCTCTTCCTTCACTATTTTGTCACTAAGTTCAGGTCAAATTTGTATTCTTTTCAACCTTAATTTTTAAGTTTACTTTTGTTTTTCATTAAAATTTCCTTTTAAACTCATGGTTTACTAATTATTTTTGACTTTTATGTACATTGCTACAAAGAATAGATGGGAGCCGATAGAAGTTGATCGTGCCACATACTTCCCTCTTCCTTCCATGGAAAAAGGATTTCCAATTCGTCTTCATTCTCGATCACTAGATTGATGAAAGGTTGTTATGCATCCTATTTTTAAAAAAAGAATCTTTGTACATGTGACTTGATAATGACTTGGGATTGCTATATAAGATTAATGGTTTATAATTATATGTATGTATGTATGTATGTTTGTTTCAGAGGTCTTTATAGTACTTTTGATGCTTAAGGAAGCCTCATCACATAGTTAAAACTTTAGGAAACTACAGATCACGAGTCAAAATTTCGTATTTGCATATCTATGAATCTTGAAAGGATATTTTTATCTTTGTTTATTTTTAAATAAGATTCATATTCACATACTTGTGTATATTGAGAGGATAATATTTTCTTTAATTAAATTTAAAGTAAAAGGATATTTTTAGCTTTGTTTATTTTTAAATAAGATTCATATTCACATACTTGTGCATATTGAGTGGATAATATTTTCTTTAATTAAATTTAAAGTAATTTATTATTATTTATTTTCTTTAGCTATAAGATAAGTGATCACCTTATTGTAATACAATGGACATCAAACATCTCTTCTATATATAGATTGGCTTATCTTTCTAAACTGACATATTATCATACATTAAAACTTTGTTTTATATTCTTATATATCTACATAATTATATTAATTCTAAAATAATTAGTGTGTGTCTACCAAATCAAATTATTAATCTATGTTAACAAATTTACTATAAATTTTTAATTTATTTATTGTAATTATTTATGGTCAAATCATAATATTTATTGAAATAATATATTTATTTGGGTTGCAAATAAATTAGTGTGACAAGGTATCAATTTTTTGTGATAACAAGTTTTATGTCTATCATTCTCATATGTTCTTTAATCAAATTTTCTTGATTAGTTCTTCACATCCTTAGCTTTTCCTCTTCATTCAATTATGCTTATGGGGAAATATTAACCCCTTAGAGCTAGAAGGATCCCATAGGTTATGAAAACACAATTTTATACCTCTAACAATAATATAATTAACCAATATCTCCATCATCTAGTTCTAATATCCAAACATATCCACATATATTAGTATTTCGATCTCATGATCTCAATATCCATTACAAGACCATTGAGGATTTATTGATATAACAACTCAAGAATAAAGACAATGCTTGAAAACATATGTTCAACAAAATGTAATCCAGGACACAAATTGAATCCTTGAAGTTAGTATTAACCCCTTTTTGATTGCCTCAACCAAACCATGGGAATTCAAATGGGAAGAAAATGAGTAATTTTCCTTGCATACAAATTATGGTGAACTTGATGTGAAGGTTTATCATTTTATTGAATCATTTTCTTTCTATTTTCATCTATTATGTTTTTGTTCTCTCTCTTTTCATTATTAATTAGGTTTTATATATCCACCTAACATGTATTATTTAGAGATACCTACCTCTTCAAGACATGTTACCTTCCTAAGTCATGTCAAAATCTAAGATTGACACTATTTTAAAGAAATGGCTCAATTTACATCTCAAATAGAGGAATACCCTCACGTCATGTGTAATGTCAGCTCCATTATTCACACCACTTTCCTAGTCCCCCAAAGGATATGGGGACAATTTTGGAGTAAATACATTTTTCCATAGATATTCCACACACACCTCACAACTAACACGATTTAAATGACATGACCATGATTAACATGGTATTATATACCTATATTCTAGCCTCCTATCATATTGATCTTTAACATCTTAATCACGAGGGTGATTCTATAGTTTGGTCCTCTATAATAAGCAAATCAAATCTATATAGTATTACACTTAAGTATGTCATCACCCACATTAAATTAAATTTTAATGTGTCGTCCCTTGAGGAACTGCATACACAATAATTTATCATAGGGTATCATTATCCTCCCCTTCCTAAATTTGAGTGTAACATAAAATCCATTCATGAAACATGGGGAATCTCATCAAAATAATTATACCCCATTAAAAGCCAACAATGTTGCAGAAGCTATCATCCCCACTTGGGTGGGGCACATCTAGGATATTGGGGCTATTTATGCACTATGCCTTCTATTGATCCTATGGATCAAGGGATCATCTACACCCTACCCATTTAACAATACCCACTCAACAATTTCCACTAAATCAATCCAATCCTTCTCATAATCAATTTGTTCCACCCTGTAGTCGATGATATTTATCTATCCATGCTAACATTGACTATGTGATGCAAAAAAAGAGGCCCAACTTCTAGAGGCCATAACTTTTTATCCTTATCTCTATTTGAGCCCATATTCATGCCAAAATTATTGTCCATTTATGAATATTTTTGATATTTCTTGGAAGCCATATGTGATTGTTTGAGGGTCTGAAATTACAGTTTAAAATTATCTTTGGTATTGTTATAAATTTGGAAATTGTATATTTTTGTAACCGGACTTGAACTTCAATTGATATTCATTTGATAGGTTAATTTTAGTGTTTAGTTTATTTTTTGAGTTTTTTAGTGCTACACGTATTTACATGTGAAAATTACTAAAAATAGCAGCTGTTAAAAAAAATAGTCCAAGTTTTATTATTTTTAGAGTGTTATGTTTTTACATGTCAAATTCAATTCTGAGTTGAGGCTTATTTATGCATGGTTCATAATTATTTGAATCATTCATTACAAATCAATACCGGTTATTGTTTTAGAATCTTTACTTATTAGTATTTTCTTGTCTTGATAGTATTTGGGTTCATATTTGGTATTAGAGAAAGTTCGAATCTTCGAGCTACAAGGATTAGTGAGAGGATGAGGAAGAATCACTTAGATGAACTAGACTATGCAAGAGATGCATAGACAAGAAGAGAAATTAATTGAGATTGTTGTGAATCAAAGATAAAGGAGAGTAGAAGATGATGTAGAAGATGACATAGATCATGAAGAATAAATTATGCAAGAGGAGGAGCAACAAGAAAAACAACCATCAATGGAAGAGATTATGGTTAGAGCTTTAGAAGGAAGGAACAAAGGAATCAAGGTTGACATTCCAAATTATGAAGTAATCTTAAAACCAAAGAAGTTGATAGATTAGATGAAAAACATGGAGATGTTTTTCAAATGGAGAACTATGAGAGAAGACAAGAAGGTAAAGTTTGCATGTACAAAATTGAAGGGTCATGCAATGTTTTGGTAGGATCACCAACATAAAGAAAGACAAAGAAAATGTAAAGATAAGATCAACTCATGGAAAAATATGAAGAAGAAGCCAAGGGAGAAATTTTTACTTGTGGATTATGCATAAACCCTATATATAATATTCAAAAATTGAGGTAGAAGGATCACATTATACAAGAGTATACAGATGAGTTTTACAATATTTCCATACTAGTGGATCATGATGAAATGAAAGAACAGATAGTCATAAGGTATGTAAATGGTTTGAAGATTTCTATTAAAGATGAATTAAGTATCCATATAATACTTTGTATGAAGGAAGATTATCAATTAGATTTGAAGGTAGAAGAAAAACAAAATAGATAGAGATTCAGAAGAACATCTATTGGGCCAAGAAGAGGATAATCCCCTCTAATAAGGGGATGAGGTGGATTTAATACAAATTGATGTGGCTTAATACCGCTAGAGGAGAATTATTATGTGGTATAAAAATACAAGAATATAATAGATAAGGGTTTCAATACTAGTAAAGAGGAAGAGGATTTCAAAGTGGATAAAGCTATGGCGATGGTAGAGGATGGTTTCCAAATTAACATAGGTCTTATGTTTGTCACAGATGTTGAGAACAAGGCCATAGAGCATTTGAGTGTCCACACTACCAAGATCAATAAAGGAAGCAAGAGGATTGCCTAGGAGTGAATTTAGTTTAAGCTAGAATAAAAGATAAAATACTAAAGTTAGATCAATAAATATTGATGAAATATCATTATGAGAAGAACAATGATTGATCCAAGGAAAGAATATGTGTATAATAAAAAAGGTGGTGATGCATGGATGCAAATAAATATCTTTAAAATAAGGTATACTTCAGGAGCTAAGATATGTAAAGTAATTATAGATGGTGGTAGTTGTGAAAATATGTTTCTAAGGACATGATTGAGAAACTAGGTTTGTAGTGTGAAAAGCATCATAATCCTTATTAGATTTCATTATTTAAGAAAGAGAATGAAGTTATAGTAGATAAAAGGTGATTAATCAATTTTTATATAGGTAAAACTTAAAAGGATGAAATATGGTGTGATGTAATACCAATGGATGCATGCCATGTGTTATTGGAAAGGCCATGATAGTTTGATAGAAAGCAATTCATGATGTAACAAAGAACACATATAGTTTTTGGAAAGGTGGTATGAAGGTAGTTTTTTCACCTCTTAAATAATAAGAGAAGACTAAAATCATATTGACTACAAAATAATTTATCAAAGACATGAAGATGACAGGTTGTTGTTATGCATTAGTAGCAAAGAAAGAAGACACATAAGTAGTACAAACGCCAATAGAAATAATAGTAGTGTTGAAATGAGATGTTGTACCTGATGAGTTACTATATAGTTTACCATCAAAGAGAGATATTTAGTATCATATTGATTTGATTTTAGGATCATCTCTACCCAATTAAGTAACTTATAGGATGAGTCCAACAAAACATGTATATTTGAATAAGCAGGTTATTGAATTGGTGAGGAAGGGTTTAGTAAGGGAGAGCATGAGTCCTTGTGCAATACCAGTATTGTTAACTCCAAATAAAGATGGAGGATCAAGGATGTTTGTGGATAGTATATAAATCAATAAAATTACAATCAAGTATAGATTTTCTATACCTCGTTTAGATGATATGATGGATGTTCTTGCAAGAGAAAAATATTTTACCAAGATTGATCTAAGGAGTGGATACTATCAAATTCAAATTCGTGAAGGAGATGAGTGGAAAAAACATTCAAAACTAGGGATGGTTTACATGAGTGGATGGTCATGCCATTTGGATTATCTAATGCACCCAACACATTTATGAGGGTGATGAACACAATGCTACAAGAATATAGTGGTAAGTATGTGGTGGTTCATTTTTATGATATTTTAATTTTTTGTAAAACTAAATAAGAGCATTTACATCATTTGAGAATGATATTAGAATTATTAAGAAAAGATAAGCTCTATGCAAATATTAATAAATGTAGGTTTATGTTAAATAGTTTGGTATTTTTGGTATTTGTAATTTCAGCAGATGGTGTAAGAATGGATGAAGAAAAAGTAAAGGCAATTGTTGAGTGGCCTATCCCAAAGAGCATATAAAAGGTAATAAGTTTCCATGGTTTAAATATTTTTTATAAGAAAATCATAAAGAATTTTAGTAGTCTTGTTGCACCACTAACCAATTGTATTAGAGGAAGGGAATTTACATCAACAAGGGCAGCAATATAAAGCTTTAAGTTTTTGAAGAAGAAAATTACATAAAAACCTATTTTAGCATTACGATATTTTAGCAAAGTGTTTGAGGTTGATTGTAATTCTTTATTTGTGGGAGTTGGTATTGTGTTGTGTCAAGAAGGGAATCCAATAGCATATATTCTATGTATGATGTTGAATTTTATGCCATTGTACAAGCATTAAGACATTGGAAGCATTACATGGTGTCTAAGGAGTTTATCTTATTTACTAATAATGAGGATTTTAAGTGTGTGAACACTCAAAAGAAGTTAAATAGTAGGCATGCAAAGTAGGTGTCTTTTTTTCATGGTTATACTTTTGTGTTGAAGCACAAATCAAGAAAAAATAATAAGGTAGTTGATACTTTCTGTAAGCAAGTGGAGTTGATAACTACTATGGTGAATGATGTAGTTAGATTTGAATTTAATAAAGAAGTATACGATATTGATCCAAATTTTGGAAAGATAGTTGAGCAATGTTGTAATACATTTAAAAGTGATATAAGTAATGCTTATGAATAATATCTTATGCATAATGATTGTCTCTTCAAAGGGAAATAATTATGTATTCTAATTAGGTCTCTAAGAGATAATATTATAAGATAATTGCATAGTGGTCGTTTGGATGGACATTTTGGCAAGACAAAGATAATATCTTTGGTGGAGGAGAAGTATTTTTTTCCAAAGATGAAGAGAGATGTGGAAAGATATGTTGCAAGGTGAAGGATATGTCAAGTGGAAAAAGGACATGCACAAAATATAGGGTTCTGTATGCCATTATTGGTTCTAAGGGGACTATAGACAGATTTGAGTATGGGTTTTGTGTTGGGATTAAAAAACACAAAACTAGGTAATGATTCAATTTTTATTGTTATAGACAAGTTTTATAAGATGGTTCATTTTATTGTATGTAATAAAACTAATTATGCCACTAGATTTGTAGAACTATTTTTAAGGATCTTATGAGATTGAATGGTGTTCTAAAAACCATTACATCAGATAGGGACATGTAATATCTAATTCATTTTTGGAGGAATTTATGGAGGAAGATGGGGACTAAGCTACAATTCAATAGTGCATACCAAACCCAAAGATATGGACAAATAAAAGTTATAAACATGAGTTTGGGAATTTTGTTGAGATGCATGGTTGGAGAGAAGCCCAAGCAATGGGACTTGGCTTTACCACAAGCTAGGTTTTCATATAATAGTTTAGTGAATAGATAAATAGGAAAATCAACATTTTAGATTATTTATGAGAGAAATCCTATGAGTTTTTTAGATTTGGTATAGTTACCAATTGTAGAACGAGTTAGTGATGATGCATAAGTATTTGTAGAACATATACAATAGTTACAAGAATAAGTGAGAAGAAAGTTGGAGGAAAGTAATAAGAATTATAAAGAAGTAACAAGTGTCAGAATAAGGTCAAAAATATTTGAAGAACGAGATTTAATGATTATTTACTTGAAACAAGAGAGATTTTTAAAAGGCACATATAACAAGCTGAAGTACAAGAAAATTAGACCATGTAGAATTGTGAAGAAAATCAATGACAATGTTTATGAGGTAAATTTACCACAAAAATTTTAAATATCTCCAGTATTTGATTTTTTAGATTTATATTATTTCCATGGAGAAGATGGTAAATGTGAATAAAATGAAGAAGTAGAATGACAACAACATGTGCCAAAGAAGAAGAAATAAAAGATAGTGCAGGTTTTGGATAAGAAGACATTAGACACAAGGAAATGATGTTATGATAGGTACATGGTATAGTGGGAAGGATTATATTAAGAAGACAACACTTGGCTTATAGAATAAGGGCTAAAGAATATTGATAAAAATAAATGGAAGTAGTATAATCATAGCAACTTTTAGGAGCTAAGTTATTTTCAGCCAGAGGAGAATGATGCAAAAAAAAGGTCGAACTTATAAATATCAGAGTTGTTGCCAGAATTTGGATAATGCGAGTGCAATGGAGACGTGATCACACTATTTGAAGCAAGTGCACACCACAAGATGCTAAAGAAATTTGAAATTAACACAATAAGAGAAATTGCACAAGACAAAATAGAGAAAACCAAAATCTAATTGGCATGAGATGGCCAAAGTGAGGAATACAAATATGAGAGTACGAAAGTAACTCCTCCACAAAAGGTGGACAAGGCACCCCAAGAATAGAATGTAACTCCTCCATGAAAGGTGGTGACAAGGTGCTAAGAATAGAGAAGTAACTCTCATCAAGGGAGTTACTTATGACATTCTTATGACACCTATGACACATCTATGACACACACCTCCACATAAGCTAGCCTATCCCACAAATGTAGGAAAACTTTATGTATGCACAAGAAATACAATTTCCATAATTAATAAATAAGGAAAAATAAAAACTTACACTAATACCCCCCCATAAGCACAACTTAGGTGGGCAGTGTGAAAATATAAAATGGGTCCCGACAACTAGGCCTGATGAGGTACCCATGTACAAATGCAATCTCCCATAAGATAGAGAAAAGGAGAAAACCCATAGGAAAAAACTCTCACCCAAAAGAGAGACATAAAAGAAAGAAGAGGCTAGAAGGCCCCCCTAAAGATGATGCTACTGTAGATGTGGACTGCACCCCAAGAAGAGCTCATAGATGAATGAACTTGCTCTCAGTGAAAGGTTTGGTGAAGATGTCTGCAACCTCCTCTGAAGACTAAAAAAATATCAAGTCAATGTCCTGACTATGAATAAGCTCCTGAATGAAATGCATGTGAATCTCTATGTGCTTGGTCTGTTGGTGCTGAACTAGATTCTTGCAAATCTGAATGGTACTCTAATTGTCACAATAAATGATGGTGGTCTGTCTAATGGGAATGCCAAACTTAGAAAGAATCCCCTAAAGCCAAATAGCCTCAATAGCTCCATTAACAGCTCCCATGTACTCTACCTCTGTGGATGATATAGCAATAGCATTCTGCTTCTTGCTAGATGAACTGATAGGACCAAAACCTACAGAGAAACTGTAACCAAAAGTGGACTTGTGAGTCTGTGAATCGCAAGCCTAGTCTGAATCTGTATATCCAACCAAGTCAACCTCTGTGCCAAATCTGTAGTGAATCTCATATCTATGTGAACTCTGTATGTAATGCAATATCCTCTTAGCTGCTTTCCAATGCAGCTCATGCGGTTCCTACATGAATCTAGAGACAAGTCCCTCTATATATAAAATGTCAGGCCTGGTGTGAATCAAGTAGATGAGACTACCAACAAGTTGTCAATATCGAGTGGCATCAACCAATGGTGAAGAACAATCAGTCTGAAGCTTGACTCCTGATAGAAAGGGAGTCAGAGATGGCTTGCAATCAACCATGTGAAATCGAGCCAATAAGTCAAGAGAATACTTAGGCTGTGCAAGAGAAATCCCTAAATCTGACTGTGAAACCTTGATCCCAAAGAAGTAGTGAAACAAACCCAAGTCTGTCATGTCAAATCTATCTTAAAGAGATGATTTCACCACTATAATAGCCGATGAAGAACTCTCGGTGATCAAAAGGTCATCAACATATAGAACCAAAATCAAGAGCGAATCATCCTGCCGCAAGAAGTAGACATTGGGATCAGAATGGCACCTAGTAAAACTTGCTATGAGAAGGAAGGAATCCATCTTGGCATACCAAGCCTGAGGGGCCTGTTTGAGGCCATAGATAGATTTCCTAAGTCTGCATACTAAAGAAGAATCTTGAACAAATCTTGGCAGCTATTCCATGTAAATCTCCTCCTCTAGGTCTCTGTGAAGAAAGACACTCTTCACATCCATTTGATGCACATCCCAACCATGTGTTGTGGCAATAGCCAAGGTGAATTGGATAGAATTAATCTTTGCAATGGGTGCAAAGGTCTCTGAGTAGTCAATGCCTACCACCTGTGAGAAACCCTTGGCAACCAATTGTGCTTTGTACTTATCAACCGACCCATTTGTTACAAACTTGCTCTGATATATCCACCTACATTGAACCATATTTCTTCTCTTAGGAAGTGAAGTCAAATCCCAAGTGTGATTTTTCATTAAGGAAGAGTATTCTTCCTCCATAGCATTATCCCACTCAGGTACCCTCGATGCCTCTCGAAAAGTCTGTGGATCTAAAACTATAGCAAAGAAGGCATGTGGATCTCTTTGAAAATCCCCCATAGTACGTCTGTCATCTACATGATCTCTTGCCCAAGTGCCAACACTCTCAAGTGTCTGTTTAGCCCAAAGTGGCCCAAAAGTGGACGAGTCAGGTGCTAACTCCTCATCCTCTTACTAACTAGAGGTGGATGACTTTGCATCACTATCCTCGCTGTCTGAACTTGAAGAAGATGACTCTGACTCAAGAACCTGCTATGGCTGATCTAAATCTGACGAGGAATCATCATGAAAAAATAGATCCGATGAGGGAGAAGAAGTGTCAAGTGTTGATTCTCTAAGACTCTCCTGAAAATGGACACTTCTCTCAATGAACAACTCATGTGTGACTAGATCTATAAGGTGATATCCCTTAATACCATCCAGATATCCTACAAAGATGCACGGCTTAGACTAACGTTCCATAGCTTTGTGTTTCTTCTTCAAAATGTGGGCCATGGCTAGGGATCTGAAAACCCTGAGGTGCTCAACATCAAGTTTTCTTTTATGTCGAGCTTCAAAGGGTGTCATCCCTTTCAAAGCTTTGTGAGGAACCCTTTTTTGAATGTAGAAAGCACAATTGATGGCTTTGGCCTAGTACTATGGTGCTAAGGATTTGGAATGAATCATATAGCTAGCCATCTCTTTCAAGAACCTATTCTTGCATTCTGCAACCCCATTCTGTGAAGGACTATAGGTGACTATGCACTACAAATCAATCCCCTCTATGGTGCAAAACTTCTCAAACCTGATGCTGACATACTCCCCTCCATTATCAATTCAAAAAACCTTGATGGATTTCTCACTCTATTTCTCAATAAGAGCCTTGAAGTCTAGAAAAAATTCAAACACTTTAGACTTTTGTTTTAGAAAATATATCTAAGTGTACCTAGAGAAGTCATCAATGAAAGTGAGGATGTACTTGGCTCTTGTGAAGATGGTTTGGGAAAGGGTCCCAATACATCACTGTGAACTAACTCCAAAGGTTGTGAAGCCCTCTAAGCTTTGCCTTTGTCAAATTTTGCTTTGAGATGCTTCCCAAGGGAGCACCCCTCGCAAAGTCCTTTTGAGAATTGGACACGAGGCAAGCCAATGACCATGTCATTTTTACAAAGTTGCTCAAGATAGCGGTAGTTAAGGTGGCCAAACTGCTCATTCCACAATTTTATAACTCCATTTGAATGAGTCAGCAATGCTGTAGCAGAAGAATCTAATACAAAATGTGAAAAGTTGTATAACCTAGCTTGATGATCTGCCCTTCCCACTACCACTGTAGTATCACTATGCAACTCCCTGATAGACACTGAATCTGATGAAAACTCAACTCTCATGCCCCGACCAATGTGAGTGATTTGGTACACTGATAGGAGATTGGTTGAAAGAGAAAGAACACTTAGAACATTGTTGAATGTTCCTCCTTCCATTTCAACTGACCCTCTCCCTACAATAGAAACTGAAGTGTTATCACCCAAACTAATTGAAGTCATGCTACAAGCCTCTAAAGATGAAAACTCAACTAGTAAAAAGCTCATGTGGTGAGAATCACCCGAGTCGATGACCCATGAAGATGTGGAAGTTGTTGTAGCTACAAGGGCCTTGCCCTTTTCTTTCTCCTTACCCTTGCCTTTTGCCGTAGTAGAATCTTAGGTAGATGAATTTTATTTGGACTCTGGAACACCTATGTTGTTCTTATCTAGAAGATGAGTTAGGTGGTCTATTTGTTTTTTCATGCACTTGTTTTCATCATGCCCTGTCTTTTTACAATAGGCACACTTAACCTTCTCCTTCTTAGGTTTAGCATTGGAGGATGAAGACTCAGTGTTGTTTTTGGTAGGATTGGTGTTTTCTTTCTTATTCTCTTGGTCCTTGTTCTTTTTCTTCTTCTCCTTTGTTGAAGTTTTATCCTTACCATTTCTAGCTATCAAGGCTTGGGGTTGAGTAGACTTTATTTTTCCCATCTAAATTAGCTTATCTTGCTCCCTAGACAAGTTGGTAATAAATGAATCCAAAGAAGGCATTTTCCATGTAGTGCCAAGGGCACTTTTAGTGGCATGGAAAGTGGAGACAAAGATTGAATAGCTTGGACCTAGCTTTGCGAGAATAGAAAGTATGAGTTGATCATCTTTTTTCTCTATCTCGTATTCTTTCAATTGCAATCTAAGGGCCTTAAACTTAGTGAAAAAGTCTTGTAGGGTGTCAAAGTTGCTAGGACTTAAACTTATGAGTTCATTTTCGAGCTCATGACCTCTCATCTCATCAAGCTTCCCAAATAACTTTTATAAGGTGTCCCATATGTCATTAGGAGTTTGGGAGGATTCTAAGTGGAAGAGAAGTTTTAGAGACACAGACAAGCTTAGTAACCCAAAGGCTTCATCACTACGGTTGTACCACTTAACTTTTTCAGTATCAGTGTTGGGTTTTACTTCAGTACCCATGGTGATCCTATACAACCCTTTGCTTCTAAGAAAGATTGACATTTTAACCTTCCATTCATGATAATTAAAGGGTGTTGGAGGTTTAAGTTGAAAATAATCCATTTTTTAGCTGAATTTAGGTGAAGTTGTGTTGATTGTAAGTTGTGAATTTATGCAGAAAGGAGAATGAAAGTAAAAATTTGCAGGTTGTGAAAAATCAGTCACACCCCCCCCAAAATATTGAGCCCCCCCAAATATGTAAGTGCATGCTCAAAAGACGTCGAATTCAGCTGAAAATGCATCTTAGAGAAATCAATGCGAGACCAAATCAAACAGACATCAGACTCAGCTGAAAATGCATCCTGAGAGACCCAAATTTTTGGCACTTTATAAACTAGTAAATTTTTGAAAAATAACAAGTCTACACTATGGAGAATTGAATTGCAAGCACTTTTGCAAAAAATGGCACCCAAAACTTAGCTACCGTTTGCAAGATATTAAAGTTACAATTTTCTCGTAAACTAGTGTTTTTGCAAAAAAAAGCACTAAAACATTAAAAAAATGCCTATTATGTTGAGAAAAAGTGGTCTTCCAACCACTCGTTGGATTTGGCATAGAATGAGAAATTCAAAGGAGGTTTTTGTGAGGGGGAATTGGCCTCCTGCCAACTCGAGCTTCACCCTTCATCTTCGTAGGTCGAAGATACAAGTTGAAATTAAACCTCTAAACTACCTTTTTGAATGCTAAATTCCAAATTTGATTTTAATTCAAAAATCAAATGACTGATTTAAAATCATAATAATTATCAAAAATATTTTTGCCAATAAAAATAGGGAGAGAGAGTGGGCTCACTAAAAAAGACTTTGGAAACCAATAACAAAGTCTGAACTAGGCGCCATTCAGTAAGGACTTCAAATTACCAGTTCTTTTGAAGTCCATGAAGGAGATCACCAAGCTCATTCTGCCTCCTAATCTAACCAAACTGGTTCCCTCTGCCACCAACCCAGACGTCCTTGATAAGGCCGACTGTAGGATATACGAGCAGCAGATCACCCCAGCCACGGGTTCCCTCTGCCACCAGCGTTTGCACCAATGGACAAAGCCTTTAGTAGGCTAGTCATGGTTATGCTGAAAAGGCTCTCTAGCGCTCAATAGGTTTGCATGCATAGTCCCTTGGGAATGCTTAAGACTGCCAACGAGCCCATCAGTACTCTGGCTACTAACAGAGCTTCTAAGTATGCCTTGTCAGTTTCTTCGGTCGGTGATACACTTAAGAAAGCAAAGTAAGAAGGCAAGAAATGATATTGACAGATTTTTTTATTTTATTTTAGATTAAATCTAGAATAAAAAAATAAAGAGAACTCCACTCCTCTTGATTTCCAAATAAGCTAAAAGCATAATCACACACAAGATTACTAGGTGAGCTCTGATACCATATCGGAGTTGTTGCCAGAATCTGGATAATGCGAGTGCAATGGAGACGTGATCACACTAGTTGAAGCAAGTGCACACCACAAGATGTTAAAGCAATTTGAAATTAACACAATAAGAGAAATTGCACAAGACAAAATGGAGAAAACCAAAATCTGATTGGCATGAGATGGCCAAATTAAGGAATACAAATAGGAGAGTATGAAAGTAACTCCTCCACAAAAGGTGGACAAGGCACCCCAAGAATAGAATGTAACTCCTCCATGAAAGGTGGTGACAAGGTGCTAAGAATAGAGAAGTAACTCCCATCAAGGGAGTTACTTATGACATTCTTCTGACACCTATGACACATCTATGACACACACCTCCACATAAGCTAACCTATCCCACAAATGTAGGAAAACTCCATGTATGCACAAGAAATACAATTTCCATAATTAATAAATAGGGAGAAATAAAAACCTACACTAATAATAAAGGCCATATATTTTGATCCATAGCTTTGTTTAAACCCATATTTATTCCAAAACAACTGTCTCAAAAATTTCAATGCAGCCATAACTGGATTGTTTGGTTATGGATGTTTTTAGTATCCTTTGGAGGCCACACGTGGCCGTCTAAGGGTCTAAAATTACAGTTTAATATAATTTTCCATTTTTTATAAATTTAGAAATAGTATATTTTTGTAACCAGACTTGAAATTTAGTTGATATTCATTTGATATGTTAATTTTAGTGTTTAGTTTATTTTTAGAGATTTTTAGAGCTACGGGCACTTGCATGGGAAACTTACTAAAAATAACAGTTGTTAAAAGAGCAAGTTGAGTTTTATTTTTTTAGAGCTCTAAATTTTTGCATGTCAACTTCAATTCTGAGTTGAGAATTATTTATAGATGGTTTTAAATCATTTGAATCATTCAATATAAATCAATACATGCAATTATTTTAGAATCTTTGCATATTGGTATTTTTTAATCTTGATAGTATTTGGGTTCATTACTACAATTTCACAGCCATATTTTCTAACAATCAGATACCACCATATTAAAATTTGTATTATAAATCTACTCAATATGATAATTATATTTTCACCAATTCATGACATATATTATCCATGTTTGTTCAAGGGTCAACATTCACATCTAAGCCATATATGCCACCAATTTGAAATAGAAGACAAATCCTTAGGAATATATCTCCATAGATATGAATCACTCCATAAGTGCTAGAAGTAGCTAAAAACAATAAGAAATAACAAAAAAAGTTTTTAAATTAACCAAATAAATCAGTTTGATTGTCAACTAGCTTATAACTTACAAATATAAGTGGTTTATATATACAAAAAGTAAGAGATGTAACCTAATTTTAGTTTTGAATATGTAATTGTGTCCAACAACACCCACATGAATAAACACATGAGAGATAAAGTGGTCAAGCTATAAGTGACACTTGTATTAATCTAAGCCTATAAATTATGTGTATTAGATTAAGTCAACAAAGCTAAATAAAGCTAAGTAAACTACATAAAACATAAATAAAAAGTGCATATATATAACTATTACACCAACTCCCTTAAGTTATAATTTGGGAAGTATAAAAAAATGAGACTCAGAATCTTCTGAAAATGAGTCTTGACAACTAGGTCTAATAAGGCACCCATGTACAAAGTGTTTTATCATAATCAAAGAAAAGGAAAATCCTATATAGGAAAAAAATCCACATTAAAAGATAGATGAAAAATGGTATAAAAGACCTACTCAATGAACTAGTCTACCAAAAAAATAAGTTGTATAACAATTTGGAAAATAACAACTAAAACATTGTATAACTAAAGACCCTGAGATGAATAGAGGACTAAATAATCTTCTAAATATGATTAGGATCAAAGAGATTTAATAAACTAATGAAATCAAGAACAAATATTAGGACTAAGAGAAGGATGAGTGATCAAAACAACACTATTCAAAACACCAAAATAATAGAGCATGTTGGAGATGTAGATGACATAATGTAAACATTCTCATAAACATTGATCAATTGATGAAGGTGCCTTCTATAAAAACATCCAATTTTTTATATAACTAAATAAGGTAGATTCATAAATAGGAAACCAAGAATGGAACTTCCATAAAATGAAATCCAATAAGTATTTATATGGTATGTATTCCATCTCACAAATATACATAGGTAACCAAATTTTGCATCTGCTTAATATATAGGAATAAATACTAGGTATATATCTCACTTGAATATGAATTTAAGGAAATGTAACCATAATACAACACCCCCACCCCTTCCACCTATTCCACCAATATCCCTCCATCAATACTGAGTAGAGATAAGTATGAAAAAACATATGTATACAAATAATCTTTAAAAAAAAAACAAAGGTGGATTATCTAGAGCGAGGATTGACATAAAGCAGTTAGGGAATTTGCTTGAAGTAAAATAAGGGGCATGTAGCAAGGAGATGAAACATGATGAAATATTGGTGGCCTACCCTTATGGATATAGAGAGTAGTAGTAATAGTGATGGTGGTATGAATATATAACTATAAAAGGTTTTGCAGGAGAGTGACATGTTCTTATGTCTAGTTTATGAGATATCAACATTAGTTTTTATGATCTATGTCAGCCCTGCCCAAAATTCCATTACCCAACATGGTGTGGTGAGTGATGAGGTAGGATTTTGAGTGGCATCGGTGAATTTTATTCTTGGGGTACCCATGATATAACCTAATATTTTGAATGTCCCTTTGGTCAAAGATTCATTAGTTATGTGTGTCTCGTTCCCTTTATCTGCACCCTTCTAAATTTTTATATTGCCTTTTCTAGAACCAATTCTACTTGTTCTACTCATCACTTAGTGGTCAAAAGTGGCAGACTATGTATATTTATCTCTTTGGATATTATAGCTTACAATGATGGTATTACTCACTGGTCATTGGAGTTTTCTGAATTTTTATTCCACCTCACTTTTTCCAATCTCTTATGTTTTTTTATGTTGTTTGGAGGGGCAGATAATTTTGTTTGACACCTTTCAAGTGGATTTGTGCCCCTTGATAGTTCATTTACTCTTTTATATTTTAAATTATGTTTTTGGCCTATTTTTGGCTTGGCATGGTTGTGTCTAAATGGATTTATGGTAGAGAGGTGGTTCCCTCCCTCTAATCTATATTTTATGGTTGTTGAGTGTGTTATGTTGAGCCTCATCTATTGAGAATGTGTTCTAAGGCATTCATAGAGTTCTCATTGATGTCATGAAAATTTCATTTATGTTATTATGATTTGACCTTTCTGATTCTTGAATTTGAGTTCATGAGCCATGCACTTGAGAGACTTAGTAAGAAGACACAAACATGGTGATTTAGTGAGGTGAGTAAACTGAGGCTTGTGAGAAGATGGTTTTTAGGATATGATCATGTTATGATATTTAATGACATTAGGATGAGGCATTGATAGTATTATAAGATATTTCAAGGTGTGTTCAAGACCTAAGTATGAATGGCAGTGCAAGGCCTAATGTGCAAAGAGACCTAGTGTGGCCTAATGATGGATCAAGTCCATTATATAAAGTTTCATAGCTCATGAGATAATTTTAAAATATGTGAGAGGTTTTTTCAAGTTTTTTGACCAATTTTTAGTTCATAGACCAAAAGAGAAAGCATGAAATTTGGTTTTGAGTTTTTCTATGTAAACATAATAGAGTATTATAAACCTGAGAAGAACTTTCTTATACTCATTGGCATATGAAAACTTTCCATTAGATAATAATAATTTCATGAAAGTTTGGGAAGGTTCCTAGCTCAAATTTCCTAGCATTGGTTTTCAATTTTAGGGGTAATCCTTTATGAACGATTGCTAAGAATGGAAGCCAATCAAAACCCTCCTAAAACCCTAACAAAGACTTGATATTAAAAATCTTGTTTGAAATGACTTAGAATGGTTTGGAAGACCTAGTATGATGATTGAATAATTTATAGTACTCTCTTAGGTACCTCCATGTGGAATTGGTGTGATAGATGAGTAAGTGGAAGCTATAGGAAACCCTTTGTTTCTCAAATTTTTGATCTAACAGGAAGGGTTGACCAGGTCAAAGTATGAAAATGATTGGAAGTTGATGTGTGAGACTAATATTTTATTTATAATGTAATTTTAAAATAATTTTTCATACCATAAATATTCTAAACTAGTCATGAAAGTTGGCCTATCGCTAAAAAGGCCTAATGAGGAAGACTATGAGAAAACCAAGCAAAAATGAGAATGAGATTAGGGATGGCTTGAAGTGGATTAGGAATGGATATAATTGCATGTAATTTTTTTTTGATACCTATTAAAAAAATTCATATTGTTTAAATGTTTTTTATATCACTAAAAATGTTGAAAATGTTGTTCTTAAAGTGACCTCTCTAACACAGTGAGGTCTGTGTAGGGTGAAGACATGAGATTGGTATGTAAGACCAATATTGATATTGAACCTTGTAATACAATTATTATAATATTTTATAATTATTATTAAGGATAATATAAACCCATTTTAAAATCATTAAATGACACACACAAGTTTTCTAAGTCTTGACTTGTATGACTATGTTTTTGGAGCTACAGGCAGTTTTCTATGTATGAGTGAGAATGTTGTTCTTGAGTAATTTTGCATATAATTGAAGAATAAAATGAACATAAATATGTTATATAGGTCATCTCAGTTAATGTTAATTCATTTTTATACATTATAAACACTTATGAAGCTGTTAAAATTCAAAGGCTCTTAATTGGGTTTTAAACCCTGTGTGCAGTTCAAAGTAAGCATATGGAAATGATCAGTTTGAGATTTTTTGCCATGTTTGGTGAAATGTAATGAACATTATGATAACCATAATTTCATTTATTTTATATAAAAATAATATTTTTTATGAGTTATGTGGAAAAGTTGAGTATATACTTCATATTTGCAAGACAAACTTTTTGGTAATGAGAAGGCCTAATTGCGAGTAGAGCTAATTGGTTGGTTCAAGGAGTGAAATGAGATAAATGGTGTTTGGGAAAAAATATGAGATTATAAAGGGTATATTTTAGTAATATTTTAAGTTTTTAATCCATTGATGAAGGCTAAAAGTGTTTTAAGGTAGTCAAGGTGTAGCGTGTGCCTTGAGAAGGCCTAATTACATTAGGTCTCTATTAGGCCTAATGGTGGTTTTGGTCCTTATGGGTAATGACCAACCTATCTAATGGTTTTTTAAGTTTTTAAAAATTTTTTTTGATATATTTTAATGGTGACACATATATTTATAGGTTCATGGCTGACCAATCTGGGTGAGAGCAAGAGTTAAGTATAAAAAGAAGGCTTAATAGGCCTAATTTGATTTATTGTTATATTGAGTATATGAGAAAATGATATAGGGGTTTTAGAAAATAGATAAAGGGATTAAAGACCATTAGAGAGCCATGGTTGATATTTCATGAATTTATAATAGTGATTCTATAGACAATGAGCAAGGTCATTTGACCTAATTCTACCAAGAAATGGGTTAGTTGACTGAAGAAGCCTAATAGGCTATTTGAAAGAGATAGAAGAGTGAGAAGAGAAAAATAAGGTTACCATATTAATTTGAGTGATAAATATGTGTATAAATGTTATTATATATTCTAGGTGACTGAGTTGGTGCTAAGTTACCTAGGGGGTTAGAGCCTCCTTGTAAGTTGAAGCTTGCTAAAAGACTAGTTGAGTTAATGCTTGACTAGTCAGGGGTTGGTGCTCCTTGTGTGGGTAGTGCCTCACTAAAGTTTGATCCATTACTTATAAGAATGTATTCCAATCTGTGTGTCAGTGTTTTTTATTATCCATGAGGCTTTCCCACATATATCTTGTGCTCATGTGTTATGTTCCTATTTCATGATCATATGAATGATTGATTATGCATTGCCATATCTCTAGATTAGTTTGAATGATTAATGAATGATATATGGAATTGAAAGAATCTTTTTTTCACTAATTTACCCCCCCCAGTTATTTTGCTTCTAATAATTGGTATTAGAGCAAGGTGCCTTGTGTAGGTATAACAGTCTAAGGGATATCTTTGGAGAATAGGTATTGATGTTGATAATGAAAGTGTATATTATGATTGCTATAAGGATATATCCACAATCATTGAAGTAGCTTGTGAACGCTATTCAAAAAGGAAGAAACTTATGCAATAATTCACTCAGCTTAGAATGAAGGTAAATACTTTAGAGGCACAAGTTGAGAAAAATGCAATCAAGATAAAGACATATCATAAATTTGAGGAGACTATTGGAAAGCTCGATAATATTCTGGATAGTAAAATATCCTTTCATAATATGACAGGTCTTGGTTTCAAATAAGAACAATAATATTTTAAGGAAATTTAGTTTCTAAAATCTAATTATCTATTAAGGAGTGATAAATCTGGTAGAATAAAGACCTATACAGAAGTGGTCAAGTTTGAAGTCAATCATCAACAAGCCAAGAAGGGTCTTATTCCATTAAAGGATATCAAAGGTAGTAGTGTATCATCCAATGATCATCAAAAGAAAAATAAGGTTAATCAATAAAAGTATGGGGATTATTTCATTGGATATTGTTCCTCTTGTGGTCAATTTGGACATAGAACTATTGACTATAGATGAAGTAGAATATGTTGTTATAACTGTAACCAAAGAGGACATATTGTAAGAAAGTGTAAAACAAGGTCTATAAGAAACCAATCATGTTAATAATACATGGAGTCATGATACTAAATAATGGATCAATAAATTAGACCCTATGGGTAAGATTAAAGAGTAGCAAGAGTCTAGAACAGAAGAATCTATGATAGCCCAAACAACCTTTCATACTTAGAATGAAGAGTTGAAGTGGTACATAGATAGTTGTTTTTCAAGTCACATGATAGGAGATAAGATAAAATTTATAACTTTGAATAAGAATTCCATAGGTTCAATAAGGTTTGGAGATAACACCTCTACCAATATAGTTGTCAAAGGTGATTTGAGTTTGGACAATGGGAAGACCAAGATAGAAAATGTATTGTATGCATATGGCTTGAAACACAACTTATTGAGTGTAAGTAAAATGTGAACCCAAGGATATACTTTAACTTTTCATGACAAAGTATGTGAGATAAGGGGAGCAAGATCAAGGAGGTTGATTGCCAAATCCAAGAGAATTGAGAAAAATCTATATGTTTTGAATGAGATCATAAAAGAGAAGTGTTTTATGATCAAGGTAGATGAAATTTGGATATGACATAGGATGTTAGGTCATATGAAATTTCACAATCTAGTCAATATAATCTCTAAGGGATCTGTGAATAACACGCCAAAGATTTCCAAACCTACAAATGCTCTTTGTAAGGCATGTCAACATGGTAAGTAAACTAGGAGGAGATTCAAATCTCAAGAATAATCTACTACCAAACCTTTAAAACTAATTCATACTAATCTATGTGGTCCTATAAGGATTAAAATCATTAAAGGTGATATCTATTTCATATTGTTTATAGATGACTTCATAAGAATGACTTGGGTAGCGTTCTTGAAAGAAAAGTCAAAAGTAAGTTCAAAACTTTTAAGGCTTTGGTTGAAAATGAGATGAATGTGAAGATCAAGTGTCTTAGGTTTGACAAAGGAGGAGATTTTTGGTCAAATGAGTTTGATGATTTTTGTGAGGTCAATGTAATAAGAAGACAATTCTCAGCTGCTAGAACACCTCAACAGAATGGGGTGGTTGAAAGAAAGAATAAAATAGTTAAAGAAATGGCAAGGACCGTGTTTAATGAGTCAAAGTTGTCTGATGGCTACTGGATGGAAGCTATGGGTACTATAGTTTAAACCTTAAATAGAAGATAGATTAGGATCAATGGTGATAAGAATACATATGAGTAATGGAATGATAGACCTACAAGTGCTAAACATTTTATGGTATTTGGGAGTAAATGTTACATCAATAGAGATGAGGAGAACTTAGGCAATTTTGACTTAAGGTTTGATGAAGGTATCTTCTTAGGATATTCATTAGTTAGTGTTGCCTAAAAATTTTACAATAAAAGGTTGAAAAATATAGTAGAAAACACAAATGTGAAGGTTGACGAGACAAAAAAATCATATTCTCAGTCAAATAATGATGAAGGAACTATAGAGATAGATGAGGATGAAGAAGAAATTTATGAAAGAAAGGAATCAAAATTTTCCTCTAGGAAAATTCATAAGGATCATCCTGAATCTCAGATCATTGGCAATAAAAGTGCAAGTATACAAATAATAAGAAGAATGGTGAGTGATGCTAATCAAGAGAATACTTTCTTACTGTCCAAATTTGAACCTCAAGGCTATGTAAAAGCAAGTGAAGATAAGTTTTGAGAGATGCCATGAATGAAGGATTACATCAAATTGAGAATAATGAGGCTTGGGATTTAGTACCTAGTCCTAAAGACAAGAATATCATTAATACAAAATGGGTGTTTAGAAACAAGTTAAATGAGAATGGAGAAGTTACTAGAAACAAAGCAAAGCTAGACTAGTATGCAAGGGATAAGCTCAAGTATAAGGAGTTGACTTTGAGGAAACCTTTGCTTGTATATCAAGGTTAGAGGCTATTAAGATGTTTATTTCCTATGTAGGTTTTAAAGGATTTAAGATATACTAGATGGATGTCAAGTCAGCTTTCCTAAATGGGAACTTGGAGGAAGAAGTATACACTAAGCACCCTGAAGGTTTTCTATTGATTGATAATAAGGACTATGTCTTCAGGTTGAATAATTCTCTCTATAATCTAAAAAAATCCCTTAGATCTTGGTATGCTAGACTAGACAAGTATCTTTTGTACCAAGGTTTGAAAAGAGGAGTTACAGATAGTAACCTTTATATCAAGACTAAATTATCATCAGTTGATAGTGGTGGTCTATGTGGATGATATCATCTTTGGTGGAACTAATGAGGACATGACCAAGTAATTTTTAGAGGTGATGAAGTCCTAATTTTAAATTTATATGCTTGGATAACTATCCTTATTTCATGGACTTCAAATTAGTCAATCTAAAAAAGGTATGTTCCTTTAATTGGTCAAGTATATAAAAGAGATGTTAAAGAAGTTTGAAATTGAAGATTATGTTGGGTGAATATTTTGTCAGTTAGCTATCTGATTGAGCAAAATAGGTCTTATCATCCACAACAAAGGAGATTGGGCAGCCTAGTGTGCAGGTTTACTACATCAGAGGTGGACAAATCTCTCCTTTCATCAAGGGGAGGTTCCCTATAAATATGCAGGAGCTATGTACTATGTATATATGCAAAAAATAGTACTCAAGGGTAGGATACACCATCCATCTCTCTTCTTTCAGAGATGATGTTCACAAACAAAGGAAAAAATCTTAGTGGAAACACTGACAACACTTCTCTTCTTTTAGAAGTAGTCTTACAGGGAACAACAAGAGTTCTTTCAGGTATGATAAGTTATGGGTAATAGGGTGCAATAATTGGTAGAATGAAGTTTAACACAAAGTCTCCACCTCAGCTGGCCAAAGAGTGAGATACAAAGGATAATGGGGGCATAAAGTCATCACAAAATTTTCAACACAGAAATAGAAAATAAACACACACTGAAGACAACTATAACAACACAAAGTCTGAAAGTAACTGACTTCAGGACATCTTCCTTATCACTTCCACTAATTTTGCTTGTTATATTAAATAAATAAGAATGCATCTACTTGATCCACTATTTCACCTACTAAAAATAACTCTTTTGAAGATATTTTTGGTCCTTTGGTCTCATTCCTCTCTCTCCTGTAGCAATTTGAGTCTTCGGGCTTTCTTTTCAGCTAGTCGCTTGGTTATTCCTTTGGCTCCTTCTTTGGCGGTGGCAAGTTTCATTGTTATGAAACTTATTAGAAACTTACAAAAAATGGGATCCATGACACATCTTGCCCTAGTAGCTTCAAAAGGGGAATGTGGATGCCAAAACTTGTCACATTCTCTTGAGTTATAATGGGACACATGGCATGTTCCACTTAACTTATAAAAGCTTTAGAAACCTTTTGAGAGTCCTACAGAAGATGACACATGGTAGCTTCCACTCTACTTTAGAAACAATGTAGAAACATTCAAGAATCATTTAGATTCATATGGATGATGCCACTTGTCATGCTCTGGTTGACCTTATCAACTCACTCGAGGACCACCACAGTCCTTACGACACAAAAGGGAAAGACCACAGATGTTGACACTTATCGGCTTCTACTGAGTTATAATGGAACACATGGCACATTCTGTAGCTTTGAAACTTATTAGAAATTGTGTCCTGGTAGATGACACTTGGCAGCTTCTGCTTTGACTCTAGAAGGGACACGTGGCAGCTTCCACCGTGCTTTGTATTTTTCCATCGAGAATTTTTCCATGGGATTTTTCTTTGAACAAAAATTCTGAAGGAATTCCTTCGAGCAATTTGTTTGAAGGAAAGCTTCTATTCCTTAGCCATTTGTTCCTTTCAATTTCTTTGGGCTTTCTTCCCAAGTGAATTCCTTTAGACAAAATGTCTGAAGGAATTTTGCCTTAACCATTTTATTGAGGAAACTCTTCCCGAAGTCTAACGTCTTTTTCACTTAATAATTTACTTTAGACAAAAAGTCTGAAGGAAATGTTCCCTATTGGCCTTTGAACAAATCCAAAGGAATTCTATCTTTTATGTCTTCTCTTTGACCCTTAAACTGATGTTGGCACCCTATGTAAGGGCACTTGCCTCCAGTTCACTGCCCTCTGCAATGACATTTGTTCCTTCGGCCCTGGGGTAGCCCCTTGAACCTACCAGTTGAACACACCAATTGAACCAACCTTGGTTCAATGGTTCAATCAGTTCAATCTCTTTATTTGGCTAAGTGCTTTTGATCTTTTTGAACCAAATGTGTTGAACCATTTGGTCATTAAACCTATTGAACCTTTGATGAAGTGCTTAGCTCTTGACGATGACGTTGAACCTTGAACCCATTGAACCTGTTGAACCAAAATGGTTCAAGGTTCAACAACTCAATGGTTCAATGGTTCAATCCTTGCTTACAAGTTTACTGATAACCATTTTTTTGGTTGAACCAAGGTGTTGAACCAATCTTGAAAATGACAAAGTGTTGGAAACTTGTTCTTTTGATTGAACTCGCCTGCAGAAGCCTTTGAACCTATTGAACCTTCTAATTTCAAGCATGATGAGTCTATAGAAACATATATACAGAGTTCATTGTTTTAAACCTGTAGAGTCCATAGATTTTTGGAAAAGCTTTAAAAAATGGACTTGAATGCTCAGAGAAATTTTTGAAAAGGGGAGAGATGATTTTAGTCTATTGAACCAAAATAGTTCATAGGTTGTCCCAAAAATATCACTCATTTTTTGGGACAATAGCTAGCTCCAGTTGGGGAACTTCCTTTAGTTGAAAATTTGGAACATCTGAGGGGAGTAGAAACCAGAATCTCCAGTGCCTTTAAAGTATGTCATTGGCCTATGGAGTCATGCTACCCAAAAAGAAAGGCTCCAAAAAATGAAAATGAACAACACAAAGTAGAAATAAAGACTATACAGATATACATATGTACAGGTGAACTCATCTGATACTTCAAAAATTGAAGTAATTCAAATGCTACCCATTGTGAGACAATAAAAATGGCATTTCATCTTGATAAACCAGCAGGAAACCATTTTGTCCCTAGAATCGATGATGGGTGAATGGAACTCTCCACCAGGAATCACATTTTTTGTGCACTCTTTTTGGCTCTCTCTTCTTTCTCCATGGCAAGATGTGGTCTTCAATCTAAAAATCGTAACTCCTTACTCTCTTAGCAAAGAGTTCCTTTTGCTTACTTCAGAGTATAGTAGTATGGTCCACTACCATAGTTTGTTGTTATGTTGGTTCAGTCAAACACATGTTTTGATTGACAGCATCAAACCCCTGACAAACCATCAGCTCAACATCTCCTTGGGCATGAAAGAGTTTGACATCTTCATCCTGAGCAGCCTTCAACTCGAGTTACAAAGATTCATACTCGATAGTGTTGTTGGTGTTTCTAAACTACAACTCATGTGAAGGAGGAAGAATATCTCCTTGAGGAGATATCAACACCATCTTGGCTCCAGCATTGGTAGAAGAATTGCTGCCATTAGATTCTAGGATCCAAACATCATCAAAAATTGATCTTCTATTAGATTTCTCTTCATTGGAAGTGGAAGATGTTATCTCATCTATACTATGCCCTACCAATTATTTTGAAGTCTTGTTTGAATTTATTTTCAGATTGCCACCTATAGGACTTTCATCTACAGAAACATGAACACCCTCTGTGGACAAAAAATAATTAGCCCTGCCTAGACACTCAAATAGAATTTGAGCTTTAGTTGCTAATGTCTAAGTGACAACATATTTTTCTTCTTTTTCAAGGAATAGCCTCTTCATTACACCTTTGATAGGGATCCTTGCCTCAGAAAGGTTCATGCTTAGTTCTCCTCCCACATCCTTGCAGAAATTTCATCCAAGCAGAATGCCATAGGAGGCCAGGATGTCATCCACTAAGACTGTCATCTTGATTCTCTTTTCTGGGAATGCTGCAAATGCAAATTGGGCATCTTTGATTTGTCTTATTAGTGGCACTTATTTTTTCTTCATGGAGAAGCATCTCCCAAATGTCTTGTTCAGTGTAAGACCAAGGGATTTTACCACTTTGGCAAGTATGATGTTGTTAGATGCACCAAAATTAATGATACAGTTACTCAGCTTGTGATCATTTATCAACAGGGAAACATAGAAAGGCTCTATTTTCCCAAGGGTAGTAGGAGGAGTAATGACAAGATTATTTGGGATGGAAATTTTCCTTGGGGGATCATGAGTTACCTTTCTAATCTCTTGTCCTGTAGGGATGGTTGTATTCTTCACACACTCCACCAACCTATCTAACTACTTAGGGTTGGCTTGTAGGAATTCAAATTTAGTCATTTGAATTTTGGTTTTCTTAACATGGTCAATTATGTCAAATGACTGAAATGGACTAGGAAGAGAGGATAGGAGTTCATCCTTTTAGTTTTTAGGAGGGGGAGGATTGACCTACGAATTTGAAGTTGAAGGTGCAAAAATGTTTTGGGTACTTAATTTTTTAGCAACCACCAGGTCCTTTGGCTGGAAAGGTAGAGTGCTTCCACACTTAGAAATTGAAATTTCTAGTTGAGGTCACTCCTTTATCTTCTCTTTATCAGGTTGCTGGGCTGACTAGTTCTTAGACTGAGTGAACACATCATATGATCCCTTGACTGCTTCACCTTTACTTCTGGGTTCATCCTGGTAATTTAGGAAACCAATGTGGGAGTCGCCAACAGATACTTCTTGATCCTCTGTGAAGAGATCATCATCATTTTCTTGCTCAAACTCAAGTTGGAAAGAGAAATCATGTTTAGTTTCTAGATATCCAATTATTGAGTTGGTTGGAGGCACTTCAAGGGCAAGGTTCCTCTGCGGGGGAGGAAGACGATTTGGCTACCCTTGATTTCTAGTAGAATTACCTTGATATGGTTGATTCTAAAATGTCCTCATTGGCATATCCTGATTAGGAGGAGTAGACATACCTTGGGCCATTTGCCTTTTCAAGGCTAGTAGTTCATTTGCTAGCTTTTGCACCATTTGATTAGTGGTGATTGTAGGTGAGTATTCAGAAGATGAAGAGGGTTTACCTCTGTTTAGGTCTCTCCTTATCTTTCTAGCCAAGATAAGGTCATCTTCTACTTCAGTAGCCAAGTCTTGAGTAGCAGTAAGGTCTATGTGTCTAGCCCATCTCAGCAAAAAACTCACTTCAGGTAGTTGTGAGTTGATGAAGAAACACTTGAGATTTTGAGGTGTCGGTTGGGTGATCATGGGAATCCTGTGCCTCAGCTTGTCGAACTTGGCAATGAAGTCCCTCATAGGTTCTTGGGGCTCCTTCTTCATCTATGTGAGCTAGGCCAGCAAGGCATGTGCATCTTCTATAGTTTTAAACCTGGCTTCAAATTTATCTTTAAGAGTGTCCCAATCAGTCACTAACTGAGCTTGTAGATGGTAGAACTAGTTTGTAGTAGTGCCTTGTAGTGTCTCTACAAATAGCTTGACTACTATGTCTTCATACTCCACACCTATTACACCACAAGTTATGTTGAAAGTAGCAATATGTTTGTTGGGGTGAACTCTCCCATCACCAAATAATTTGGGCAAGTTCTTTTTTGAGTTGCATGGAAGTTCATGCAGGGGTGGATTAATATTTAGTGGGCCAAATGAGTTACCCCAAGGGCCTTGAGCCATGATTTGATTATGTAGAAGTGGGATCACAAATTTGGGTGGAGTATGGATAGGCAAAGCTCTGCTAATAGCAAAAATAGACGCTCTACCTTGTATTGGTGACCTGGTAGGGGTAGGAGGAAGGCTCCTAGTTTAATGAAGGTGAGGTTGTGGAGGAAATAAATCAAAATTACTCTATTACACCAGCTCAAAAGTAGGGTCAACAACACCTTGAGATTTTTGGCTTTTGGTATAACGTAGAGTTGCTAGATTGTAGAACAACAATGAAAAAGAGTAGGATATGCTTTAGCTTGAAGCTTGAGACTTCAAACTACACGCTCTTCCCCAGTAGAGTCACCAAAAATACTGTTGGGTGAATATTTTGTAAGTCAACTATCTGATTGAGCAAAATAGGTCTTATCATCCACAACAAAGGAGATTGGTCAGCCCAGTGTGTATGTTTACTACATCAGAGGTGGACAAATCTCTCCTCTCATCAAGGGGAGGTTCCCTATAAATATGCAGGAGCTATTTACTATATATATATATATATATATATATATATATATATATATATATATATATATATATATATATATATATATATATATATATATATGCAAAAAATAACACTTAGGGGTAGGATACACCATCCATCTCTCTTCTTTTAGAGATGATGTTCACAAACAATGGAGAAAATCTTGGTGAAAACATTGAAGGCACTTCTCTTCTTTCAGAAGTGGTCTTATAGGGAGCAACAAGAGTTCTTTCAGGTATGATAAGTGACTAGTAATAGGGTACAATAACTAGCAGAATGAAGTGTAGCACAAAGTCTCCACTTCAGCTACCCAAAGAGTGAGATACAAAGGATAATTGGGGCACAAAGTCATCCCAAAATCCTCAACATAGAAATAGAAAATAAACACACATTGAAAATAACTATAATAGCACAAATTTTGAAAGTAACTGACTTTAGGACATTTTATTTATCACTTCCACTAATTCTACTTGTTAGATTAAATAAACAAGAATGCGTCTAGAAGATAGACATAAAAATAATCTCCTAACATAGCACAAGCTATAACATCACAAAGTCTGCAAGTAACTTACTTTTTCATTCAAATAAAATAATATGAACAATAATCTAAGCTCAAAGTCTCAATATTTGCCTTTCAATTTGGGCAGAGTTTTGCTTCTATAATCAAAAAGATCTCCCTCCTATCAAATGAGAGATTACAATATATAGCACTCCAAAAAAGACTTGGGTGCTTGTTTTCATGAAAAAGGCCCATGTTGAATTGAATGCCTTCAATGCACCTTTAGTTTTGTCTGGAGGGACCATGATAGGAACAGTGCATTGTCATAACTATGGCGTGTCCATTCCTCTAATATGTCTCTTCTTTAGTATGGATTGTCTGGTCCTTTTCTTGATGTCTATGTAGCTATCCAATTTGCCATTACTTCACGAAAGAAAAATAGGTTGCATCCTTGATTTGGTGTGCTCAGAAGTCTATTTGATCCACTATTTCACCTACTAGAAATAACTCTTTTGAAGATATTTCTGGTCCTTTGGTCTCATTCCTCTCTCCCCTGTAGCAATTTGAGTCTTCGGGCTTTCTTTTCAACCAGTCGCTTGGTTCTTCCTTCAGCTCCTTCTTTGGTCATGGCAAGTTCCATTATTATGAAACTTATTAGAAACTTATAGAAAATGGGATCCACAACACATCTTGCCCGATCAGCTTCAAAAGGGGAACGCAGATGCAGGCACTTGTCATGTTTTGCTAAGTTATAATGGGACACATAGCATGTTTCACTTAACTTATAGAAGCTTTATAAACCTTTTGAGAGTCCTACAAAATATGACATGTGGTGGCTTCCACTCTGCTTTAGAAAAAAATTAGAAACATTTGGGACTCATTCAAATTCATATGGATGATGCCACTTGTCGCGCTCCACTTGACCTTAGCAACTCACTCAGGGCCCACCACAGTCCTTACGCCACAAAAGGGAGAGACTGCAAATGTTGACACTTGTCAGCTTCCACTGAGTTATAACGGAACACGTGGCATGTTCCATAGCTTTGAAACTTATTAGAGACTATGTCCCGACAGATGAACTTGGCAGCTTCTATTTTGACTCTAAAAGGGACACGTGGTAGCTTCTGCTGCAATTTTTCTTTTTCCATCAGGGATTTTTCTGTGGGCTTTTCCTTCAGACAAAAAGTCCAAAGGAATTCCTTTAGGCAATTTGTCCAAAGGAAAGCTTATGTTCCTTAGCCATTTTTTCCTTTCAGTTTCTTCAAGCTTTCTTTCGAGTGAATTCCTTCTAAAAAATGTCTGAAGGAATTTTGCCTTAACCATTTTATCAAGGAAACTCTTCTTGAAGTCTAACGGCTCTTTCACTTAATAATTTCCTTTGGACAAAAAGTCCAAAGGAAATGTTCCCTATCGGCCTTTGAACAAATCTGAAGGAATTCTATATTTTATGTCTTCTCTTTGACCCTTAAATTGATGTTGGTGCCCTCCATAAGGGCACTTGCCTCTTGTTCACTACCCTTTGCAAGGGCATTTGTTCCTTTGGCCCTAGGGCAGCCCCTTGAACCTATCAGTTAAACCCACCGATTGAACCAACCTTGGTTTAATGGTTCAATGGTTCAATCTCTTTATTTGGTTAATTCCTTTTGATCTTTTTGAACCAAAATCATTGAACCATTTGGTCATTGAACCTATTGAACCTTTGATGAAGCGCTTAACTTTTGCCGATGACGTTGAACATTGAACCCATTGAACTCATTGAACCAAAATGGTTCAAGGTTCAATAGTTAAATGGTTTAATGGTTCAATCCTTTCTTAGAAGTTTTCTGATGAACATTTTTTTGGTTGAACCAAGGCATTGAACCAATATTGAAAATGACTAAGTGTTGGAAACTTGTTCTTTTGATTGAACTCGCTTGTAGAAGCCTTTGAACCTGTTAAACCTGCTAATTTCAAGCATGATGAGTTTGTAGAAACATATCTATAGAGTTCATAGTTTTAAGCTTACAGAGTCCATAGATTTCTAGAAAATCTTTGAAAAATCAAGGACTTGAATGCTTAGAGTAATTTTTGAATAGGGGAGAGATGATTTTGGTATGTTGAACCAAAATAGTTCATAGGTTGTCCCAAAAATGTCACTCATTTTTGGGGACAACAGATTATAAGGTTGTAATTACACCTATGGTTACAAGATGTAAACTAAAAAAGGAAGATTAATCTTCAAGAGTCAATTAGATAAAATATGGATCAATAATTAGGGGTTTATTGTATACTACTACCTATAGACTTGACATCATGCAAGCAGTAGGTATTGCGGGAAGATTTCAAGTAGATCCTAAGGAAATTCTTCTACAAGTAGTCAAGAGGATACTTAGGTATCTCAAGGCAACTATTAATTATGGATTGTGGTATCCAAGCATCAAGAAGTTTGATCTAATAGCCTATATAGATGCAGATTGGGTTGGGAGTCTAGATGATAGAAAACACTAGTGGAGGAACCTTCTTCCTAGGTAAGTGTCTAGTCTCATGGATAATCAAGAAGCAACCATCAATGGATTTATCTACTTGTGAGGTTGAGTACATTATATCATATTCATGTTTCACTTAGGTGTTATGGATGAGATAAACCTTGAAAGACTAAAAAGTGAATTTTGATGGTCTTATTCCTATTCTTTATGATAATACTAGTGCCATAAGTGTTTTGAAGAATCCTATCATGCATTCAAGGACCAAGCACATTCCTATCAAGTATCATTTCTTAATAGAATGATTAAGTGAACAAATTATTAAGATTGAATTTGTGTCCACTAAGGATCATATTGCAAATATCATGACTTAGCCTCTTCCATAGGCTACTTTTGAACATCTAAGATAGGAATTAGGTGTGACTCATGTTTCTAGCAGTCACTTGTCAAGTCAAGTGTTTAGGGGGAGATAATAATGATGTGATTTATCTCTAAATAGTAGGAAAGGGGTGAATAAGTTGTGAGTTCAAAGGGGAGTTGTGTCATTTTTTCAAGAAGATGATGTATGAGGTAGTGTTTTGTCATTAATGTCAAAGGGGGAGATTGATTTGTATAGGGGAGATGCATCAATGAGTGGTTGCCATAAATGAAAAAGAGGGAGATTGTTGAGAATTTTCTCTAAGGTATGCATATATTTTTCATTTATGTCATTAAAGTGTCATTGATGTTATTATGAGTTAACCTTGTTGATTCTTTAAGTTTAGTTCATGAGCCATGCACTTGAGAGACCTAGTAAGAAGACACAGGCTTGGTGCCTTAGTGAGGTGAGTAGATTGAGGCTTGTGATAATATGGTTTTCAATATATGAACATGGTATGATGTTTTATTACATGATAATGATGTATTGAGAGTAGTACAAGATGTTTCAAAGTGTTTTCAAGGCCTAAGTATGAAAGGCAGTTCAAGGCGTAATGTGCAAAGAGACCTAGTGTGGCCTAATCAGGGGTCAAGTCCATTATTAAAGGTTCCAAATCTCATGATAACATTTTTATAGGTGTGAGAGGATGTTTCAAGTGTGTTTACCAAGTTTGATGTCATAGACCAAAAGAGAAATCATGAAATTTGGTTTTGAGTTTTTTTGTGTACATAGAATGGAGTATTGCAAAACTGAGAAGAACTTTCTTATGATAATTATCATGTGAAACCCTCGAATGAGATCATAATAATTTTATTGAATTTGGGGAAGGTTTATATCTTAAATTTATTGGCATTGGTTTTTGAGTTGAGGGGAAATCCTTTATGAATGAATACTAAGAATATAAGGTAGTCAAAACCCTCCTAAAACCCTAACAAAGACTTGATATTGAAAATCTTGTTTAAAATGACTCATAATGGTTTTTTGACCTATTATGATGATTTAATCATGTATAGGACTCTCCTAGGTACCTACATGTGGCATTGATCTGATAGATGAGTGAGTGGAAGGTACGAGAAACCCCTTGTTTCTTAGATTTTTGATATAACAAGAAAGGTTGACCATGTCAAAGCATGAAAATAATTGGAGGATGATGTGTGTTAATTTTATTTTGTGTTAATTTAAGTTTATGATCAGTTTTTAGACCCTAAATATGTTAAATAGGTCATGAAATTTGGCCTATTGCTAAAAAGGCCTAATGAGGAAGACTATGACAAAACTAGGCAGAAATGAGAATGAGATTAGGGATGGGGTGCATTGCATTAGGAATGGATCTAATTTCATGGTGTTGTTTCTAAATACCTATAAAAAAAATTGTATTGGTAAATTTTTTTGGATATCACTAAAAATGTTGAAAATGTTATTCTTAAAGTGACCTATCTAACACAGGGAGGTCTGTGTAGGGTGAAGACATGAGATTGGTATGTAAGATGATTATTGATATTAAGCATTATAATCCAATTATTCCTAATTTTTATATTTATATTTAAGGATAATATAAACCCATTTTAATATCATTAAATTACACACACCTTTGTTCTAAGTCTTGACTTGTATGACTGTGTTTTTGGAGCTACAGGTTGTTTTCTATTTGTGAGTGAGAATGTTGTTCTTGAGTCATTTTGCATAGAGTTGAAGAATACAATGAACATTAAGTTTTTATATATATATCATAGGTTTATTTTATTACATTTTTATTCATTATAAAATCTTATGAAGGTGTGAAAATTTAAAGGCTCTTGACTGGGTTTTGAAGTCTATATGCAATTTTGAGTAAGCATATGGAAATGATCAGTTTAAGGTCTTTTGCCTTGTTTGGTGAAATATAATGAACATGATGATGAACTTGAGGTCATGTATTTTATATAAATTTTATTTTTTGTTTTTTTTAGTGTAAAAATTGAGTATATACTTCATATTTGCAAGATAGACTTTCTGGTAGTGAGAAAGCCTAATTGCAAGTAAACCTAGTTGGTTGGTTCAAAGAGTGAAATGAGCTAAATGGTGTTGGGACCCAAGGTGAGATTATCATGGATATATTTGAGGCATATGTGAAGTGTTCCATATGTTGGTGAAAGCTAAAAAAATTTCAAGGTGGTCAAGGTGTAACATGTGCCTTGAGAAGGCCTAATTGCATTAGGTTTTTATTAGGCTTAATGGTGGTTTTGGTCCTTATGGGTAATGACCAAAATATGTAATGGTTGTTTAAAATTTAAATTTTTTTTGTTTATATATTTCAAGGGTGATACATGTATGTATATTTTCATGTTTGACCAATGTGGGTGAGATAAAGAGTCAAGTATAAAAAGAAGGCTTAATAGGCCTAACTTGATTTGTTGTTATATTGAATATATGAGCGAATGATATAGGAGTTTTATAAATTAGGTATAGGGACTGAATACCATCAGATAGGTATGGTTAATATGTCTTGAATTTTTAATAGTGATTTTATAGATGATGATCAAGGTTATATGACTTAATTCTACTACGAAGTGGGCTTGTTGAGCGAAGAAGCCTAATAGGCTATTTGAGAGAGATATAAGAGTGAGAAGAGCAAAAGAAGGTTATCATCTTAATTTAAGTAATAAATATGTGTACAAAGGTGATCAAATATTCTAGGTGACTGAGTTGGTTCTGAGTTACCTAGGGGGTTGGAGCCTACTTGCAAGTTGAAGCTTGCTAAAGGACTAGTTGAGTTGGTGCTTGTACTAGTGATGCCTTGGTGCTTCTTGTGTGGTTGGTGCCTCACTAAAGTTTGATCCATTTCTTATAGGACTATATTCAAATATATATTTCAATGTTTTTTATTCCTCATGAGGGTTTCCCATATAGATCTTGTGTTCATGTGTTATGTTACTATTTCATACTCATATGACTGATTTATTATGCATTACTATATCTCTAGATTAGTTTGAATGATATATGAAATTAAAAGAAAATTTTATTAAATGATTCATCCCCCCTCTCAGTGATTCTGCTTCAAAAATAATCATGTGTATTGACCTCCTCTTGCATTAGGGGTCTTTAGATTTAAGTTTAATCTTTGTCTAATCCTCAGACTAATTAGATTCTAGTGGTCAGGATCATGGTGTCCCATGGTTAAGAAAATCATGGACTATCTTGAGGGATAGAGAGTTTTTGCATCGCATAAGTATACTGAAGGAGTTTTGGCTTGAATAATATTTGTTGATGGAATTTATTATGGAGAATCATTGGATATTAGGTATGGATTTTTGGGCTCTTTGATGAGCAATTAGTGTCATCTCTTATTTCTGCCTTGATTTATTTTTCAATTGGGTTGCTTTGATTCATTGTTATGGTTATGGATATGGGTTCTTGTCCTTGGCTTTGGGGTAGGTTACCTATCCATTTATCATTGATTTTATGGGTTTGTTTCACAATCAAGGCTTAAACCATTATTAAAGATATATTTTTATTGGAGTTATCGAAGTTGATATTATATTTATTTCTATATAGACTTTGTCCTTTGTTTTCTATTTTATATTTAGGGTTCTATGTTTTCCCAAGGTTTGTCCCTTAGTTTAGACACTCTCTAAATGAAACCTTAAAAAATAGTTCTCCTTTTAGTGGATCTTTATGCCTTTTCTAGGGCCACCATTAGTTTTTTTCTATAATTGTCACTTCTTTATGAATAAATAAGGGACCCTCCAACCATTAGTATTGATCCAAAAAAAAGAAACAAAGGTAATGAATAACATCACCAAGGAGTAATAAAGACCCAAATAATAATGTCCAATATATCATATGTTGTACCTAAAACTAATAAATATATGTTTTAAATAAGGGACAAACACATGAAGGGAGACAATGTTGTGAAAAAATCATAAAAAACACCCCATGGAAATTTATAAAATAATATGAGTACAATGAAAATATACATTGATTGAAGCCACATATATAAATACAATATTTTAACTTTATAAGTGTTATAATTTATAGAAAATAGGCGAGTAACAAAATAAATAGACATTAACATTGTGAATATCTTGAAAAATAAAAAATATAACTAAAAAAAAATCCCCGGGCCTCCCAAATCAAAATATATGGCCTCCAGAAAGTTATAGCTTGAATAACATGTTCAATTTGGTTCATGCAAAAAAACAAAAATCACACTAGGGGATAAAAATGCCAAAAATACGTCACATGGGTGCTATAGACATGTGACTGGATGCTAAAAGGATTCAAATATATGTTTTTTTTGTGATATTTTAACCCAAAACCTACTCCACATGAGAGTCTTCAAAAATGTTGATAAAGCCACCATGCTACCCAAGTGCTTATGTCATCAAGTGATAAATATTTTTTAAAACACAAGTCTACTAAAGTTTTAGAACAAAAGGTAACTATGGGATTCAACCCCTTTAACTATTGAATGGCAACACCTTATAAAAAACCCTCTAGACACCATGTTAAGTGGGCATGTTTATATGAAAGTGAATAATGGATCCCTTTATAGCTATAACATATTTGAGACTACTTCAAGTAGAAGTGGTGGGCAAAATTCAATATGTCAAGAGGTACATAAAACACTAAAGTATAGAGTCAACTAAATAAGTCCCTCCCAACCCCATAGACAAAATTTGATATTTATAAATATCATAGAAAAAAATTAGTCTAGAATGGAATGATTTGTGCTATGTTTTGATTAATATTTATAGACGAGGATGTGAACATAAAATTAGTCATTTTTACAATCGTTGATTCACAATTCATAGTATGTGCCAACTATGTTGGTCTATATCAACTTTTAAAGACTCAAATTTTGTTTATGTTGTGTTTGACTGCCAATAAAATATAAATTTATTTTCTAACACCCCCTCAAATTTTTTATTTTATGACCTAAGGACTTTAAATATGCCCTTGTGATCACACAACTTTATAAGTATTTCATGTCTCCATGGGTATTATGACTGATTAGGTACCCATTTACATAACTTCATTGGCCCTTAATTTATTTCTAAACTTTAAAAATTGTTTTGGTAAAAATATTTGCAACTTGATCTTTAATGCTATAGTATACAAATTGAATTACATAATTTTAAATCAATTCTCTAAAATATTGTTGATGAATCTCCACATGTTTTATTCTTTCATGATATATAGGATTCTTTGCCAATTGGATTATACTTTATTTTCATAATTCAATATTGAAGGTTGATTTTGTAAACAATATAAATTACCAAATATTCACCTTAACCATACTATTTCATGAGACACTGCACATACTAATTTATACTCCACCTCTATTGATGACAGTTTAATTGTTAGTTTATTCTTTTTACACTATGAGATAGAACCTAATGAAATGTTAAACACAAAATTGGCATTCCATTAAAAAAAATCTACACATTCATCCCAATCAAAATATGTGAAACCTATTTAAGACATAGTTCCACATGCCACATAGTCTACCCAGAAATTTATAGTTCCTTTCTCGTATATATATTTTTTAAATTAGTTGCTTTTTAATGAATTATTTTGGGAAATGACATTAACATTGAAACTAGACTAACTGCACAAATAATGTCAGGGCTAGTTATAATTAAATAGATATGACTCCCCACTATCTATCTAAACAACATGCCATCTATATTTTATTAATCATCACTTTTTGATAATTTTATCCCTAATTCAACTGGTGTAGTGTAAACTTTACATTTTTATATTTTAAATTTATCCAAAAATCATGTGCATATTTGAATTGAGAGAGTAGCATCCTATTATTTTTATGACATACTTATATACCAAGGAAATAAATATGCAGTCCTAAATCTAACACAATTACTCTTGATTATTATGGCATAGTATAGATACTAAAATTATTTATATCATCTCAATCTTGTATATTTGAAAATTATCATCAAGGCTCTACCCTTTAGTTCTAGACCTCCAAGTTATCGAAAGACTCACATTCATCATCTCATTATGCCTAAATGATTATCTATTATTCGTATCCATATTCTTCTAATGACCTAGGTATCTCATACTATATAAAAATATTAAAAATTATCAATCATCATTCACTATTAGTTTCATATCCATACCTATTTTCTAGCCTTCTAGACACTACCAGCCATAGAGGGATACTACTACTGATGGTTGTGTCCAGATATTTCTCCAATGTCTAGTAGCCAAAATTCATCCAAATTATAAAATGATTGAAACCCATGGGTTAGCCTAATTATTTTATTTAATCATACCATTATATATTTTCAAAGGCTATGGCATAAATACAATTCTAAGCCTCCTCATTCCTCATCTAGAAAATATTAAGTAAACACCTACTAAAGCTAAATCAATCAATTGGATAATCACTCTATCCTTCATCTTCATCCATATTTTCATATAAATCATAAAATAAATTATATTGTAGGTCTTAAGCATTGAAATAACATTTCATGAGTGATATTTGTCAAGTTATTGGCTAGATCACTACATGCATCTTCATATAATATATTGCACCCTTGTGCACAAACACATTCTAACACATATGAGATAACTACATAAGTTTGAGGCCCTCTTTGGAGTATTTTCTATGTATGTAGAACCCACTAATAGAGGACACCATGAACCCACTAACCCATTTTTTAACAAACTCATTCTAAGGATGAAAAAGGGTGAAGATCTAGGGTTTGATCAATCAGTGAAAAAATAATTTGTATATCAAATAGGAATACATCAATATAAATGTGATATAAAACCCATAATATCAAATTTGTTCACATCCATATCAAATCATTATTATGGTTTTGAAACTTACAACACAATTAGACATTATAATTGATGGTGTGTTTAGATCCAATGGTAATGTATATAGACATATAAGTACAATTTCAAGAATCTAACAACTGATCCATAACACTTATCCTACATACTTTACACATGTTTCCATTTCAATCTGCTTGTACATAAAAAACCAACTAATTGTCATTGTTTATTATTTAATGTAATATCTTTCATTCATTATAATTTACTATTTACATCAATCTCAATTTTATAAATTTAGAATATTGTTTATATGAGTTTTCTATTAATTTGCCTATCATAGATTAGTTTATTACCATTGTGTTATAGCTATTTATATATTCTTAACCATATCATCACTAAATAAAATTTAGTGTTAAAAATTCGGTGAACTTGACCCCTAAGTATTTCTTTGGAAACCTATCTTGATCTAAGTATTCCAACCTCATAGGGTTTTAGCTTGTTGTGGTTGATTTATAGATATGAAAAATTACCCTATGGTTTTAAATTCAATATGTTATAAGGGTTTTATCTTCGTAACACTTCCAATTTCTTCTTCCTTGATTCACACATTGCATGTTCCAAACAACTCCATCTAAAAATTTATTAAAGGTTTCATCTACTCATGGTTTGAAATTATAGTAATTATATAGTGATATTTTTTACTATCGTGTTGGAATTATATAATTTGTATGTATCTTATTTCTTATTATCATATTAGTCTTTGAAACATTTAAATTTGATAAAAATGAACCTATTCTTCTTCCTAACCCTAAGGAGGTGATAGCTACCATCCCTCTAACTAGGTTCATGTTATCACTCTTCCAAGGGGTAAGGTGTCCCATCTTATGGTTTCAAATAAAAGTAATAAATATTACCTTCCTCAAACACCTCCACCTCCTAAAGTTCCTTTAATTGATTTGTGTATGCATATTCAATCCAAATCACCTAGGGTTTATGTATGTGAAACATTCAAGGACCAAATTAGCACTATGAACTGTCAAAGTGGACCATAATTGAGGATAAACTAGATAAGTTTAAATGCACAAGGTTAAATCTTTATGGAGTAGTGACATATGAATAAATAATCATAAGAAGAAGAAGCTTGTCTTCACACCAAAAAGTTACATTAAGGAGCATTAGCCAAAAATTACATAGGAAGGTACATCATATAGTGGGGAATTAGGTCACCCAAAAAAGAAATTAACTCACAATTAGAAAATGGATAAAATTACATTTCACCTAATGACCTTTTATTAACCTAAGAAATCTAATTAGCCTATGTAGGTAAAAACACAGTGGAAAAAATACTATAATAACACCCCCTTAAGCGTAGCCTAGGTGGGTAGAAATATTGGGTCCCACCACAAAACCATGATGAGGTACACAAGTACATAAATATGATGCCCCATAAGAGGAAGAAGATGGAGCTACCCAAATCCAATTAATAAATTAAAGATGAATATACTTACTTTTAGTGAAGGGTTTAGTTAATATATCATAAATTTGCTCTATTATCTAGACGTAATAGAGATCAGTGAACTACTCATGGATGAAGTCCAAAATGAAATGGATGTGAATCTAAATATGCTTGGTCTTTTCATGGAGGATTAGATTCATGAAAATCTATACTGTGCTTTGGTTGTTATAGAAGATGACTATTAGTCATTGAAATTAGATGTTAAACTTAGTGAGAATCCTTTGAAGTCAAATGGCCTCAATGGAATCACTAACAACTCCTCTGCATTCTACCTCAGTAGAAGATAAATAAATAGTATTTTGTTTCTTATTTGACCAATTAATTAGACCAAAACCTATGGAAAAATTATATCCTAAATTAGACTTAAAATTATAAATATTACAAGCCCAATTTAAATATATATAACCAATCAAGTTGATGTCAATGCTTGTTCCATAGTGAATCTTGAAACTATTAGTACCATAAATATAGTGGAGAATATACTTATCTACTTTATAGTGTAACTCATGTGGTGCTTGCATAAATCTAGGTACCATGCCCACTACATATGAAATATCAGGCTTAGTGTGTGTAAGGTAGATGAGACTAGGTCAACAAGTTGTCTATATGAGATAGCATTAACCAAAGTAGATGGGCAATCAGAATCATGATTTTCACTATATAAAAAAGGAGTCATAGTTGTATTATGGTCATCCATATTAAAACATGCAAGAAAATCAAGAGCATACTTGGATTGTGTAAGAGTAATCCTAGAGTCAGATCGATAAATTTCAATATCAAAGAAACAATGTAATAATCTAGAGTCAATCATTAATAATCTATGAGATAAATCAATTTTACCTACTGTGATGGTGGATGAATAAATCCTTGTGATCAATAGCTCATACATAGATAATTAGAATCAATAGTGAATCATTCTTCCCTAAAATGTAGGCATTCAAATTAAAATCGTATCTGGTGAACCCAACCAAAAGAAGAAAGGATTCCATTCTAGGATACCAAGAACAATGATCTTGTTTGAGTCCATAGATAGATTTACAAAGTTTGAAAACTAAGGAGGAATATTCAAAAATCCTTGTGATTTCTCCTTGTATATTTCTTCTTTGAGGTGACCATGATGAAAGGCATTCTTCACATCCATTTGATCAACATCCTAGCGTTGTGTTGTGGAAATGGTGAGAGTGAGTTGCATTGAATTCATTCTATAAACTAGGGTGAACATCTTGGTATAGTCAATGCCAGGTACTTAACAAAAACCCTTTACTATGAAACATGATTTGAACTTGTCTACAAACCCATATATTGTAAATTTTATTTAGTAGAGCCACCTATATCAAACAAGTTGTATTCCCTTAGGAAGAGGGACTAAATCCTAAGTGTTGATCCTCAACAAGGAACCATATTTTTCTTCCATAACAACATCCCATTCAGGAGTGATTGATGACTCATGAAATAATTATAGATCGGAAGCATATGCAATGAAAGCATGTGGGGTGTCTTGTAATTGTGAATAGGTTTGCATAATGTCTTATGGATCTCTAACCCATTGGCCAACACTTTATAATGTCTATCTAGCCTAAATAAGATTAATTCTTAGAGAGTTACTAGGAGATTCCTCATCTTCTAAAGATATTCTAGGATAAGGAGGAGGTGAATCCTGATAAGTACTCTCATCATCAGAACTAGAAGAAAAATTTGGATCATTATAAAGATGCACAGGTGGATCTAAATCATTAAAACTATCATTGAATCCTAGTGCATCCAAGGAAGATGGAGGAGTGTCATGTGAAGATAATTTTGGACACTCTTGAAAGAAAATACTATTCTCAATGAAAAATTCATGAGTGGTTGGATGGAAAAGCATGTATCCCTTAACACCCTTAGTTTATCCAATAAAGATGTAATGATGACTATGAGGTTCTATTCTATTGTGTTTCTTGTTCAGAACATGATCCATAATTGGAGATCCAAACACTAAAAAATGATTCATTATGAGTTTCTAACCTCTCCAATATTTAAAAGGAGTGACTCAATTTAATGTTTTATGAGGAACTTAGTTTTGGATATAATAAACATAATTGAAGACCTAGGCCTAATACTGAGGTGCAAGAGACTTGTAGTGTAGCATACAATTGGACATTTACTTCAATGACCTATTCTAACGCTCTAAAACATGATTATTTGGAGGACTATATAAAGTTATATGTTGTATTTCAATCCCCTATGATGTAAAAAATTTATTGGTTATTAACATACACACCACCATTGTTGGTGATCAAAATCTTGATGGATTGACATAATTATTTGTGTACAAGTATGCCTTGAAGTCCTCAAAATGATCAAACACCTCTGATTCCTACTGAATAAATTACACCCAGGTATGACTTGAAATGTCATTGATGAGATTAATCATGTATTTAGTCTTTTTTAATGAAGGTTTTAGAAATGGACTAACAATGTCACTATGGACAATCTCTAATCTCTGTTCAACTCTCTGTGATTTACACTTTTCATACTTTTTCTTAGGATGCTTACCAAGTATGCAATCCTAGAAAACTCCATTAAAAAACTTGACTCATGGAAACCTTGAAACCAGCTTGATGATTGAAGTACTCTAGAAAGTGATAGTTGAGATGGTTGAATTACTCATGCCATAATTTACTCACCCAATCTAAATGAGTGAGCAGTGTAGTAAAGGGTTGATCAACATAAAAATGTGAGAAAGTATACAATCATGATTGGTGATCTTCTTTCCTAAATAAAAAAATGAAATCATTATTTACTTCTATAATAACCACAAAATTGGGTATGGAATCAACTTTATTACCTAAAATGATGTGACTGATCTGATAAGTAGATAGGAGATTGGTGGCTAAAAAGGGAACACATAGAAAATCATGAAATGCCCCATCATTCACTTTAACATATCCAATTCCACTAGCTTTATCAAAATTATCATCACTCATCAATATGGAAGGCATAAAATAAGGCTGCAAGGATGAGAACATGTCTTGTGATGAAGACATGTGGTGTAATGCATTAGAATCAATAACCCATGTGGAACACTAGGATGCAACTACAAAAAGTGATTTATCATTATATTTTCCCTTATTACTATCTTTGGCCTTAAAATACTCATGTAATGATGAATTCTGATTGGAAGACTCATGGATACTGATGTTGTGCTTCTTGATAATGTTTGCCAGTTGGTTAATCACTTCTTCATGCATTTAGATTCATCAAACCTAGATTTAACGAAGTAGCCACAAGTGAGTCACTCTTTCTTTGGTTCCCCTATGAATAGGTGGATTTTTTTTTTTATGATTTTCAAGTCAATCATTTTGGTGAAAATATGGGCTCAAATAGAGGTATGGATACAAAGTTATGGCCTCCAAAAGTTCGGTCTCTTTTTCTGCATCATTCTCCTCTGGTTGAAAATAACTTAGCTCCTATGAGCTGATCTGATTGTATTGATTCTATTTGTTCTTATCAATATTATTCTTCTCCCATTATATAATCCAAGTGTTTTCTCCAATCGTAACCCTTCCCACTATACTAAACACTTGTCATAACTTCATTGCCTTGTGTTTACTATCTTCTTATTTAGAACCTATAAACTCTTTTATTTTTTCTTCTTTGGCACCTGTTGCTTCCAATATACTTCTTCATCTTATTCACCTTCACCATATTTTCCATAAAAATCATATAAATTTTAAATATTAAATATTAGAGAGATATCAAAATTCTATGGTAAACTCACCTCATAAGCATTGTCATTGATTTCCTTCACAATTCGGAATAGTCCAATTTTCTTGTACTTCAACTTACTATGTGTGACTTTTGGAAATGTCTCTCTCCTCAAGTAAACCATCAATAAATATCATTATTCAAATATTTTTTCCCTTATTCTAACATCTAATGCTACTTTGTACTTTGCATTACTTTTCTACAACTTTCTCCTTACTTCTTGTAATTATTGTATATATTCTGCAAATGCTTCTACATCTCACTAACTCATTCTAAAATTAGTAATTGTACCAAATATAAAACATTCATAGGATTTATTCTATAAAAAATTTGAAATTTTTATTTAATTATTGATCTATTCACTTAATTATTATATGCAAACTCAACTTGTGATAAAACCAAGTCCCATTGATTAGGCTTCTTTCCAACTATGCATCTCAATAAAGTTTTCGAGTTCATGTTTACAAATTTTATCTATCCATATATTTGGGGATGGAATGCACTAGTAAAATATATATTAGTCCCCATATTCCTCCACAAAGTCCTACAAAACTGATTTAGAAATTTCATGTCCCTATCTGATGTAATGGTTTTTAGAACACCATGCAATCTCACAATATCCTTAAAAAATAGTTCTGTAACTCTAGTGGCATCATTGGTTTATTTCATTTAATAAATTAAAAAATATTATAAAACCTATCTACAATAACAAAAATTGAATCATTACCTCTCTCTATTTTTGGTAATCCCAACACAAAATCCATACTCAAATCTATCCATGATCCTCTTAAAATCGATAGTGGCATGTATGACCATGTTTTTTTTGCATGTCTTTTAGTCACCTAACATACCATGTACCTTGAAACATATTTTGTCACATATATCTTAATGTTTGTCTGAAAATAATTCTCCTCCACAAAATATATTGTCTTTGTCTTACCAAAGTGTCCAACGAATCCACCATTATGAAATTCTCTTAGAGACCCAATTAGAATACATAATTATTTCCATTTGAATAAAAAACCATCCTAAATAATATAATATTCATACACATTACTTGTATCACCTATCAATGTACTCCTACATTGCTCAACAATCTTGCCAAAATCTGGATCAATATCATATACTTCTTTAAAAATCTCAAATCCAACTACATCACTCACCATAAGATTTATCAACCCCACTTGTATGCTCAAAGCATCAAGGACTTGATTCTATTTTCCTAATTTGTGATTCAACATGAAAGTATAACCTTTCAAGAAAGACACCCACTTTTCATGGCTACTATTTAACTTCTTTTGAGTGTTCACTAGTTTGAAGCCTCATAATTAGTAAATAGGATAAACTCCTTAGGCACTAAGTAATGCCTCTAATGTCTTAATTCTTGTACAATGATATAAAATTCAAAATCATATATAGAATACTTTGTTCTTACCTCATTCATTTTCTCACTAAAATATGTTATTGGCTTCTCTTCTTGACTCAACAAGCACCAATTACCACAAACTAAGCATCAAAATCAACCTCAAACACTTTGCTAAAATATGGGGATGTTAAAATAAGATTTTATATAATTTTATTCTTTAACAACTTAAAGTTTTTTTTTTGTTGCCCTTGTCCATGCAAACTATTTTTCTCTCATACAATTTGTTATTGGTGCAACAAGATTACTAACATTCTTAATAAACTTTCTATAAAAATTTGATAAACCAAGGAAACTTCTTACCTCTGTGATGCTATTTAGGATAGTCCACTCAATAACTACCTTTACATTTTTTTTCATTCATTCTTACACCATCTACTACAACTACAAATACCAAAAATACCAAATTGTTATGAATAAACTTGCACTTCTCCAAATTTTCATATATATTCTCTTTTCTTAACAATTCTAATACCATTCATAAATGTTGTAAGTGATTTTATTTAGTCTTATTGAATATCAAAATAAACCACCATAAACTTACCACATTATTCTCATAGCACTATGTTCATCACCCTCATAAATGTGTTGGGTGTATTAGATAATCTGAATGACATCACCATCCATTCATATAATCCATCTCTAGTCTTGAATGTTGTTTTCCACTCATCTCCTTCACAAATTAGAATCTGAGAGTAACCACTCCTTAGATCAATCTTGGTAAAATATTTTTCTCCTTCAAGAACATCCATCATATCATTTAAATGAGGTATAGGAAACTTGTACTTGATTGTAATTTTATTAATTACTCTATTATCCACACACATCCTCCACCCTCCATATTTATTTTGAGTTATAAATGATGGTGTTGTGTATGGACTCATGCTCTCCCTTACTACACCTTTTCTCACCAATTCACTAAAATACTTATTCAATTATGCATTGTTTGTTGGACTCAACCTATAAGCTACTTGATTGGGTAGAGTTGATCCTAGAATTAAATCAATATGATGTTGAATATATTTTTTTAGTGGTAAACCATTTGGTAACAACATTGATTAATAGGCAGTAACAATCCTTACTCATCAATGGAAAAAGGTGTATAAAAAGTAAAACAACATTGGTGAGTGAGAAGTAATAATTCAACCTCACTCAACAATGGAAAAAGTACATGAAAGTAGAAATGAACTCAGGTGTCTACAAAAAGGGTAGTACAAAAATGACAATTGGTAAAAAGCAATCAAATCAAGTCTAGAAATGTAAAACCATAGTATAAATAAAGTGATCCATGGTAATTCAAACATGTTACTTTGTTCTAAGGGTAGATAAAACTAAAACAAAGTAGTGCTAGCATGTTTTTAAGATGTGAAGAATAATGAAGTATAGAAGAAGGAAAAATAAATTTAGAATCACATTTTTCCTATCAAGGGGAGAAATGAAATGGGTGGAGGGGGTAATGAAGGAAAAACCAAGGTATAGAAACTCTTTATCAAAGATAAAACACTAAAATGAGGTTTGTCAAAACAAGAAGACTTTCAACCTTAATGACTTTCAATAACTTCTCCTAGCCACACAAGTCTTAGGTCAACAAATGAAGTATGTAGATCATCCCATGAAGGCTATATGCATGAAAAGTAAAATGGACCTACCTTCCCACAACATGTTCCCCATTCCTCAAGACCCCTTACTGAGTCATCAGTTTACTATGAAGATTGGGTACTTAAGTGAGAAAGTAGGTAGCACCATAGAGTTTGTTGAATTCTCCTATTCCAATCTACTAACCTACCGCACCCCAATGGACCTTGGCTTTAGTGTGAGGCCAACTATGGAGTTTGAGCTTTGATTGAAGATATGATATGTGCTTGTAATCATGTCTTTCGGTGTGATTTTGAATTTTGAAATTTTTATGTTTCCTTTTATATATCATTGCCTTTTATTTCAAATGATTTGGATTTTAACTTTCTTGATGGCTTTTTCTATTCCTCTTCCATACGGACTCAGAAGAACAAACATGGATGTTAAAAATCACTTTCTTTTGCATACTTGGGACTTGGTTACTAAGAGAGAGAAATAAAAGAGCATGGTGTCTAATATTCTTGTAAATTTAGGTGAAATAAAAGTGTTATCTTGACTTTGACCTTGTTTTATCTAATGTTGAGTGAAAGGAAAGGAAATCAAGAGGCATGAAACATGAAACAATTTGAATTGCTTCAAATTAAAAAAAAAGGGATATAATGATAGTAAAGTGTGATTTTTTATCATAATAATGAGGGAAATATAGACAAAAATGATAACATTGGTTTTTGTGCAAATTTTATCTACAGAAGAAACAAAAGCCAAAATTGAGAACAAAGGATCACAAACTCATAACTATTATAACATAAATTCTATACAAAGAATATTGAAAAGATGGTGATTTAATGAGGAAAACTAGGTCCTATCCATGGTTCTAAAATGCAACTCATAAAAGATAAACCCACGAGGGTGCACAAAGCATGTGAAAATTAAATGGTGATAAAGATGGTATTTGTGAGGAAGGCCAGGTTTTATCCATGGTTTTACACTGCAACTCACAAAAGATAAACCCAAGGGGGTGGTGAAAAGTGGTTGGAAATCAAAAAAATAATGATAATAAAAATGGAAATCATGAGGAATATTGGATCCTATCCATGATTTTACAATACAAATCATGATAAAAAGAGGAAACAAAAGGACTCAAAAGGAAGGACTAAGGTTTGTGAAAAAAAGAGAATTGGTGTAGAAGGTGAGATCTATGTAAGTATCCTGCAAAAAGTGTTAGATAGATAGTATAAAGGAAGTAAAAAAAATAAGGGAAGTATTTAAGAAAAATAATTTTTGAGGAATTGTGCATTGGTGGGTTTCTTAAAAGTATGACCTTCATTGGTTTGAAAGTGATAGGTACTGGGACAAAGAATATATTTGACTAAATAAGGGCCACACCATTTTTGGGTGTATTTACCTTATTTGTCATGAGTTTAATCTAATTTAACGATAAGATCACCAACATTAAATGTGCAAATTTTGACATGTTTGTTATGTTGTTTGGCAATATGGGCCTTGTATTAGTGATTTTGTTGTAAAGCAGAAAGATGGTGTTCATGAAGGATATTGATAACATGAAGATGATTTTCATGTAATTCTTCATTAGGTATGATACCATGAAGAGGTATACGTAGAGAGTGAAACTCAACTTATAATGGAATGATTGATTCAGAACTATATAGTAAATAGGGTGGTGTTGTCCCAGTGGCAGTGCATATGCTAGTGTGATAGCCCCAAATTACAGGATAGAGGTGAAGGAGCCAATCCATGCAGGGTTCATGAATTATATTTTGGAGAATTTTATTTAAGGATTTTTTTGGTGGCCTCCTCTTATCCATTACATTTTAGAGATAGGGTCTGGAAAATTTGTGATTGATTTTAAGTTTACATAGAGTTATTTGACATATTTGTTTTTGAAATTACAACCATTATCTGAAATGATAGTATGAGGGATACCAAAGCAGAAATGATTTTATTAAGGATGAATTTGTATATGGTGGTACTGGTGACATTAACAAGGGTCATAGCCTTGACCCATTTGGTAAAATATTCTATGGTAGTGATTATAAAGACATGTTTGCCATGAGATCAAGGTAGTTTGCTTATGAGATCTAATCCCCATATAGAGAATGGTAAGGGAGATTCTATAGTTTGAAGCTCGACCCAAGGTGAATGAATTAAATCATCATAAATCTATCAAAAATTACATTTTTTATTAAATTCAATGGCATCTTCTTCAAGAGCGGGCCAAAAGTATCCCATACGTAGGCATTTGAGGGTTGTAGCATGTCTGCTAATGTGGCCACCACAAATGCCTCCATGTGGATATTAAAGTAGAGGAGGAACCTCATCTTGCATTACATAGTGAAATAAGGTACCTTTAACATTTTGATAATATAGGATGTTATATCAAAATACATACTTATAAGCTTGTTTGTGAATGCGGGTCTTTTTGTGAGAATCTAGGCTGGGAGGATAAGTTTGGTGTTCTAGAAATTGAATGATGTCTTTGTACCATGGGATTTATTGAATGGTGATAGCCTTAATATGGTAGATAAGTGAATATTTATATGGAATATAAGATAGATATTTTCTTATTTTGATAAGAAAAGTAGGATTTGTAAGAATTTGGTGTGGATGAAAAAGAGAAGTTGAAGAAGCGAGGGAATTAGTAATAGAATTTTGATCTCAAGGAATAGGTTTGATGGTTAAGGAAATGAAATATTTGGTGAGATTAGTTGCAATTTGATGATAATAAATTTTATTTTCACTTTTTCATTGGTAATCACCATTGTCTTGGCAACAAATGAGCTAGGAATATCCTAGAGCATGTAGATATTGGATATATAAATCAAGGGCAGTTCTCATGCCTAAGATTAAAGCTTCATAGTCTGCCATGTTTTTAGTAGCATCAAATGTTAGGAAAAAATCTAAAGGTATAATTTTTCTAAGAGGGATTGTAAGAATACAACATGCCCCATATCCTTGAAGGCATTTGGTGCCATCAAAATGAAGGGTCCAAGTATCCTTGTGTAAATCAACATTAATTTCAGGAAGTTCTTCGATAAATATTTTTGGTTTAGTAGGATTGGGGAGGATAGATTCATCAATATTACTTGATTCAAGATCATCAGTGAAATTATGGAAGTAATTTTTAAGGGATATGGCCTGGTTGAGACCTTCAATATAGAGAACATTATCATCAGGAAGATTATCTTAAAGGCGGTTGGTAGCATGTATAGGAGCTGTAGCAAGTTGATCAGTGATGATTTTTCTTTTGATATATTTTTGAGTAATAATGTGAAGATAAAATTCCATGAGAAGAACCATCCACTTGCCAATTCTATCACCAAGTAGAAAGGCTTTGGAGAAAAAGTGATGAAGAGGATCATAATGGATGATGACATAAGTGGTCTAATAAAGCATACAATGTTGAAGCTTTTTAATGTTGGAATCACAACCACTGGGTGGGGGTGAATAAATTTACTAAAACAATCATTTATTTCCACTTAATATTATTAACCTTTCAAACCAATATAGCAATCAAGTAATGCATAGAGAACCAATCACATAAACATGAAATAAGATATTAACACATGAACACAAGAGATATGTGGGAAACCTTCTAGGGGATAAAACCTACTAAAACACAAATTTGGGCTATATTCATATAAAACCATGAATAAATATTTAGTGAGGCACTAACCCCACAAGGAGCACTAACCCCTCACTAGTCAAGCTCCAACTCAACTAGGCCTTTAAAAAGCTCCAACTTGTATGGAGTCATCCACCCCCTAAATGAATCAACACCAAAAACCACTTAAAAGACACCTATACAATAATCAACCTAAAATGTATCTCCCACTCCCTCTTGACTAAGCACCACCTCATCCAAGACAACCTTGATCACCTTCATAACACCTTGTTGCTCAATCAACATACGGTGTTCTCTTATTCAAATATCTATCTAATTTATCCACTGTCATATATTAGTAACACATATTTGATGCAAATTTTATGGTCTATAAATCAACACAATATCACTCCTTAAACATTCTCAAACTACCTCTTTAAACAATCAAATCTACCCTTCTTCTACTTCGCTAAAACAACCCTCATATGGATTGATTAGGTAATATGACCTTGCTCATCATACTCAAAAATTTTGATGGATGATCATGACTGATATTTTAATCCCCTCTAAATGTCTACATTACCATATTCTTATCTTCTAGGTGCTCTTTTATTTTCTTGTACTCTCATTCCTCTTACTTACATAAATAGGTATATTATGCCTTGTACTTATACCAATCACCAGATCACTCATACTCTTGGTTAGCCAAGGAATTAAACCATAAGAATGAGACCCAAAACATGTATTATGACACATTACACACAATAATATTATAACCATTACGTTTTCCAAACTCACTTAGACCACCTTCTCTTCTTAAGCCTACTTAGAGACCTTATGCATTAGGTCTATCTCAAACAACACAATACACTTAGCCCTCTTAAAACTTATTGAGCCTCCACACATGAATTAAACACTTAAAACACACCCAAAATGGACCCATAATAACATCCATATATTTACATGTTACCTTTTATTCTAATTCACTACTTGGACCACACCATTAGGCCTATTCACAATTAGGCCTTATCATTGCCATAAAGTTTGTCAACCAAAACTGAAAGCACATAACCAATTTAATAAAACAAAATTATCATTAAATCAAATTGAAATAACCTCAATTAACTTATTATCATCATCATGAACTTTATATACTATAACATGGGGTTTAAATCCTCTAACTTATATGTCCAACATGACCACTCAGAACTGTCTAAATGCTCTGAAACCCAGTCATGATCATTTGACTCTATAAACTTGCATATGGAGTTATAATGAATAAAATTAAATTAAAATTAACCTTTGAGACCTATATAACATCTTCATATTTAATATAATCTTCAACTCTAGTAAAATCACATCAAATTTATCTTTGCTAGATGACCACATAACTGCTAACAAGCTTGTCAACACAGTCATGATGAATGTTAATTTTAAATATTTTAAGGACAATTACAATAATAAATATGCACATAAATATTTCCTATGTGATCTATATAACATCATCCAATATATATATATATATATATATATATATATATATATATATATATATATATATCATAATATCTAGTGTCAACTATAGATCTTCTAGATTAATTTGTTGACCTTCTCTCTCATAGTCCTTACACAACTAGATAACCCATTTTGGTTTCCATATTTAAAAAATTTAAGGTGAATATAAAAATTATATTATGGATGTATAGGTATTTTATATCCTAAAAAAAATATCATATTCATTATATGCATCATCTAACTTCAGAGATTCTCCAACTCATCACTCTAACGTACTTAAAACTATCATTCTGCCTTGTGAACTAGTCATGATGATATTACATTTCAATATCAAGGTAGACACATTTATGAACTCTTGATATATGTGTGTGATCATATGATACCTATATATCACTATAATATATATAAACATCATGGTCTTACTGTAATAATTCAACTTGCAAACCCATTACAAAACCTTACTACACACAGTCTTAACTCACTCAAACAGGTCATTTTGGCTTAAGAAATTTATCCATAAATATTGAACACAAATCTATATAAAACATATGTAAATGTAAAAAATTTACCAAAACACTCCTCCATGCACTTATAATCATTAATCCTTCATGATAATCTGACAGTAACCTTCAACTCATCTTCTTGGATTTACACTAAATTGCTTCACTAGGCCTGCTAATGACTGGACATATTGCAACATCAAATTTGAATACTTGAATCACTATAAAAACTAATAAACCTAAATGGGCACAAATTATAATTCACAATATTCAACTTCTATTCATTGTATAACTTTGACTGAGTCAACCCTACATGTTATATCAAATTTCTAAGAAATAAGGGATTTCTTATAGCTTCCACTCACTCACCTAAACATTAAATTCTACTTGATGGTACTTTGGAGAGTCCTATACATGATCCAATAATTTAAATATCCTTACTAATCCATTATAGGAATTCAAAAATAAAATCTTTACCATTGGGTCATGATAAGGGTTTTAGAATGGTTTAAGACTGGTTTCCATTCTTAACGTTTGTTCATAAAAATATAACCCTAAAACAAACTCCTAATGCTTTAAAAATATTTTTATGACCCTTTTCCATCTATCCCTAATATATTATATTCCCATTGAATAGTCACACGTGCCAACAAGCATCAAAATTTCCTTCTCGGGTCTACAAATCTTCAATTTGGCACATGAGAGACCTAAAGATCCATTTTACATGATATATTATTAAAATTAAGACCTAAAAATTCACTAAGATACTTGAAACATCATTTTAAACCTTAATCCATGCTCACATGATTTCACAATCCTCCAAACTTGATCATGACACCTCATTTTGCCATCTAGGGTTTTAAGACTAGCTCCATGAAAAGACCACTAAAAAAGAGCATACCTCTTTGGCTCACTTTGAGAGTCATATTATTGACTCACAAAATTTATCACATGATCTAACACTTAATTTCATAATTTAAAGCTTATAGACATCCATATCACCACCATCATGCCTTTACAAGTTATGTCCATGCTTAAGAACTAGTCTACCAAACAAACCTACTTGGCATTATACCACTTTGGGACCTTCCTACCACTGTAGATGCACTCTAAAAACATGTTATCATGCCTAAAAACCTCATCCCATGCTCAAATACTTCCAAACATCTTCTCCAAGCCTCATCTCACTTACTCCACCAAGCTTCACTATTCATGCCTTTACCAGGACAAGACTAGGTTTCACAAAACACCTTGCCTATAAAGATTTTATTCTTATGAACTTGGTCAATAAATGATACTTACCATGTATTTTATTATTATTAAAATAAGTACTTTAACACAATCAACACTCTCTTATAATTACCACGTATCTTCACAAGATCACTTTTGGGACATTAATGACACTCAATTACCTTTGACATCAATGACAACATGAATGCCTCAACAAAATAACAAGAACACACCTCAACATTCAACTACAAAATAGATGATGAGGAAATCACATGAATTTTGTGTAACATTTTTCATAATCAATGATGCCTCGGCTAATCTAGTATATGGCATATTCTCTTCTAGTATCATCTTGTTGGGCAAGCATTGCCCCAACTGATATGGGTGTGAAAGAAGTATATAGGATTAAAGGTTGATATTTTGAAGGAGGATGAAGAGTAAGTGGGTGAATCAATGATTATTTAATATTATTAAATACTTTTTGATAGGGATCTATCCATTCTAGAGAGTTAATTTTCTTCAGAAGAGAATTGACAGAGTGGATATGGTAGACCATTTCATAGATAAATGATCTAATTGCCCCAAGTTTACCGAGATAAGTATGAATGTCTAGAATGGATCGAGGGATGGGCATGTTGATGATAGCATTGATATTGGCAGGGTCAACATTGATGTCATATATAAAAACTAAGAATCCTAACAATTTTCTAGATGTGACACCGAAGACACATTTGTAAGGAGAACAAGCATTCCACCCAAGATTCAAAAGTGATAACACTAAAAATGTCACATAATGAAGCTAAAAACTAATGATTGCAAAATAATGCAAGTCAAGTGTTATTTATAAATAATATATGTTAGTAAAAAATAAATCCCTTGCATAAGTAGGCAAAGCAAAATATAGAACTAGCCTAACTAACCACTATAGGATAAATCCTCATATAGGATAAACTCATAAAATGATGAAATAGCTAGCTAGTACACTAAAAAACATGAGAAACACATGAAATACATAGTCAAAAATAATGAATAAAGAGCTTCAATAATGTCATATAAATTTTGACTACACATGAAGGGAAAATAATTGAGGATGTATATAGTATAATCATGTTTGAATGTATCTACACTAAATAAGTTTGTGCTCATGACAAGGTCACTCATTTTGACTCATGCACAAGTCGCTAAAATAGTAAATAAATCTTATAGATTCTTTTAGAAGTTATCCAACCACAAACATGGTATAAGGCAAGGGAAGTTGACACACACACACACAATCTCCATCTTTGCCTCCTCCTTATTATATATGTCATTAAGAATTAGAGATAGACGGTTATATATGTCGTTAGTTGATATTTCTAAGATAGAGCTCTCAAGAAAGGAATATGATGGTTATTGTTTATTCATGAAGGTTTTTATAATGCAAAGTGTAATATTTATATGTACATGTTATGAATACATGACATCTCTACAATTTTGATGAATCTAAGCTTATGGTGTGATTTAATATGTCTTATTATTAATTAAGTGTGTCATTGTTTGAATCTTGTTGAATGCCATGGTTTGTTTGTAGAGTTAATACTTAAGAATCATTTGTATTTATCTTTCTTATAATAAATTGATCTATTGATTGTATGAATAATAAATTGCATAAGTTATTTCGAAGATATAAAAAATTAAAATGTCTTTCTACCTTAATTATTTGGATCTCTCTTCCTATAACTTTTTATTACTAATGGTTGTTTCCTTCAGCCCCATTAACTTAGTTTTGATCATTTGTGGACAATAATATAATTTGGTTCTTTCTTTCTTTCTTTAATGAAATATATGGTAATGCTAAGAAACCATCACATAGATCAACAATCATAACATAGATGTGCATGACAAAATATCTACATTATACTCATTAAAACATAAGTATATCAATTTCATGAAAGTTAAACATTTGAACTATCCATGAACATTCACACAACCATGCTTGAAAAATTATTCATTTATGAATACTTTTGAGAAGGATAGCATGTATGTAACAACAACATGTTCAACAAATAATAATGACATATAAGAATTAAATATGTATACACAAATTATAATGATGTATGATTCACATATAGACATACAAATAGTATGTACATGTGTATCCAAATTAAGTCATAATGACATCAAAAATATGACATATCGCGTTACAATCTAGACCATAATATACATATATAAAATGTGTTGGACAGACATATAATGTGGGCCATATTGGCATACAAAATAGATTGTGCCTACAATTACCCCTAGCACAAGAACTAGCTCTCTTGATCCTCATCGCCTCTAAATAAATTGCTTCTTCATCATAGAAGTAGAATCAAGGGTATTACATGACTCATTATAGGGAGAAACTCTCCTCTCAACATGTGAAGGACCAAATGTCTCTTTTGTAACCTCAAAAAACTGTTATCCCTGCACCACATATGAAATATAAATTTTAATGTATTAAAATGATATATGAAAAATGATAGAGTTGCCAAGAACAAAATTTTACAACAAGATGATTGTAGATTCATTATATGCCCTCAAATATATATGCGATGGAGAATCATATGGAGCATACATATAAGTTTAGATCTAGATATACATACAAATATCAATATCATGTAAAATATCATTACTTGAAGTTAAAAAACAATTTTATAGTTTGTTCTCACCAATCTCTATAACTAAATCAAGTGTTGCTAAGGAGATAGTGGATCTTGGGATAAAATTACAACATCAGTTAAACATTGTTTTAATCCGTGTAGGGTACCCATAACATCTCTCATCATCTTTAAAACCAACAAAGAAGTAGGTCAATTGTGAATCAAATAAAACTAAACCTAATTTAAGATAAATTGAAATTAATATTATTCCTTTTGTACATAAAGAGAGAGTGAGAGATGGATAGAAAGAGAGAGAAAATATTCATTCTATACTAAAACTATGGCGTATACAAAATATTTAAACCATAAATAACACTTTTATGTAAATTATAACTTTTCCAAACTGAGTGTAGGATACTATAGTGCTAATTGTAGCCTCAACAACAAAATCTAAGCTAGATGAGGTACCTAAGATATCAGTGATCATCTAAACAAGAAACAAATGAAAAAAGTCAAATATTAGTCAATTAAGTAAACTTATACTAAAATATAAACTTAATATTATATTACATACATAAACAAGCTAAAATTAGAATTAAACATGTGTGTCAAATGCACATGGTGAAATAGATAAGCCCTGCGTACCTGGTCATGTACTGATGGGAGGTGGTGAAGCAACTGAAAATGGCATATACTCTAACATGTTAGTGTCATGAGGTGTTGAAGTAACTACACATTATGTATACTATGACATACTAGTGTCTTGAGGTCTTAAGAAACTACATATGCCATATATTCATGTGTGGTGGTGTCTAGAGGTGTTAAAGAAATGGTATAAATGGAATATATTATTCTATACTAATGTCTAGAGATGCTAAAATAATAGTAAATGGCATAGCTTATTTGGTACTAGTGCGTTGAAAAAATATACATCTATTCTCCATTAGTGTAACCCATGTATGTCTAACCTAAACATTAGGTCTGATACATTTCCTCCCACATGGTGTGTAATGATGTACATAAACTGGAGGATGACTACTAGCTCTTCCACTAATAGTAGGAGGAACACTAGCACCAATAGTAGGAGGGATAATAGCACCAATAGTAAGAGGGACACTACTAGATGTGTCACCACCTGTATCATGTGTAGAACTCCTTAGTGTATGCATCCCACGGTCAATCATAACTTGTGTGAGACTAGTAATTACCTCAAAGGTGTTTGTCTATGTACTATGATGCAAGATTTTATAAATATAAGTATGTGTTATTGTCCTTATATTTATCTGGACTTGATTATGGTGGTTTTGGTCCCACCTAGCACTAGGTCTATCAAATGAGGACCCACCTTCCCTACCTTGGGAGGCATTCATGGAAAAATAATTTGAGATTTATTATAGAACAAACTCATAATAAATTTTTCTCAAAAAATATAATGGAACCTTATTATTGTTGCATGGAAGCTCATCAAACACCATCCACCACTTAACCCATTTTTTTTAATCTATGCATGAATACACTATTCATGTTAATGTGTTTACAAGTCGTTGGTGGTGGTTGGTTGGTTCTAGGCTTAACAAACAAACCACACACTTCTTCCTTTATTATCTTTTTTTTAATAGCTTCACATGACAATTTATCAAAATAATATTATTTTGACACTTCTCTTTGATGCAACATTGCATCAATTTGGGAATTGACATTTCCCACTTTATTAAAGATAACCTCCAATGTACCGACAAGTGAATTGCATGTACTGTGACTTGAAGAGTGACACAATATATTGATAATAATTTATAATTATTATTATTTTGTATTATGTTGTTCATAAGATTCACCTTCTTATTTTATGAAGTCAAAATGCTAAGTGTTTTAATCACGATTTTGTTTAACGTGTTCTTCAAAGAATGGGTCCATTAAGTTTTGTACTTAATTTATAAAAATAAAAGTTATCTTCAGGCAATGTGAGAGAAATGAAAATTTAATTTGAATACCCTAAACACAAATACATATAAATACAAACTCTAAAATCAAATTTTAATAAAAACCATACCTGATAGCATGATCAAAAAGTGAAATCAAGTTATCAGGATGTAAGCCAAGCTAAAACACGCACATCCTCTTCTTGTTGTTCCAAAACATGAAAACTCCAAGCTCATATAATGAAACATAGGCTAGCAAAAGCTGGGGATAAAATTATGTTTTAATAAGGGCATACATCCTTTCTGAGCCAAAAAGGGGATACACCCTTTTGCTTTAGAACCATGTCTAGCAAATGTAGGCACATGTTTTTTGAAAAAAAGGGTGTACGCCCTTGGAAAACAAAATTTTGTGTTTTCAAGTTTGTTATGTTTTTGGTTTCCCAAATTTGTGCATCCACCCTCTAAACACATGCAAAACATATGTCTTCTCCTTGCCATAGATTGGCAAAAATACTTAGAAACTTAAAGAAAATAACATGTGTTTTAGGGGTTACGGTAATCCAGAGAATAAAAAACTATAGTGATATTTGTTAGGCACCTAAACAATAACAATATTGAAAACAACAATCCTCATAATTATGATAATTCTAATAGCATGCAAACTCCATTACTGTGTAGTGTGTCCTTTAATAATTGATCTAGTATGAACTTGCATACAACAATAATGAATAATCTAATGATTGCTTGATTTCTCTAAAATGCATGTAATTGCTCAATAATTTTTCTACAGAATGCTCTATATGCTTATTTTCATTAAACAAAAATGACTATAGTGCTTGTGTATTTATAAATAAATTAAATTCAAAATATAACCATATCGGTGTCAAAATAGACATCAAAGAGTTGAAAAATTAAAAATATGAGATGAAAAAAGTGAGTGTATTCTAACCATAATGGGCTACATCAGGGGTTCCAAAAGTGTTATTGATGCTCTAGATATACCCAATGATTTTATTAATGTTCTAGACAAGCCTAGGAGTGTCATTAATAGTCTTGACAAAGAGCCACAAAATAAGGAAAATCAAAGAAGAAAGAAAATAATAATTAGAGGGGTTTGGGAAAAGCATCACAAACCATTGAAAGTTGAAAAATGTGCCAATAATGCATAATTTGGACCCATAATGGACAAGTGAACAAACATCCTAAAGTCACAAAATTGAACAACTAATAAATGTAAAAGAGCCATCATTTAGGTGTCTATAGTAATTGGGTTAATCCCACATTAACTTAATAAACACACACGACTAAAATCCTAATAAAAATTATAATATTGTTAAATCACTCATGCAAACCTTACTGAGTTAATCCACATTGGTGAGAATTATGAGACACATGTGACTTAATATAAATACATGATTAAGTACTATAATTAGAGTAATCACACATAAATACATGATTGTAATTGGATTGATCTCACATTAATATTTAATTAAATTGTAAATAATTTATTTTTACATTAATATTTAATTAGATTTTAATTAAATTAATTTTATATTAATATATAATTAAATTGTAATTACGTCAAAAGATATAACATACATTGACAACTAAGAAATGTAATGACATGAATTGTTCACTTTTATTTTTACACTATAAAAATAGAATAAAATAATGAACCATCATTATAAAAAAATAAAGAAATAGAGATAAATTTTAAATAAAATATATAAATTCAAATCAAATCAAAGTAAAAAACAAACATACAAACAAAATCAAAGAAAACAATAAAAATAAAGAGAAAAAAAAAAATATAAAATTATTTTATCATAATCTACTTATATATTTAATTATATTCGTTATATAGGAAGATGCAACATACCATAATCTACATGAAAGTATGATTAAACTTAAAAAATATTTATCATTCCAAAATTTGGATTCAAATGAATTAGAAAAATTGATTTATTTTATATTTACCAACACTCAATTATTAGGAAATAAAACATTGATCTGCATATTTGGGCCAATTCAAAACATTCAGATTTGTAATAATGTTCCATGAAAGGAGAAATTTAAATAATTTATATCTCACAAAAAAAGAATCAGAACAATAATTATAAAGAGCACAATATAATTGATAAAGTGTAGAAAAGTCCATTTAATTTTCTTGGTCTGTTGGGTTAGTTTTGTATTTTAGATATTGTATTAAGTCTTAGTTTTTTATTTATATTTTAAGTTTTAGTTTTTTTCATTAATATTTTTTTTAAAGTGGTTTTTTATATATATCATGCTTTGTTTTTTATTAGGTTATATTTCATAGTATTTGTTGTAGATAGTTGTTGTTGTTTTTTTAGTATTTTAGTTTTATTTCATTTTATTCAGGTTTTATAAAATTCTTAATATATTTTGTTTTAAATTTTGTTGTTATTATATGTATTTTAGATCATTTTTAAAATTTTGCATGTAAAAGATTTTTAAATTATATGATTGAAAAAATAATTAATATTTAAATAGGTCTTGTATTTTTATTTTTTTAAATTAAAGTTTGAATTTTTTATGTCTATATTTTATAGGTATGGTTTGTTTATGATTGAAATTTGAAACATATTAAAATTATAAAGAACAAATATAGATCGGAAACTTGTGCTTTCAAAACATGTGGTAATCAATTACATAGCCAAATATACATATAAGTTAATAAGAGTTCTTTTTAAAACTTATCATCAATATTAATGCATCAAACAAATGTTGAAAATCCTGATGAATTAGTAGCTAGATCATATAGAAGACTCTTAACTGAAACCCTTATTGAAAGAGACATTGGGGCACCATAAACATGTCATATGTTGTTAGAGCTTCCGTTGGTAGAAATCAATAGAGTGTTTATCACTTTGAATGTTTCGCATGAGGTGTTTAATCTAGTGACACAAACTATAGAACAAGAAAATGGCAAACACTTAAAATCTTTCATTTATGGATACATGAATAGACCTTACACAATATAATTTTTTTCAATAATCAAGATAGCTAGATCGTGATCATGTAATCCCAAGCAAAGGTGAGATAATAAATGGGAGGCAGGAGTATGGCAGCTATTGTGAGAGTATTCCCAAGGTTTACTACAATACCGATGTAGGAATTAGAAAAATGGGTTGATTTTTGTTCGTCATAGTTATTGATTTAATAACCATTTCATGATATACAAAGAGATATTAGACATGATGACAATATAATAACATCAAACTAGGAGTCATTTAATTATAATCCTTGGCATGTGGAGCGAAGGACTATGCTAGATGACCATGAAAATTAAATTGATGTTGAAGATGATGGTGTTCAACTCATTCATTGAAATACAATGGAACATGAGTTGGAAATCATCTCAATGCTACATCGTGCACAAATTATGGAAGCATATGAAATAAATATGTTGGGTAGAAGAGACTTTGATACACAAGCATTGTGGAATCATGAATATCAAGGAGAAGAATACACAGCTTCAGTGACTAAAATTCACAAGCACAATGAAAGACAATGGGTTACTCAGACCAAATGATATAACAATAAATATTCCCTATGGAACCTTAGGTGTCAAACAAAAAAGGCACTTGATATAATTATGAGGCATTTTCTTCAAACTCAAAATGTCGCACAACTATGCATAATAATTCAAGGAACAATAGGAACATGAAAGTCTTAGAATACACACACACACACACACACACACACACACACACACACACATATGTATCTATATATATGTATGTATGTATCTATATATATGTATGTATGTATGTATGTATATATATATATGTATATATATGTATATATATATATATATATATATATATATATATATATATATATATATATATATATATATATATATATATCTGTATATATATGTATGTATGTATGTATATATTATAAGACTTTCATGATCCTATTGTTCCTATTGTCTTAGAATATAGGGCATAAAGAAAGAACAAGGTTAATATTTGTGGCGATCTCGTGTGTATAATCTTTGGAAGGTCTCATAATTTTGTCTCTGTTGATGCATTTATTTACTTTATTGTATTTACTTGTATTTATTATTTAGATTGGTACACTAATTACTTATTGTAATTAGCATATTATGTTTATTAATAATTTTTACTACATAGAATAAGTTTGCTTAGCTACTAGTCAACTTGGACACCTATCTTGTTATAGTGGATTTCCACTCCACTATTCAAGGTAAGATAGGATAAGATTGCTTAACTAGTAGTCAACTTGTGTTGATCATTTACACAAACTAGATACCTATTTTGTTAGTGTGGAGTTGCATTTCACTATTCATGTAGTCAGATATCAGTTGAACTACATATTGTGTGAGCTCCTTGATCTTTATCTTGCACATTTTGCTCTATATAAGCAATAGTTATTTGTGTATTTTACATCAAATTAATATTGAATTATTAGAGTAATTTATTATATTTGAGTTATTTATTCATTTCTATTATTATCTCAAATATAGAGTTATTGTTTATTACTATTACTCTTTTATCTCTTATTTATGCTTTCTATTAGATTCATTAGATCCTGTAGCTAATTTTAACATGGTACCGGAGTTGTTTTGAATTTGTAGATTGCTAAATATTCAAGAGAAAAATATCTAAACATAGGATTGTCTTTTTAATTTTGTATACAAGCATAAATTTGAGCTTTTTAGAGAATTTTTTAGCTCACCATTGAGTTCAAAGTGCCTGAGATAGTCAAAATTGTCTATAATTTTGTCCAAATTGGGCACAAGAGGCAAAATTGGCAGGGGTTTGATCTAGAAGCACCACGCCCAAATCTAGTAGGTACCTAAAAATTGAAGCATTTATGAGAAAAATGGACCTCATGGTTGTGTTCGAAAAGCATCAAAACTTACAGATCCATATAACATTTATCTAATTTAGACACAGTCACCCGAAAGGCAATTTTTTTTGCTCTTAGGTACGGTCATACAGACTCTGTGTGTGTGTGTGTATATATATATATATATATATATCACTGACCTCATGGATCAATAGGCAGATTTGAAAGGGTAACTTTAGGAGCCCATCATTTGAACACTAGGATGTCTTTTTGAGCAATTTTTTTTTTAAATAGCTTAAAATTTTGTGATCTTCGTTATTATACTTTCAGTGTTTTCTAAAATTTTCCAAAATTCAATTTTTTTATAGCGACACTTTTTTGTCTTCATTTTTTCAACTTCAAAGGCTCATAACTTTCATATACAACCTCGTATTGAGGTCCCTTTTTTTATAGTTAATATTTTTTTAGCACAATGCATTGGTGTAGAAATTTTTGTAATAAAATACATATTTTTTGTACTTTTATACTAGAGACCCTAATTGAATTTTTTGTAAACTAGAACAATTATAATCTAGCCTTGTAAACGTACTCAATTATAAAGTGTCAATAAATACTTTTTGGATGGGATAAAACCAAGTAATTCAAGAGGGTTTTGTGGTTTGTTATGTACATTGATTTCTGTTTTATGATGGTTTATTTATAATTGCATCATGAAGAATCCTAAGTTTTCACTATTAATAGTATACAACTATAACATATGGAAACATAATGCTTGGAGTGCATTAATGATGCTAGGATATACATCTTACATAACAACTCTTCTTACTCCACCTACTGATGCAAAAGAGTTACAACACTTTCTATTTGAAACTACTAAGGTAATTGGATGCATTCAGTCTTACATGTCTTTAGATTTGAATTTCCATCTTAACAAATGTACAAATCCAAAAGAGACTTGGGATAAATTAGCATCATTGTTTTGTAAAATATATAAGGTTTGTTGTTACCAAATTGACAATGAACTCATTAGTTTGGATCTTAAAAATTATGCTACAATACAAGACTACATCACTAAAGTCATGGATCTTAGAGCACATCTTTCTGAATGTAAAATTGATAAAAAGGATATTCAGTTGATTTTCAATGCCTTACACAAATTAGGTCCTAAATATTCATCTTTTGTCTCTAGCTTTCTAACTCATAAGCTCACATTGGGTACATCTTATCAAATGCCCACCTTTGAGGTATTCTCTAAGATTCTAATGGTTGAAGAAGAAAATTTAATAGATATGGGTCTAATCAAGTCATCCAAATCTCAAACTCTAGTTGCAAGTCAACCTCTATATAAGCAAGTTTCAACATCAACATCAAATACAGATTCAAATAAAAAGAAGCATAATAATCAGAATAAAGGGAAACAATCTTCCTCCCAAGGAGATTATAAATCCACTAACAAGAAAGAGGATTCACAGAAAAGGACTGGCACTCATTGCCCTTATTGCAAAAAGAGGTGTCATAGTGAACAAGATTACAGGAAGAAAGAGATTGATGAACTTAAGGGTCTTCTCAAAAAGAATAACATCAATCAATCCTCTTCAAAGGATTATTTTACTCCTTTAAATCTAGGGAAAGGACAAGCTACAACACTAGTTACACTATAAAATTCTCCCAAGTCATGGGTACTTGACTCAGGTGCTTCGCACCATATGGGTTTTGATCAAGAATAATTTTTGGGATTAGAACCAAGTTCTTTGCCTCATATTCTCATAGGTGATGATTCTAAGGTAGATATCATAAGAAATGGTACAATTGATGTTGATAGTGGTGTATTTGAGGATGTCTTTTGTGTGCTAGAATTATCAATTAACCTTCTCTTTGTCTACCAAATCACCCACTTTGATACTGGTAGGAAAGTTAAGTTCACACCCAATTCTGTTTCAATCAAAAAATTAGAGGATAATGCCTTAGTTGCAATGGAAAAAGTTGAAAATAATACTTGGCTTTATTCATTCTCCCACTTTATGCCTCAGTCTTCCTTTACAACTTTACTCTCACACATTAGTTTAGTGAGCAAGCTATGGCATGAGCGGTTTGGTCATCTGAACTACTACTATTTATAGTAGTTTAGTCAACAAGAGATGGTTACAAGACTTCTATAGATTCAATTTTCAGGGGGTGTATGTCATGGTTGTGCCTTAGGAAAACATCCAAAAGATAAGTTTGATAAAAGGAAGGCTTGGAGGGCTACACAAGTCCTCAAACCTGTTCATAGTGATTTAGTAGTTCTATTACCTACTTTGTCTTTTATTAAAACCCATTATGTTCTCATATTTATTGATGACTATTGCAAATATACTTGGGTTTATTTTTTGAAACCTAAGAGTGAAGTATTTGATAAATTTTTAGAGTTCAAATCTCTAGTAGAGAAACAATCTGGGACGTATGTCAAGATCCTCCAAACTGATAATGGGAAGGAATATGTGAACAACAAGTTTGAAAATTTGTTTGCTCTTGAAGAAATTGATTTTTAGCATTCAATTGCATACACACCTCAACAAAATGGTGTAGCAAAAAGAACATATTCTTAAAAGAGATGGAAATTTGTATGATTCATGCAAAATCATTAGTATTTGAGTACTAGGCAAAAGTGATAAATTATGTTGCATATATACAAAATAAAGTTCCTCACAAAGCTTTAAAGGGGATAACACCTCTTGAAGCTTGGTGCAATAGGAAGCCACATGTGCACCATTTTAGAGTCTTCACAGTATAACATGGACTCACATACCTTCAAACAAGCACCATGATTTAGAACAAAGTCAAAGTTACATATTTATGGGATATCCTAATGGTGTTAAGGGATATCAAGTCATTGATCTAGATTCATATGAGCTTATTATAGCAAAAAGTGTTTAATTTGAATAAAGTCCTTTAGACTTGTCTTCTAACATTTCTCATTCTTGTTCCTTAGAATAAGTAGATAGCAGTGATGATGATACTCTTGTTTCATTTACTCACAGGGATGATGAGGTAATACCTCCCCAAAAAGGTTTAGCAAGTCATGTTCCTCCTCCTCTGGGTCCTCACCTATCGATGCCTTTATGGGTTAGATAGACTTTGGCAGATGTAGACCCTCTTGTTAAAGATCTATTAGATAGAAGGAGAACACGGTCACAACATGATCTTCCACATTCCTACATTATCACAGCTTCTGATCCACAATCTTTTCAGGAAGCCACATGGATAGTTGAGTGGGATTGAACAATGGAAGAAGAGTATGACTCATTGATTAGGAACAACACTTGGGATCTTGTTCCTCTTCTTAAGGGAAGAAAATTAGTATGATGTATGTGGATATGTCAGACTAAGTTTACAGTAGATGAAAATATTGATAAGTATAAAGCATGCTTAATGGCCAAAGGTTTTTCTCAAGTAGAAGGCATTGACTACACAAAAACCTTTGTGTTTATTGTTAAGATGAATTCCATTTGATTGATAATAGTTATTAGTGCAACACATGCTTTAGTTGTACATCAGATGGATGTGAAGAACACATTTTTTCATGGGGATCTTCATGAAGAGATATAAATGGAGTCACCACAAGGTTTCGTTTAGGATTTTTCATTGATGTGTCACTTGCAGAACTCTCTCTATGTTCTGAAATAAGCCCCCAAGGCTTGGTATTCCAAGATGGACACATTTATTCTTTTAGTTAGGTTCTCGAGATGTCACTCAGATCTAAATGTCTATATTCTATGATAGGAGGATTCACTATTGTACTTAGTGCTCTATGTTGACGATCTCATTGTTATAGGGAGCATAGCATCCATCATCATTAGTGTTAAGACTACACTTTATGATAGATTTTATATGAAAAACATGGACCTATCATGTTATTTTCTCAAGATTCAGATACCACAGTGGGATTACACTTTCATAGCCCAAGTATGCCATGGACTTGTTATCTTGATTTCACATGGCTGATTGTAGGCCTACGTCGACTCCTTTCTTATTTGGAGTTAGACTTGAGGTTCATTGTTCCACTCCCTTGGTTGATGCCACATTATATTGCCAGCTTGTAGACAGCCTCATCTATCTAACTCATACATGGTCCAACATTTCATATGCAATTGCCATGGTTTCATGCTTTATGCAGACACCACATGAGATTCATTGAAGAGTTATCAAGCATATTTTGAGCTACATTCAGAACACTATCAGATACAAGATTTACTATATAGCAGGTATAGGTTTAGACTTGGTGGGATACATAGATTATGATTGAGTTGGTGATTATGATGATCATAAGTCCACTTCTCATTATAACTTTCACTTCGGATCCAACCCCATTTGTTGGTAGAGCAAAAAGCAGCATGTTATTTCTCTTTCATCTACAGAGATCGAGTATCGTGGTGATATTAATGTCACTACTGAGGCTATTTAGCTTTAAAATATTCTCATTGAGCTTGGTGTTCCATTTTAAAAGCCATCCGTCATCTACTATGATAACCAGAGCACTATCCAGATCTCAAAGAATCTAGGTCATCATCAAATAACCAAACACATAGAGATCCATATGCACTTTATAAATGAGTTGATTTAGGCAGAGATCATTGATCATCAATATTGTCCTACGTAAGAGCATATTGTACATATTTTCACCAAATATTTCATTGAGAGAAAGTATCTTCACTTGTGAACTCTTTTGGGGGTGCGGGACATTAGTTCTTCAAGGGACATCAGTTCTTCAGGGGGGTCTCCTAGACCTTCATTTTGATTTTTTTTCCTTCGAGTTTTATCCTTTCCTCATCTATTTGTATAGAGTACCTAATATGGCTACACATTATCAAAATTCTTATCTGCATAGCCCTACCTAAGCTTCATTTACGGGGGGTTTTGGTGTATTTATTTGCTTTATTGTATTTATTATTTAAATTGGTGCACTAATTACTTATTTTAATTAGTTTATTATGTTTATTAATAATTTTCACCACATAGGATAAGCTTGCTTAGCTAGTAGTCAACTTGGACACCTATCTTGTTACAGTGGAGTTCCACTCCACTATTCAGGGTAAGATAGAATAAGATTGCTTAACTAGTAGTCAACTTGTGTTGAGCATTTACACAAGTTAGACACCTATCTTGTTAGTGTGGAGTTTCATTCCACTATTCATGAAGTCAAATATCAGTTGAACTACATGTGTTGTGTGAGTTCCCTAGTCTTTATCTTGCATGTCTTGCTCTATATAAGCAATGGCTATTTGTGTATTCTACATCAAATTAATATTGAATTATTAGAGTAATCCATCATATTTGAGTTATTTATTCATTTATGTTATTGTCTCAGATATACAGTAATAGTTTATTACTATTATTATTTTATCTCTTATTTATGTTTTCTATTAGATTCATTAGACCCTATAGCTAATTATAATAGTGTCCATTTTCATACGATTGATATGAAATGTTGAAAACATGGGAACAACTTTTGAAACAAAAATTTGAGAAACAGAAACTCAAGTCCTTGAAACTACATTAATGTTATATATTTACTATCTTTTCATAAAAAAATATTTTTTCACATATTTTATACTCCTTTCACATTTCGATATATATGAAATTATTTTCTTAATTTCTCATTTAATATAATGTATATTACTCATTTGAATAAATATAAATGTTTTCATTAATTATCATTATATATATATTTATATTGGTAGCATCTGCAGGGGTGGCATGCACAATTCACTTTAAATGTTAATTAATTCATCAATATATATATATATATATATATATATATATATATATATATATATTGATGAATTAATTAACATTTAAAGTGAATTGTGCATGCCACCCCTGCAGATGCTACCAATATAAATATCTTAAATATATCTATTTAAAAGATGTCGAGAGATATCAATCTGAGAGTGCTTATCTAGCCTACATCACAAATCTAATATAAACACCTCAAAATTGATATCTCTCAACATCTTTTAAATAGAGGTATTTAAAAAATCTAAACTAATTAAATTAATTTAATATTAACAAAAAATTATAAAACAAAAATAATTTATAAAATATTAAATACTTTAATAAAAAAGTTAAAATTAAAAAGAATCAAAACAATAAAGTACATTAATAATCTAAACCTAATCTTGCCATCCAAGCATTAAATGTAGTCACCAATAAAGGGTAGTTGGTTGTCTGGTCACCATCTAATTAAAGTAGAAAAAATGTTTAATAAAAAACCAACATAAATTAAAGTCTTTATCATACCATGCATGTATCAGATCAAAATAAGATTTGGTGGATAATCGAAGATTCCAACAATGATTTCTCTTAATATGATTAAATTTCACTCTTACTAAAGTTATATTTAAAGGAAAGGTTGTAATCTCATTGGGTTATAATTTAATTAGTGAGAATGATGGTATATAATGTGTGATCAACAGATTGTAATAAGATGTAAGTAGAGCAGTTAAGAAGTTTGGTTGTGTTTAGTTATATGTAGGTTTAAATATGAAAGGGTATATTAGACTATTGGCGGTTATTGGCAATGTTCGGTCAGTTAAAGCCATTGACAATGTTGGGGATGTCGGCAAAAGCATCGTATTTGATAGTGTTAGTGTAGTCAGTAGTGGCCATTGGTGATGGTTGTAAAGGAGATCTGGGCCTTCCTCTTGAGTTCCAAACTGAGTCAAAGCTCCAGTCCAAAAGTATTTACCCATATTAAAAAAATGTGTGATTGAAAGATTGTAGTCTCAAAATATTATAATTTAATTAGTGGAAATAATGATATCTTCTGCTCCTTTGAGGATGAAAATTTAATTTGGAACTTTGGCCCATGGTTCTTCAGCAAGTTCAACATTTTCCTTCGTCCTTAGATGGCCTTCTTTGACCCTTCTTTGATGCAAATTTCTTCGATGCCCACTTGGATTAGATTATACCACATTGCCCCTGTCCTAAGGAATAAAGAACACATTGAGCTCCTTGTTAACAAAGTGGGCTCCTATATTGAGATTGATGATAATTTGTTAGAAGGCAAATTTATCTAAGTGTGTGCTCTTTTGGACCTGTCCAAGCCGCTCTTTCACTCGGTTCTCTTGACTTCTTCTCGAGGCAATTGAACTCAATTCCTCAATTATGAAGGCCTCCCCTTCCGCTATTTTTGATGCAATCGCATGGGTCATAGAGTAGCGACGTGCTTAGTTGTTGTTTGTGCCCCCTCTTCCTTTCAAGTTTATAGGAAGAAGGAAGGTCGTACTCCTAACTTCTGTTAGCATAATCATGATGTTTTCTATGAGGCTTCAGCATTTGTTTTGCCCTCCTCATCAACGATGTCTACCCCCGCACCCTCCTCACCTCGACCTCTCCCCGCCACCCACCCTACCCTTGATTAGAATTGCCTCCCCTTTGCAGGTTTCCTGCCCCCTCCCCTCCACAATTTGTGATTTGCCTTCACCCTTGTATGGCCCAAAAGGCTCAAAACTGATGTTGGATCCATAACCAAGAAGAAATGCAGAAGATCAAAGGTAGAAAGACTAAAAATCGAGTCAAAAGACTTGGTGCACAATGACTCACAATAGAAGATGAAGGACCTCCTCTCTCGGTGGGAAAAGAGGCTGGCCCTCGCTAATGGATGAGTCTCTTCTACTAAAGACTGCTAAGTTCTGGTAGAAGGTTTGTAGCGTCTAATATGCTTTTCATTTTGGCTTGTTTATTGCTTGTACTCAAAACTCTTTTGTTTAATGACATGCTAGTGGAGTGCTACTCTTGGTTATATGGCACATATGATGCATTTTCCATTTGGTCTCCTTATTTCTTTGGTTTTTTCCTTTTTTGGGGACTGGGCCCCTCGTTGTGCCCCATAATCAGTTCACTACTCCAGTCAAAAGCATTTTTATCCTATTAAATAAAAAAATGATGTATTACCTATAATCAAATGTATAAGAAGAATTGTAATTTAAGTAATGAGAATAATAATATATTATGTGATTAAACTTATAGAAATGTTGTAATCTCAAACGTTATAGTTTAATTGGTGAGAGTAATAATATATTATGTGTGATCAAAGTATAGATGTTTTGGAGGTATTTAATAACAAGGGTCAATTATATTTATAATAAAAATTCCTAATAATTTAATTTAAAAAATTGATATCAAACTACTCTTATTTTAATTATAATCAATAATTTAAAGATAAAAATGTTGATATCTACATAATTAAATTATTATATATATATATATATATATATATATATATATATATATATATATATATATATATATATATATATATATATATATATATATATATATATATATATATATATATATATATAACAATACAAATATCATGTATAATCTTTTACTTAAAAAAGGATGTTATCTCCAATGTTTCACCTACCAAGGGAAATGTCACCTAATTTCTTATTTTATAATATTATATTGTATTAAGACGTTTATATTTATATTTTTTATTTTAAAAATATATTTATAAAAAATTAGAGGGTGAAAAGTTTAAAGTAGTAATTACATTCATTATCCCTCCCTTTACTAACAAATGTTTATTGTCATTGTATTAAAGTGGGTTCCCTTGCTTATCATTAAAAAAATATAAAGAAAAATATCATTTGGATAATGACTACACATAGAGGTCATCTAAGTAATATTTTTACTATTGAAAAATATGAGTTTTAAAAAGGCTTAACTTTGTTACAAAAATATATAGAGAAACGACGTTAAAGAAGCCAAAACCCATAAAATTAAGCTCATCGAGCTCTAAAACAAGTCTGAAATGACTTATTAAGTAATATAAAAAATGCAATGGGAAAACAACCAATAAAGAATAGAGAAACAAATAACTAACATAGGACCAAAGTGCCAAGGGAAACCCAAAATAAAAATAGGATGAAGTACAAGTATGAAGCTATATGCATGCAAGCACCAATCTCCTTCCTTTGAGGGAGAGGAGCTCCTCCATAATCCATTGAGATCCATGGCAAATCATTTCCACTACCTCCATCTTCGATATTTTGGCTTATAGTATTTGCTCTCTATGTTTGGTAGTTGAACCTACATCTCCCTAGAGATCATTTGGGTAATGAATTAAAATTATATGAGAAAATTCTCATGGAAGCTTTCAAATTTAAATTGAAAATACAAAATTAAATTGTAATTGGGTTAATCCCACATTAGTAATACTTGTAAGACAAGATTCATTTATTAAACACTTCAATCATCAAATCACTTGAATAATGATTAAAATATATATGAATAAAAATCCTATAAAAATTAGGTTTGACGGTGAGATCAAGTGGTAGGCTCCGAGTTCTTTATCGGTACTCACCTAGAATCAATACCCGTTAGACCCCAAGGAACTGGTTGCTCTTGTATTTACATAGCCGACTGGGTAGAGGGTATTCATCATGTGAGTTAAATAAGCTTCAGTTCATTTCCATACTTCAATCCCCAAGAATTTAAAAAAAAAGACTACAAAAATCCTTTATCGACACCCACCTAGGTTCAATAACCACTAGACCCCAGGGGACTGATTACCCTTGCATTTACACAATCGACTGGGTTGAGGGTGATTGTCCTATGAATTTAATAAGCTTCAAGTCATTGGGCCATACCTTGATCCCCAAGAATTTTTAAAAAAATACAAAATTTTTACAATAATTAATATTTAATTATATTTATAAAATTAATTAAAAGTGAATATTATTTGAAAAAGTTAAATTAGATAAATTAGTAAACTTTTAAAAATAAAATTTATAATAAAAAAATAAATATTAAAACAAATAAATATTTTACAAAACATAATTAAACAAGCGTTGTGCAGTGGTTAGTCCCTATTTTTATATTGAAAATTATTTATCATTGAGTATTTCTACATAAATATAAGATTATAACATGTCTAGGATACATGAATAGACCTTACACAATAGAAATGATTTCACGAATCGAGATAGTTGGATCGTGATCATATAATCCCAAGCAAAGGTGAGATAATAAATGGGAGGCTAGAAGTGTGAAAGCTATTGTGAGAGTATTCCCAAGGTTTACTACAATAATGATGTAAGAATTAGAAAAATGGGTTGATTTTTGTTGGTCATAGTTATTGATTTACAAACCATTTCACGATATACAAAGAGATATTAGACATGATGATAATATAATAACATCAAACTAGGAGTCATTTAATCATAATCCTTGGCATGTGGAGTGGAGGACTATGCTTGATGACCATAAAAATTAAAGTGATACTGAAGATGAGGGTGTTCAAGTTATTCATCAAAATACAATGGAACATGAGTGGGAAATCATCTCAATGCTACATCGTGCAAAAATTATGGAAACATATGAAATAGATATGTTGGGTAGAAGAGACTTTGATACACAAGCATCGTGGAATCATGAAATCAAGGAGAAGAATACAGAACTTCAGTGACTAAAATTCATAAGCACAATGAAAGATAATGGGTTGCTCATACCAAATGATATAACAAAAAATATTCCATATGGAACTTTAGGTGTCAAACAAAAAATGCACTTGATATAATCATGAGGCATTTTCTTCAAACTCAAAATGTCGCATAACTATGCATAATAATTCAAGGAGCAATAGGAACATGAAAGTCTTAGTGTGTGTGTGTGTGTGTGTGTGTGTGTGTGTGTGTGTGTGTGTGTGTGTGTGTGTGTCTATATATATATATATATATATATATATATAAGGCATAAAGAAAGAACAAGGTTAACATTTGTGGTGATCTTGTGTGTAAAATTTTTGGAAGGTCTCATAATTTTGTCTCCATTTTCATACAATCAATATGAAATGCTGAAAACATGGAAACAACTTTCAAAATAGAAATCTAAGGAAGAGAAATTCAAGTCCTTGGAACTAAAATAATTTTATATATTTAATATCTTTTAAAAAAAAAACATTCTTTCACATATTTTATACTAGTATTCACATTTCGATATATATGAAATTATTTTCTTAAATTCTCATTTAATATGATGTTTATTACTCATTTGAATAAATATAATTTTTTTCATTAATTATCATTTGATGTGATATATATTTCTTTTTTGATGAATTAATTAGCATTTAAAATGAATTGTGCATGTCATACTGGTAGATGCTACCAATATAGATATCTTAAATGTATCTATCTGAAAGACGCTGAGAGATATCAATCTAAAAGTGCATATCTAACTTATGTCACAAACCTAATATAAATATTTCAAGATTAATATCTCTCAACATCTTTTAAATAAATATATTTAAAATATCTATACTAATAAAATTAATTTCATATTAATAAAAATATTATGAAATAAAGATAATTTATAAAATATTACATACTTTTAAAAAAAAATCAAAAATCAAAAACAATAAATTACATGAATAATCTAAACCTCAGCTTCCATCCAAACATTAATTTATTCATCAATAAAGGGTAGCCGGTTCTCCGATCACCGTCTAATTAAAGTAGAAAAAGATGTTCATTTTGGGCAGTCAATTATTTGTGAAAACATTTGCATTAATTTCCTACTATATTATTTGCAGGGTTGCCATTTAATAAAAAGCCAAAATGAAATAAAGTCTTTATCATACCATGCATCTATCGAGTCAAATAAGATTTGGTGGAAAACTAATGATTTCTCTTAATATAATTCAATTTCATTCTTATTAAATTTATATTTAAAGGAAAGGTTGTAATCTCATTAGGTTGTAATTTAATTAGTGAGAATGATGGTATATAATGTGTGATCGAAAGATGTTAACAAAATGTGGGTGGAGTAATTAAGAAGTTTGGTTGTGTTTAGTCATATCTAAGTTTAAATTTGAAAGAGTATATTAGATTGTTGGTGGTCGTTGGTGATGTTCGCTTTGTTAGAGTCGTTGGCGATGTTAGAGATGTTGGCGATAGTGTCGTCTCTAATAGTGTTAGTGTAATCGGTAGTGGTCGTTAGTGATGGTTGTAAAAGAGATCTAGGCCTCCCTCTTGTGTTCCAGATTGATTCAAATCTCTAGTCCAAAAGCATTTACCCATATTAAAAAAATATGTGATCGAAAGATTATAATCTCAAAAGATTATAATTTAATTAGTGAAAATAATGATATCTTCTACTCCTCTAAGGATGGAAATTTACCTTGGAACTTTGGCCCATGGTTCTTTGGCAAGTTCGACATTTTCCTTCATCCTTAAATGGCCTTCTTTAACCCTTCTTTGGTGTAAATTTCTTCAATGCCCACTTGGATTAGATTATACAACATTCCTCCTATCCTACAGAATAAAGAGCACATTGAGCTCCTTGTTAACAAAGTGGGCTCCTTTATTAGGATTGATGATAATTTACTAGAAGGCAAATTTATCAGAGTGGTGCTCTTTTGAACCTATCCAAACCCCTCTTTCACTCGGTTCTCTTGACTTCTTCTTGATGTAATTGAACTCGATTCCTCAATTATGAAGGTCTCCCCTTCTGTTGCTTTTGATGCAATCAGATGGGTCATAGAGTGGCAACATGCTCGAATGTTATTTGTGCTCCCTCCTCCTTTCAGGTTTAGAAGAAGAAGGAAGGTCCTTCTACTCTTGACTTTCGTTGGTGCAATCATGATGTTTTATATAAGGCTTCAACGTCTATTTTTCCATACTCATCAATAGTGTCCCACCCCCACCCTCCTCACCTTGACCTCTCCCCACCACCTAACCCCCTCTCCCCTTGACTAGGACTACCTCCCCTTTGCAGGTTTCCTCCCCCCTCCCCTCCCCTATTTGTGATGTGCCTTCCCCCTTGTATGACCCGAAAGGCTCAAAGTTTATGTTGGATCCACAACCAAGAAGAAATGTAGAAGATCAAAGGCAAAAAGACTATGGATGGAGGCAGAAGACTTGGTGAATAATGACTCACAATGGAAGATGAAGGACCTCATCTCTCAGTGGGAAAAGAGGTTGGCCCTCACTAATGGATGAGTCTCTTCTATTGAAGGCTACTAAGTTCTGGGAGAAGGTTCACATCGTCTAATTTCCTTTCTGTTTTGGCTTGTTTATTACTTGTACTCAAAAGCTCTTTTGGTTAACAACATGTTAGTGGAGTGCGACTCTTGGTTGTATGGCACAGATGATGTAGTTTCCATTTGTTTTCCTTGTCTCTTTGGTTTTTTCATTTTTTTGGCATTGGGCCCCTTGTTGTGCTCCATAACCAGTTCACTGCTCTAGTCAAAAGCATTTTTATCATATTAAATAAAAAATGATATATTACTTATAATCAAATGTATAAGAAGAATTGTAATTTAATTAATGAGAATAATAATATATTATATGTGATTAAACTTATAGAAATGTTGTAATCTCAAAAGTTATAATTTAATTAGTGAGAATTATAATAGATTATGTGTGATCAAAGTATAAATGTTTTGGATATATTTAATAACAAGGGTCAATTTTATTTATTTAAAAAAAATCTTAATAATTTAATTAAAAAAATTGATATCAATTTACACTTATTTTAATTATAATCGATAATTTAAAGATGAAGATGCTAAAATTATTTTTAAACTCTCTATCTCTCTCTCTCTCTCTCTCTCTCTCTCTATATATATATATATATATATATATATATATATATATATATATATATATATATATATATATATATATATATATATATAATATTTATAAAAAATACATACAATAAACAATACAAATATCATGCAAAATCTTTTACTTAAAGAAGCATGTTATCTCTGATGTTTCACCTACTAAGGGAAATGTCACGTAATTTCTTATTTTATAATATTATATTATTCTAGGACCGTTTATATTTTTATTTTTTATTTTAAAAATATATTTATAAAAAATTAGAAGGTGAAAAGTTTAAAGTATTAATTACATTCATTATCCCTCCCCTTACTAACAAATGTTTATGGTCATTGTATAAAAGTGGGTTCATTGCTTATTATTAAACAAATATAACGAAAAATATCATTTGGATAATGACTACTCATAGAAGTCATCTAAGTAATTTTTTGATTGTTGAGAAATATGAGTTTTAAAAGGGATTAACTTTGTTACAAAAATATACAGAAGAACAACGTTAAAGAAGCCAAAACCCATAAAATTAAGCTCATTGAGCTCTAAAGCTAGTTTGAAATGACTTGTCAAGTAATATAAAAAAATGCAATGAGAAAACAACTAATAAAGAACAAAGAAACAAACAACTAACACATGGCCAAAATGTTAGGGGAAACCCAAAATAAAAAAAGAAAGCCAAAAAATAGGATGAAGTAAAAGTACAAAGCTATTTGCATGCAAGCACCAATCTCCTTCCTTTGTGGGAGAGGAGATCTTCCATAATCCATTGAGATCCATTGCAAATCACTTCCGCTACCTCCATCTTCAACGTTTCAACTTCTAGTCTTCACTCTTTGTGTTTGGTAGTTGAACCTACATCTACCTTGAGATCATTTGGGCAATGAATTAAAATTACATGACAAATTTCTCATGGAAGCTTTCAAATTTAAATTGAAAATATAAAATTAAATTGTAATTGGGTTAATCCCACATTAGTAATACTTGTGAGACAAGAATCATTTATTAAACACTGCAATCATGAAATCATTTGAATAATGATTAAAATATATATGAATAAAACTCCTATAAAAATCAGGTTTGGTGGTGAGATCAAGTGGTAGGCTTTGAGTACTTTATTGGTGCTCACCCAAATTCAATACCTGTTAGACCCCAAGGAACCGGGTACCCTTGTATTTACATAACCGACTGGGTAGAGGGTATTCATCTTATGAGCTGAATAAGCTCTAGGTCATTGGGTCATACCTCAATCCCCAAGAATTACTACAAAAATCCTTTATTGGCACCCACCTAGGTTCAATACCCACTAGACCCTAGGGGACCGATTACCCTTGCATTTACATAGTCGGTTGGGTAGAGGGTGAATGTCCTATGAGCTGAATAAGCTCCAGGTTGTTGGACCATACCTTAATCCCTAGGAATTTTATAAAAAACTCACAAAAATTATTCAAAAAATAATATCTAGTTATATTTATAAAATTTATTACTTAAAATTTATTAAAAGTGAATATTATTTGAAAAAGTTAAATTAGATAAAATAGTAAAATTTTAAAAACCAAATCTATTTAAAAAATAAATAAATATTAAAACAAATAAATATTTTACAAAACATAATTAAACAAGGGCTGCGTAATGGTTAGTCCCTATTTTTATATTGAAAATTATTTATCGTTGAGTATTTCTCCATAAATATAAGAATTATAACATGGTTAGTCTTGTCAGTAAATGTTTTATATGTAATTGCATATAATTGAATTAAATATAATCTAGTTTGTAGACATATACTTAATAGGTTGTAACTCTCTTAACTAGATCACATGATTAAGTTGTATAGTGTTAATAATGTTTATTTTCAATAATAAATGAATCGTAGTAGTTGTCTTAACCAAACTGTGTGGTTAAGTTGCCTAGCATTGATAATATTTAATCATAATTGTGCATAATATTAGTGTTTTAGTATATACTCAAGGACATTAATATTTATAATATTATAAAATTATAAATATAGACCACACTAACTACAATGTCGACAATGGTGGTCGAGAGGGTTGGTTTATAAGTTAATAGATATTTATAAAAAAAAAACCTTGATCTGTTATTCACACATGTTTTTTTATTAATAATGGATTACGGGTGGTGATTTGAAACATGTCACTACTTACATTTTGCATTGTAATATTGAATTGATTATGTAAAAGATTAAATATAAGTAACATATAATGTATTGAATTGCATGAAAGAATAGATAAGTATATATGTCATTTCAACATTTTTTGAATTGACAATAATATAATTTTTGACAAAAGTAATAATATAAATGTATGTTGTTTAATTCTTTTAGTAATATCCTAATTATTAATTAATCATGTAAATTGTACAATCATGTGTGAACTTTATCATCATTTAATTAATATAGAGTGTACAATATAGAATTTTAAAATCGATCAACTTATTTTGTGAAATCTATAAAATGAGCCATTGAATAATAGTGAGCATGTAGGATGAAATGCATAGAAGTTTTATTGAATAACTTTGAGAATAGTAAATGATTTTTCACAATATTTGTAGATGCTCCTAAAAGTTTATACATATAATCTCTTAACATTAAGATTGGTAGTGAATAGAATTGTAGCATTGGAAATGTAATTTTGGTATAAAATAAAATAATGATGAATTTGTATAAGTGTCAGGGAATATTTCTAAAAGAAAGATTGAATTTAGAAGCAAAGGTAGAAAGGCATAATTCATGTTGTGATCGAGATAATTTTAAGCATGTGACCAATACTAAGGACCATGATATGTAGACGTAATATACATATCAATGTGTATTTCATTATCATTTAGTATAATTATATAACAATAACAACAACAACAACAACAACAACAATAAAAAAAAATTGACCCAAATTTATGCTATGATAGTTTCCTAAAGAATGAGAAATAAAAAAATAACAATTTATATGGTTTTATATAAATGACAATGAAATCAAAGTAATACATTAATTGAATTATAAGAATGACATGAATTCCCATTTAATGTTTTTGCTTTGCAACTTGAGAAGTCTAAGGTGATGGAAAATGGGTATGGCTGAACCAAAGTTAACTCTAAAAAACCTTAGCTAGGGTCAAAACCCTCCTCTCAAAATTAGTTTCTTCTCTAGTAATCAAGCATTCTCAGGAGATACCTACCTCACCTCTACATGTTGCTTTGGTTCCCTAGGCCTAACAGAGCCTAGTTTCTAATAATTCCCTTAATTGTATGGTTCCTCCCACTAGGATATCCTCAACCAATGAAACTTTCTCTCAACGATCATGTAGGCCACCCTATGGTGGTGGCGACTCTCCCCAAGGTAAGCATGGGGCTAAATGTCATTCCATCATATCAGGAGGTGCTTATTGCCTATAATAGTGTAATAGTTTTATAGTTTTAGTTAATTTTGAGGACAAATAGCAGGAGTTCCACATGGATGATATTTCCCAATGAACTTGCTATCATAGAATGTTTGAGGTCTTATAGAGTATTCCCAAAAATACTCTATGTTTGTTGCCTGTTAACAAATAGGTTCTCTAGATTTTGTTTGTCTACAAGAAGTTAAGGTTTTAAGTTTTCTTCTATAAAATTCCTTGTGTTGTATTTAACATGATGTCACCCATTTTTTAACTCTATATGAGGATGGATGTGGTGGTGTCAGCATATTAGTTTCACCTAAGTTTTCACCCTTCATTATTGCCATGAGGGAGGACCCATCACACCAGTTTATTTGGATGCTCTTGGATATTGAAGACCATTTATTATGCATCCTCAACATTTACACCCCTAATGATGGTCCTAAAATTTTTTTGCTTATCTTTTTGCCTCTAACGCTGATAGGGGCTTGGTTCGAGGTATCTGTTTACTTGACCACTCTTCCCAGCACATTAAAGGGCATTTTACAAATGACACTTTCCTCACGATTGAAGAACAAGAGCAAACTTTCCTAGAAGCTATGAAGTGTCTTAATACTTTCTGTTTGGACTCTGGATCTAGTTTGCAATGGAGTAAGACTTAATGTTTCAGACAAAGTATGATGCCTATGCTTGATTACCTACCACAATTCAATTGAAAGGGGATTGCACATGGATAATAGTTCAAATTTATTGGTATTCCTTTTGCCTTTCCCTACTCTCCATCTAAGCTATGGAAATATATCATCGAAAGAGTGGAAAAAAAATTGAATATTAGATTACCAAACCATTATATTTAGCAGGGAAATTCTAAATTTGCACCAAGATTCTAGCTACCACCCATGTCTATTGTTCTTCTTGTTGGGATCCTTCAAAACCATATTATGATATCTTATCCAAAATTCTCAAGGATTTTCTTTGGTCTAATTCCATTATATCATTTATATGCCTATCTAGATGCATCCACAAAGATAGTTTATTAATTAGGCTAGCTAATATGAAGATATGCCTCCCACTAACTAAATTTTAGTCCCTTAAGAGATATTTGGTTGTAATATAAAATGCATCGCCATGACTCCCTCATCATGAGTGGCAAAGAATACTTCAAAACATTATTAGAGGAATTTCCCATGTAACTATAGGCACTGATGGCTCGTCTTTACCCGTCATAGCTCCATATAATGCATGCCCTAATTTTGCTCTAATTTCCTACTCAGGGATGAGAAGCTTCTCTTCAAGGATTCATCTAATTTATTATAAATTTCAACCTTGGGTCTCAATAGAGATTAAGTGGAGGCCATTCAATCCTATAAATACACCCATCCAGATGTGTCCTTGCAGATAGTTTATCAATTGGGCTAATGAGTCAAATGATATGCCTCCCACTGGTCAACTTTTGGTCCCTTAAAAATTGGCTATGAGAGAAAAAATTTTGTTATGTCTTGTTTATCCTGAGTGGCATGGAATTATCTAAGGAGTGCTCATAGGATTCGCTTATGCAACTATAGGCACTTACGACCCATCTCTACCCCTCATGACTTTGCCCAAGTCAATTAGAGAAACAAGTAAGTTAGAAGGAGAGACTTCCAACTATAGGAAAGAATGCTAATAAAAATTTAAATTTAGCTTAGAGATACAGGTAAAGAGAGTGAGTCAAAATATATGCACAGATGGAGCCAATGAAAATATATGATTCCTCCACTTTAGGCACTGATAGAGGCATTCAATGAGATTTGTCTCTAGTCTCCATTGGCACATGCTCGTAGGATTATATTTTCCCCTCATTGCTATTTGGATTAGTTTATTTAATTCAAATTGTCAAGAAATATGAATACAATGTAAAGGAATTGTGGATCATTTAGGTTATCATTGAGAATATAGAAAGAGCTTCAACGATGTCATATAAGTTTTGAATACACATGAAGGTGAAACAATTGACTTACTTTTGGTCATTTGTGGATATTAATATAATTTTGTTCTTTCTTTCTTTCTTTAATGAAATCTATGATAATGCTAAGAAACCATCACATAGATCAATAATCATAACATAGATGTGCATAATAAAATAATTACATTATACCTATTATAACATCACTATTCAATTTCACGAAAGTTAAACATTTGAACTATCTACGAACATTCACACAACCATGCTTGAAAACAACTTCATTTATGAATACTTTCAAAAGGATAACATGTATGTGACAATAACATGTTCAAAAAATAATAATGAAATATAAGAAGTAAATATGTATACATGAATTATAACAATGTATGATTCACATCTAGATATGTTAAATAGTATATACCTGTATCAAAATTATGTCATAGTGTCATCAAAAATAGTATATATCAAGTTACAATCTAGACCGTAATATACATATAAAAAATGTGTCATATAGTCAACAATGTGGGTCACATCAACATACAAAATAGATTGTGCCTACAACTACCCCTAGCAAAACAACTAGCTCTCATGATCCTCATTACCTTCAAATAAATTATGCTTCCTTGCCATAGATGTAGAATCAAGGGTGTTTCATGACTCACTATAGGGATAAACTCTCCTCTCAACATGTGAAAGACCAAATGCCTCTTCCACAACATCAAAAAATTGTTACACCTACACAACATATGAAATAGAAATTTTAATGCATTAAAATGATATATGGAAAATGATAGAGTTTCCAAGAACAAAAAATTTACAACAAGGTGATTCTCGACTCATGGCATGCCACCTAAATGAATGTCTTGGGTTTTGTGACTATGAATATATCCACGATGGATAATCCTATGGAGCATACTTATAGGGTTAGATATAGAGTTGCATACAAATATCAATATGATGTAGAGTATCGTTACTTGAAGTTAAAAAATAATTTTACTATGTTTTCCTAACTAGTCTCAATCTCTGAATTAGGTATTGTTGGGGAGATAGTGGATCTTAGAATGAAACTGCAATATCAATCAAACATTGTTCTGATCCATGAGGGGTACCCATAACATCTCTCATCATCTATAAAACCAACAAAGAAAGAGGCCAATTATAAATCAAATAAAACTAATCTGATTTACAATAAATTGAAATTAATATTATTCCTTCTATACATAAAGAGAGAGTGAGAGAGAGAGAGAGAGAGATATAAAGAGAGAAAAATTATTCCTTTTGTGATAAAACTATGGTGTATACAAAATACTTAAACCATAAATAACAATTTTATTTAATTTTTAACTTTCCAAACTTGAGTGTAGGGTATTGTAGTGCTAATTGCATCCTCAATAATAGAATATAAGCTATCTAAGGTACCTAAGATATCAGTGATCATCTATACAAGCAACAAATGAAAGAAGTCAAATATTAGTCAATTAAGTAAACATATACTAAAATACAAACTTGATATTATATAACATATATTTAAACATGTTTGTCACACATAGATGGTGAAATAGATAATCCCTAAAAATTGGTTGTGTGTTGATGGGAGGTGGTGGAGCAACTACAAACGTCATATACTCTGACATGCTAGTGTCATGGAGTGTTGCAGAAACTATAGATGACGTATACTCTAGCATGTTAGTGTCTTGAGGTCCTAAAGAAACTAAAAAATGACATATAGTCAAGCATTTTGGTTTTCAAAGGTGCTAAAGAAACTGTAGATGGAATATACTATTATGTACTATTGTCTAGAGATGTTAAAATAACTATAAATGGCATAGACTATTGGGTACTAGTGTGATGCACAAATGTACGTCTAGTATCCACAGGTGTAACCTATGTATATCTAATCTGAATAGGAGGTCTAGTACATTTCCTTCCACATGATGTGAAATAATGTACAAGAACTAGAAGATGACTGTTAATTATGCCACTACTAGTAAGAGAGCCACTAGCACCAATAGTAGGAGGGACAATAACACCAATAGTATGAGGGACACTAAAAGATGTGCTACCGCATGTAGCCTATGTAGAACTCCTCAGTGTATGCATCCCATGGTCAATCATGACCTATGTGAGACTAGTAACTTCTTCAAGGATGTCAGTATGTGCACTATGATGCAAGATTTTAGGGATAGAAGTATGTTATATTGTCCTTCTCTTTCTCTAAACTCAGTCATGGTGGTTTTGGTCCTACCTGGCATTAGGTCTATCAATGGAGGACCCACCTCCCCTACTTTGGGAGGCCTTAATGTAAAAATAATTTGGGATTTCTTGTAGAACAAAATCACAATAAAGTTTTCTCAAAAAATATAATGTAACCTCATTATTGTTGGTTTACAAACACACTAATCAATGCTAATGTGTTTTCAAGTCGTTTGTGGTGGTTGGTTGGATCTAGGCTTAAAAAACAAACCACACACTTCTTCTTTTGTTAATTTTCTTTTACGTCCTCATATGACAATTTATCATAATACTATTCTTTTAACACATCTTTTTGATACAACATTGCATCAAGTTGGGAAGTGACATTTCTCACTTCATAAAAAATAGCCTCCAATGTACTGAGAAGTGAATTGCATGCACTATGACTCGGAGAGTGATGCAAACTATGGATAATAATTTATAATTGTTTTTTTGTATTACATTGTTCATATGATTCAACTTCTTCTTTTCTGAAATCAAAATGTTGAGGGTTTTGATCACAATTTTGTTCAAGATTTTCTTCAGGCAATGATTCCATCAAATTTTGTATCTAGATTATAAAAATAAAAGTTTCCTTCAGGCAGTGTGAGAGAAATGCAAATTTTATTTGAATACCCTAAACATAAATATATATAAATGCAAACCCTAAATTCAAAATTTAATTAAAAAACACACCTGAGTCTGCGATCAAAATGTGGAATAAAGTTGTTGGGATGCAAGGTAGGCTAAATTTAGCATGCACATCCTCTTTTGATCCAAAACACACAAGCTCCAAGCTCCTATAAGGAAACATGGGTTAGTAGAATTTGGGGATAAAATTATGTTTTAGAAAGGACATATGGTCTTTTTAACAAACAATGTGTACCATTTTTGAGCCACAAAGGGCATACACCCGATTGCTTTAGCACCATGGCAACCAAATGCAAGCATGAGTTTTTTGGAAAAAAAGTGTACGCCCTTTGCAGACAAAAAATAGTGTTTTCAATTTTGTCATGTTTTTGGTCCCTCAACTTTTTGCATCCATCCTCTAAATGCCTGCAAAACATATATTTTCTCCTTACCCATAATACCTAGAATCTTAAGGAAAACACGTTTTTAAGGGGTTACCGTAAACTAGAGAATAAAAAACTAAATTGATAATTGTTAAAAACCTAAACAATAATAATATCACAGACAACAATCCTCATCATTATAATATTTCTAATAGCATGCAAACTCTAGTGTTGTGTGGTGTGTCCTTCAATAATTGATATAGTATGAACTTGCGTACAACAATAATGAATCCTCTAATGATTGTGTGATTTCTTTAAAATGCAAGTAATTGCTCAATAATTTATCTTTAAAATGCTCGATATGATTATTATCATTGATCACAAATGACATACAGTGCTTGTGTATATATAGACAAATCAAATTCAAAATATAAACCTATTAGTGCCAAAACGGACATCAAAGTGTTGAAAAGTTAAAAAAGCAAGATGAAGAAAGTGAGTGCCCTCTATAAGAGGTCTTAGAGTGTTATTAATGCTCTAGATAGACCCAATGATGTTATTAATGCTCTAGAGATGCCTAGCAGTGTTCTTAACGCTTTTGACAAAGAGCTTCAAAATACAGGGAATCAAAAAAGAAAAAAAAACAATAGCTAGATGGGGTTGGGAGAAGGATTACGAACCATCGAAAGTAGAAAAATGTACCAATAATGCATAATTTAGACCCATAATAAACAAGTAAACAAACATCCTCAAGTCACATGATTGAACAACTAATAAATATAAAGGAGCCATCATTTAAGTGTCTATAGTACCCCACATTGACTTAAACACACAAGACTAAAATCTCACAAAAACGTATAATATAATTAAATCCCTTATACAAGCCTAATTGAATCAATCCACATTAATGAGAATTATGAGATAAAAATAACTTAAATAAAAAACATGATTAAAAATTATAATTAAATAAATCCCACATAAATATACAATTAAATTAATCTCATATTAATATTTAATTAAATTATTCTCATATTAATATTTAATTAAACTTTAATTAAATTAATTTTATATTAATAAATAATTAAATTGTAATTAAATGAATTTCATATTAACAAAATAATTTATGAAATAAAAATTATTTATAAATCATTCTACATTTCAAAAAGCATAAAAAATAAAAATAAAAACAATAAATTACATTAATAATCTAAACCCAACCTTGCCACCCAAGCATTAATTTGCTCACCAATAAAGAGTAGCCAGTTATCCCAAGCAAAATAAGATTTGGTGGAAAATGGAAGCTTCCAATAATGATTTCCCTTTATACAATTCAATTTCACTATCATTAAATTTATATTAAAAGGAAAGGTTGTAATCTTGTTAGGTTCTTAATTAGTGAGAATGATGGTCTATAACATGTGATAGATTTGGTGTGGAATGGTTTTCAATAGACGATGAAGGACCTCCTTATCAAGAGAGAGAAGATAGGTCCTTCTTTGCGGTTGAGGATTGAGGTGTTCTTATTTGGATTTATACTGATTGGTTTTCACTTTCTCTTTATCTTTTTTATGTCTTTTACTATGGTTTCATAGAAGACTAGATGATTCTACTCTGTTTTAGGTGTTGTTGCTATCTTTTGGTTGAATGAGGCGGTTCTTATTGTTGTTCTCTTTGTCTCAGTTGTGGTGTGCTCCCTTTTGCGTAGTGTCTTGTTTATTATACTTCTCTTCGATGTTTCTTGTCTTGTCAGACTTTTTGTCTGATATAAAGATAAATTTCTTTGTTGTACGCCAACACCGATTCATAACTCCAATAAAAAACATTTACCCTATCTAACAAAAACATATATGATCAAAAATTTGTAGTCTCAAAAAATTATAATTCAATTAATGAAAATAATTATATCTTACGTATAACTAAATGTATAGAAAAATTGTAATTTAATTAATGAAAATGATAGTATATTACATATGATTAAACTTATAAAAATGTAATCTCAAAAGTTTAATTAATGAGAATAATGATACATTGTATGTGATCAAAGTATAAAATATTTTACAAATATTTAATGGCGAAAAAAATCTTAACAATTTAATTTTTTTTAAAATGATATCAATTTACATTTATTCTAATTAAAACTGACAACTTAAAAATAAAGATATCGATATCTACATAATTAAATTATTTTTAAACAAAATACATAAAAATATTATTGAAAAATAATATTCATGTTTTCATTATATCCTAAACCCTTTATTGTTTGGCTTATTATATTAGATTTTTAGATCTGCTTTTATGTTGGCCTTTTTAAAAATAGTTTGTAATATTTTTAAAAAATATAAGATAGCTATATTCTATTTTTAAAATATATTTACAAGAATTAGATGGAGAAAAGTTTAAAGTAGTGAATGATTTTTATTATCCTTATTAACAAATATTTATGATGGTTGTATTAAAGTGGGTCCCTTTGTTTGTTATTAAAAAAATATAAAGAAAAATATCATTTAAATAATGATTATTTATAGAGGTTATCTAAATAATTTTTTGATTATTGGTAAATATGAGTTTTGAAAGGACTTAACTCTTTTATAAAATAGACAGAAGAACAATGTTAAAGAAGTTAGAAATCAGAAAATAAGCTCATTGAGCTCTAAAATTATCCTGGAACGACACTGTCAAGCAATATGAAAAATGTAATGGGAAAACAACTAATAAAGAATAGAGAAACAAACAACTAACACAGGGTAAAGTCTTGGGAGAAAATCGAAACAAAAAAAGAAATCTAAAAAATAGGATGACGTAAAAGTACGAAGCTATTCGCATGCAAGCACTAATCTCCTTCCTTTGCAAGAGAGGAGATCCTCCATAATCCATTGAGATCCATTGCAAATCACTTATGTTACTTCCATCTTCAATCTTTTGGCCTCTGGTCTTTGCTTTCTGTGTTTGATTGTCGAACCTATATCTACCTTAAGATCATTTGGGTAATGAATTAAACATACATGAGAATTTTCTGATGGAAGCCTTCAAATTTAAATTGAAAATACAAGATTAAATTGTAAGTGGGTTAATCCCACATTAATAATACTTGTGAGACAAGAATTATTTATTAAACACTACAATCGCCAAATCATGTAAATAATGACTAAAATATATATGAATAAAAATCTTGCAAAAATTGAGCTTGGCAGTGAGATCAAGTGGTAGGTCCTGAGTACTTTATCAGTGCCCACCTAGGGATAATAGCCCCTAGGCCCCAGGGGACCGGTTACCCTTCTATTTACATAGTCGACTGGGTAGGTGTTCACCCTATGGGATGAATAAGCTCCAAGTTTCTAGGCCATACCTTGGTCCCCAGGGATTAAAAAAAAACTAAAAAAATTATTTATTGGTGCCCACCTACGTTCAATACCCCTTAAGCCCTAGGGGACCAATTACCCTTGCATTTACATAATTAGCTGAGTAGAGGGTGCTCATCTTATGAGTTGAATAAGTTCCAAGTCGTTGGGCCATACCTTGATCCCTATGAATTTTTTTTTAAAAAAAAAACTTACAAAATACTACAAAATTTAATATTTAATTATATTTATAAAATTAATTATTTAAAATTTATTAAAAGTGAATATTATTTGAAAATGTCAAATTAGATAAAATATTAAACTTTTTAAATCAATATTAAAACAAATAAATATTTTACAAAATATAATTAAATAATGGTTACGTAATGGTTAGTCATTATTTTTATATTGAAAAGTATTTATGGTTGAGTATTTGTCCACAAGCATAAGAATTGTAATGTGGTTAGTCTTGTAGTAAATGTTTTATATTTAATTGCATAAAATTGAATTAATTAAACCTAGTTTGTAACATATACTTAATAGGTGGTAACTCTCTTAACCAGACCATGTGATTAAGTTGCCTAACGTTAATAATGTTTATTCATAACTAATAAATGAATCATATTAGTTGTCTTAACCAGACTATGTGGTTAAGTTGTATAGCATTGGTGATATTTATTCATAATTGTGCATAATATTAGTGTTTTATTATATACTCAAGGACATTAGTTTTTATAATATTATAAAATTATAAATACAGACCACATTAACTACAATGTTGATAATGGTGGCCCAAATGGTTGGTTTATAAGTTAACAAACATTTATATAAAAAGCCTCGATCCATTATTCACACATGTTTTTGTTTGATGATAGATTACAGAGGGTGATTAAAAACATGTCATTACTTACATTTTACATTGTAATATTAAAATAATTCTGTAAAAGATTGAATATAAGTAACATATAAAATATCAAATTACATGAAATAATAGATAAATATACATATCATTTTGGCATTTTTTTATATTGAAACCCTACTTTTACATGGATTAGGTGTACAAAATGACATGAATTTCCATTTAATACTTTTACTTTACAATTTCCATTCACACTTATGGTATTTATTTTATAATTTCATGAACAACATTGTAAATATCACCCAAGGTACCAATAACGATGTTGATGGATGAAAAAATAAAAGGCTTGACAACCATAATACCTTTCAATGGCCTAGACTTGACGTGAATCCAAGCAAAGACCCACACATACTAGTATTACTTAAGTCCTCCCTTTAATAATATATTTGGATATTACCATGATCATAACATGGAGGGCACTCAATCTCTAAAAATAGATATACGATCTCACCATTAATGGAGGTTATAGAAAATAATGGCACTGGTTCTCCTCTTGTTTGTTTGGGAGCCACAAGTTTATTCTGACATGATCTCGCCATTAATGGAGACTATAAAAAAGAATGGTAGTGGATCTCCTCTTGTGAGAAAATGATGAACTCCCCGTCGATAGCCATAAGTCTATTCTAACACAAACCCAATAGGGATTGAAATTGCCTTGGAATTTTCAAAGTAGTTTGCTTGAATTTGTTGTCATTATGAATGTGATAGAATCTTGTGAAGCAAAAAAAATGTTACTCGATTTCCAAGGATTGTTTACACATGTCATTTGGGAGTTTGTTTTTAAAATTATGTATTACAATATTATTAAAAAATTGTTATGGTGGTATTTTCTAATTAATATCATTTACAATTGCATTAATATCATGTACTCAGTTTATCCTTAATACTTCTCTCCTAGGCCATGCTAGCACTATCCATTTGATTGTTCGGATTTGAAACTTGGCCCCTTGACCTCCTTATGCTTCTAGCTCGATTGAGTGGTGGAATGAGGCCATTTTTTGCACCACCACCTTCCTCTACCACTATGGGAAGCAAGTTGCATGCTAGGAAGCATAGTGTTGAGGTTACACTCAAGGAATTCTAGAGGGTCTCCTCCCTTATTAAGATTAATCTTTTTGATACTCATTTATAGAATCTTGCTACCTCCCTTAAACACCACAATAAAGTGGCAGATAGCCACGCAGCTAGATGGCACAATTGTGCATGACTACATTGGGTCAAGGTTGGAGACAAATCTTGAAAAGAATTCTTCAAGTCCCTTAGGGCCAAACAACCATATCATCATATCAAGGCCATAAATTCATCACAAAATAGGCTCACCTCCCTCCCAAACATCGCCTTAGCTTTCTTGAAGCACTACCAACTAGTGTTCAAAGCCTAGGAGGTCACAAAAGAAATCTATCGAGCTCTGTGAAAAAGCCTCAATGTGGTTCCTCTTAAAGTTAAATCAATTAACCAACGACTATGTGACTTGCCCATGACCCTCCAAGATCTCACATAGTCCCTCCAATGTATGAGCAATGATAAGGCCTTGGGCCTTTATGGTTTCCCATGTGAATTTTATAAGGCTACATGGGAGTTTGTAGGGTTACACTTGCTTCAGGTTTATAAAGAAGCCCTACCAAGCCATTCTTTGGGATCTTTAGTTAATCAAGATGATATTTAGTTTATACCCAAAATAGGTGATCTAGAACTCATTACTAGTTGGCAGCCCATCACTTTGTTGAATGCCTCCTACAAATTTTTTGCCAAAGCTCTTGGCAATTGGCTCCACTTTATTCTTCTTGCAATTGTTAGACTTGAACAAACTAATTTTATTCGAGGGAGGTATATTCTTGATAATCTCATTACCATCTGATAAAAGCTTCTCCCTGATGTTATGCTTCATAATCTTGGCTTGCAACTACCTCAAGAATGATGGAAGGACTGGCGATGGAATTGTGCCACCCATTTTAAAAGTTATTCTCCAATCCTTTTGTACCAAGTTATGAGCCCCTTTTCCCCTGCTCTTTGCAAGTTGAATAGGCGATGGGGGCTTAACTCCTCCCCCAAACTTGGTCTATTAGACTCAAAAAATATAGAATACCAAAATGGAACCTAAACTCATCTATTTCCTTTGGTGTTTTGTTTATCAAGGTCTCCCACTCGAAGAGTGGCTCTCTCACATGAGCATTGCTCTACCCAAGTGTCATGCCTGCCAATGGCCTGCATCATTCAAGCATCTCTTTTGGTCTTACCCTCGGGCCCAATTCACTTGGAATTGGATTCATACTCTCTTCCAACCTTATCACCTGGAACCCTTTTCTTAGTGACTTGCTCTTATGGGGGACTCAACCAACTGGCTAGCTTCTATGACTTTTATGTATATTTTTTTAGAGCCATTATTCTTTTCTAGTTATGGAAAGCCATAAATAATGTTACATTCAACAATGATCGATGTTATTGCCAATTTTTTATTAATGACAAGGTTTTTATTATTTCATCAGCTTGCATGCAAATTCAAGCCCAACATACAAGGTTGCAATGGAAGTTTGCCACCTCCAAGAGCTACTAGACCATTAGGGTAGTGGCCCATGCACTGTGAGTTGAGTGCCCCAAATGGGCCGCCCCTAGAATTGCCACCAACACCTTCGAGGAGGTACAAAAGCTAGTTGCACAGTCATAGCCATTTTTCCCCTTGTTTTCATCTAGGGGGTGGGGCTTAGCATCATCGCATGGTAAAACTGACACAACTCACAAATAAAGGCTCTCTCACTGGAATTGTTCATTAGGTGTACCTATTGATCACTGGACTATTGATATGACCTTAGACCCCCTAGATAGATGGGTGGCCACAGATCCTCCTACTACAGAGTCTTCTACTTGGGCGTCTCTACCACCCAAGGATGATCCTCTACCTCCTCCCCCAGGGTCTATTGTGTGGACTTAATTTATGTGTTGTAGTTTAGTTTTGAGTGTCATGTGTTGTCCAACCTTTTTGTTTCCCATTTTTCCCTTATTGAGTCGAGTTTTTTCTTCCACCGAATAGTTTGAACTGTGAATACCAATCGACTACTTAACTATGTAACCTTCTTATATATATATATATATATATATATATATATATATATATATATATATATATATATATATATATATATATATATATATATATATATATATATATATATATATATATATATATATATATATATATATATCATGAAGTGTTCCAATAGTAAATCTTCCATTTATTCAATGTCAACCGACTCTTCAATTGTCCTACATATGGGTTGGATTCCAGGTTGTTACTCTCATAAATCCTCCCCTCTTAATAAATAATAGTTGGAAGTCAACTGGTCCACAGGAAAAAAAATGAAGTCCCAAATGCCAAGTGGGAAGTATTCACCAACTCCAAATAAAATGAAATCCGAAGTAGCCAAATAAAAACAAGGGCTACGTAGCGGCTAGTCCCTACCATTTTAGTTGAGAAACAACTTTATATAATTGCAATATAGTAGAAATACTAAATTTCAGTTATAATTATCCTAATACAATTTAACGATATTTTGTATAATTATGAAATGCTATAATATAGTGTTAATCTAATCTAAAAATAATAATAAAAACATTGTTGAATGTTCTAGTATGAATTTGTACATTGGATGATATTTTTAATATATATGCTTGCCATTGTTGTATAAATTGTTCTTGAGTTTAAGATTAAAAAACTATAATTTGTTGAATACATAAATATTAAATAATTAAAAAACTAAATGTTAAATATATCCAATCAATTTGATAATGTTAATAACATAATAACTACTACTTTGTATTTGAATCATTTTAATATTCATACAAAGTTCATAATCTAATTAATTTTATTGGGTAGTTAAATTACAAGAACAAGTTTATTGATGTAAAGTTCATAATCTATTTTTTAATTTTTCAGTTTAAAATTGTGATCTCATTTTTCATATCTAAATATTTCAGATATGAATTATTGATCTTGATTCTTTAATTATATATATATATATATATATATATATATATATATATATATATATATATATATATAAAAATTGTACACACAAATATATATATATATTTAAATTTATTTTTGATAAAGCATGATATAAATACATTGAAATATATAATTTAAATTAAAATAAATATTTGTATGTATAAATAATTGGTCTTATATTTTTGTAAAGTTTATAATGAAAATACGAGAAATAAGAAATAATGTTAAATAAATCTAAAAATAAATTTTTATTGGAGTTATATTTGATTGACCAAGTTTAGATAAGATACATTACTTTAAAAACTTTAAACCAAAAATAAAACATCTAAATTAATATTATTAAAAATGTTTAGAACAACTTATTAATAATGATGATGATGATGATGATGATGATGATAGAAAACTATATACATTAAAAATATATTGAAAATAATAGACAAAATAAAAAATTAGAGTTTAAATTTTTTTCAAATAATATTTAAATTAAAATAGAATAATTTTAATACTAAAAATTATTAACATCAAAGATTTAATTTAAAAGAGATACCATAATTTACTTATTATCAGTTTAATAAATAAAATCGCTTTTACAATTAGGAATCGAATAAAACAAATAATTTTTTTTATTTTGATCAATAAAAAGTTTTGAAATAATATAATTTTTTTTGAAGAAATAGGTGGGTTTTCAAAGACAGCCTAACTATATATATTTAAATTTTGTTATTTCCAATTTTTTTACATTATTAAATTTGTATCTTCAAATTTATATTACAAGATACATAATTTATATTGCAAGATACATATAAATTAAATTCATATTGTAATATATATTGTAAATTCAAACAAAAACAATTTACACATTGTAAATTTATTGCATAATGATAGTGTAGTAAGAGTAAACATAGAAAGATTTGAATTCTTAGTAAATATTAATTTAATAAAAACCATATTATTGGAGTGATTGTTTCAACACTTTGTGTAATTATCGGAATAATAGAATATCCTATAAGAACATATAATGAAATATTCTTAAATATTTAATGTTAAACTTTAGAATTCATATAGTGTTATATTATTTCAAAACTTTTTACTGGTCATAATAGAAAAATTATTTGTTCAATCGATTCTTATAATAATCTATAGGGCAAGCAGGGTTCTAGGTGGGTGGAGAGCATCTTACTTGCCCCAGAACAGGGGTAGAAAAGCCGAACTTTGGGATTGAAAAACTAAGAAAACTCTTTTTGGGCCGTTGGTCATGTCGATTGTCTTTTATGGGTGTGAGGTTTGGGGGAACAACGTGTCAAACCACAAGTGGAAACAACTTGAAAGAATTCAAAAAGACCTTATTACCAGTGATTTTAAAATCAAATCAACGATCCCCTATGAGATTCTTTTAGCAGAAGCTAGTTTGTTCCCACTAGAGGCATCAACGATTATGAGACTTTTAAGTTACTTTAAAAAGGTGGAAAATATGGATGAGCATCATTGGCCCAAAATGATGTAGGGGGAGAGACTTGACTGTAGGAAAACGACGTGGATGAAGCAAAACAAGAAGTGGATGGATAAGTGGGACATTAGCTTGCTTGATTGTCCTAACAATAAGGAAGAAATAAAAAAGTTTGTATTAGATAAATTTAGGCTTCTTATGTGGTCAAATCAGATTAACAAAAAAAGAGAGTTTAATATTAGAGAGTTCAATCCTTCGAGAGAGCATGGGGAAAAAGAATATATGTGCACTACTCTTAGGGGAAATGTAAGGATTTTAGTGGCTCAACTAAGGATCGAGGCGCATCATCTTAGATGTGAGATGGGTAGGTGGACGATTCCCAAAGAAGAGTGGGCCGAAAGATCGCGCATTTTTTACAACAAAGGGGTGGTTGAAATGAAATGGCATTACATCACTGAGTGTGCTTCATATGTGGATATTCATGATCAATTTGATAACCCCTAGGATGTGAACAACTTTAGTGAGTTATTCAAGGAGCCTCGATTCCTCAATACGAGTTCACTAATCAAGATTCATAGCAGAAAATGTGATATGGAAAGGAGATTGAAAATATCTTTAAGGTTTCTTCTCAATTTCCTTAGGCTGCTTGACCTCGTAAACATCATTAAAATCTTTCATTCATTCAACCCATAGACTACTTTATCTTGTAAATGTTATTAAAATATTTTGTTTATCTAGTCAATCATTGAATGGCAGCACTCTTTTTCACTTTTTCCACGTGGGCAACCATGGAAACACATGTTTTGCACATTTAAAAATTCAACGCTAGCGGGCTGTCGACACATAGTTTTCTGCCACCCAAAAAAACAAAAATAAAAACAAAAAATAGAACTCCAAATTTTGTTCCCTTAGTTTGGGGGGAATTGAAGGATTCTAGAATCACCGACACTTATTTAATCACATTCCCTGGATTCACATGCAATCTTCTTATTGGATGCGACCTTGAATTGGGTTCTTAGTTTGTTCAGGGAATTCAGGATTTTTCATTACCATCAGTGACTGAACTGGGAATCTCTAATTTTTGATGAAATCACTGAAACTGTACACAACTTGTTAGGCCTATAGTGGGTATTTGGTAGTTATCTCATTTCAATAAGTTTTGATTAGTACATAAACTTCTCAAAGTCTTGAGGTAGTTTAGTAGCCATGGGGGGAGGCAAGAGAATAACAGAGAGGAAGAAGCTCAAAGTCCTCTGTCTGCATGGGTTCAGGACAAGTGGAAGCATTCTGAAAAAACAGATTGGGAAATGGGATGAATCTATGCTTGAAAGGCTGGATCTCTACTTTCCTGATGTCCCTTTTCCAACTGAAGGGAAATCAGATGTGGAAGGACATTCCCCCCCTCCTTACTATGAATGGTTTCAGTTTAACCCTGTGATTTTTCTTTCCTTACCAACTTATCTCAATTCTAAAATATTGGGAGCCATTGGGTGGCTCATGTATTGGGTGCCTTGTTTTTTGTTGCAGCTCTTCACAGAATACCGAAACATGGATAAATGCCAGTCCTACATAGAATATTATATGATAAAACACGGTCCCTTTGATGGCTTACTTGGGTTTTCTAAAGTATTTAATTTTATTTGCACTGTAATAAAACATGTTAATTTTTTTGTCTTTTGTATATTGAAGTTAATTGATTTATCACGTCTTTATTTTATTCAGGGTGCCCTTCTTTCAGCTGGTCTTGTAGGCCTCCAATCAAAGGTAAGTTTCAAGCTCTTATATATATATATATATAGAGAGAGACCCCAGGAGAGCATCCTAGCCCATCAAAAAAATAAAGGCTTTAAAGTGCCAGAAACTGTTAGCTATAGATTTGGTATTGTTTAAAACCTTGAAAATTTTATATAAATAGAACATATCCTGATCCTCAATTTCTCCATTTTGTTTGGCAGGGGATGGCTCTCACTAGAGTTCCACCAGTCCAATTTTTGATAATTGTTAGCGGAGCAAAGTTCAAAGGATTGCATATTTTACAAGTTGCTTATTCTACTATTGTCACATGTCCATCCATTCATTTTCTAGGTATGCAGCTGCACTAAATTCATCAAGTGGAGTATATGGATTTATGTTTTCAGCCCTTTGATCCCCGTATTGGCCTTTGGCCTCTGTTATGAAGCAACAATATTTTATTTCCAAAATGTTAATTTTTCACAAAATTGCTTGCAGATTTCCCTGAAGCTCTTGTTGAGTTGTGGAGCTAAAAGCTTCACTGGATGTGCTAATGTGGAGATTGCTGGGTTACACAGTAACCGACATCGATCAGAGCCAACTAACATCAGTTATCTCCAGCTACACAATAACTGGCATCGATTAGGGTCGGTCGGTATCATTCACCTTCAGACTAACATCGGTCATCTGTGTGTTTCCAGAACTGTTCTAATTTTAGGAGAACATTTAGTTTGCATGTAAAGACTAAAATTAGTCTTGAGTCTGCATTTCTAATTATTGTTTGCTTTCAATCCTATTTAAGAGATCCATGGGGTAGTATTGTAAGAGGAGGAAATAACAACTCAGTGATTGAGTTGATTGTAATTGATTGAGAGAGAGAGAGAACTCTTGAGGGAGAAAAACTGTACATCCAAGAGGTGTGAGGAGAAAGAGATTCTTTATTGTATTTTCTTCTGAAAGAGTTTAATACAAGATTGGTTGTTTCTCGTATCTCCTATTCTTTGCTATTTCTGATTTCTACTTACTTATTACTTCTAGTTTAATTCCATGTTTAGTTGCTTATACAAAAGTAATCAATTGTACTCTAAGGTCCTAACAAGTGGTATCAGAGCAGGTTAGTGTTTGTTGATTATAGAATTCACTCACAGGGATTTATGATTGAGTGGGAGCAAAGCAATGGCAGAAGAAAGTAAATTAAGAACAGAGAAATTCAATGACAAGAATTATCAATTATGGAGGATGCAGATAGAATATTATTTGTATCAGAAAGATCTATATTTACCGTTGGGTGGGGTTTCAAGTAAGCCCACAGATATGCAAGATGAAGAATGGAATGTTCTTGATGGAAAGGCTCTAGGATCTATAAGGTTGAGCCTAACATCTTCTATGATTTCCAACTTATCATAGGCAAAGACAACGGTAGAGTTAATGGATACTTTGGCAAATTTATATGAAAAACCCTCAGCTTCAAATAAGGTATATGTTATGAAGCAATTATTTAATTTTCAAATGCAGGAACGTGAATCTGTATATAGTCATCTTAATGATTTTCATGAAATTGTAAATTAGTTAAATTCAGTCAAAATAGTTTTTGATGATAAAATTAAGGCTCTCTTAATCTTATGCTCTGTACTTGAAACCTGACATAGCTTGGTAATGGTAGTTAATAATACTGCATCTGCTTCAAATATATTGAAAGTTGATCATGTTTTTAGTGTAATCTTGAATGAAGAAATTCATAGGAAAAGCATAGGGGAAACATCAGGTAATGATTTAAGTATTGAAAGCAAGGGAAGGCAAAGAGAGAAGGGGAAGCAAGAGAAATCAAGGTCAAAGATGGGAAGTAGATCCAAATCCAGAAATGGAAGAATAACCTGCTAAAATTGTGGAAAGAAAGAGCATGCAAAGAAAGATTTTTGGTTGAAGGATAACAAAGAAAATCAGCATGAAGGTAATAAAGAAGCAAAATTTGTAGGTATTGTTGCACATGATGCTCTTATATTTTCTTTGGATAATAATGTAGAATCATGGGTTTTAGATTCTGGTGCCTCTTTCCATGCAACCCCAAATAGAGATTTTTTCAATGATTATGTCTATGGAGACTTTGAAAAAGTTTATTTAGGGGATGATGAGCCTTGTCAAATTGTTGGCAAAGGAAAACTATAGCTAAAATTATAGAATGGCAACACAATGGTGTTGAAAGATGTCATGCATGTACCCATCCTGAAGAAGAATTTGATTTTTGCAAGAAAGTTGGGTGATGAGGGTTGCACAGTAACTCTCACAGTTGAATCTTGGAAAGTTTCCAAGGGTGCACTTGTATTAGCCAGAGGTAAGAGAGTAGGTACACTTTATCTATCTACTTATATTACTGATTATTCTCCTTTGATTTTATCTACTTCAGATGTAGATGCAAAATTGTGGCACTGTAGGCTTGGTCACATGAGTGAAAAGAGAATGAATGTTCTTAAGTCAAAAGGTAAGCTTTCAGATTTGAAAAGCATAGATCTAGATTTTTGTGAGCATTGTATTTTTGGAAAACAGAAGAAAATGAGGTTTCTCAAAATTGGGTCAACAAAGAAGAAGCACAAGTTGGAGCTTGTTCACACAGACGTGTGGGGACCAACTCAGGTAGCTTCTATTGGAGGATCATAGTATTATATTTCTTTCATTGATGATACTACAAGAAAGGTATGGGCTTATTGCATAAAGAGGAAATCTGATGCTTTTGACACATTTAAGAAATGGAAAGCTTTGGTTGAGAATAAAATAGGTTTGAGATTGAAGTGCCTTAGATTTGACAATGGTGGTGAGTACTACAGCAATAAATTCAATAGTTACTATTCTATGAGTGGAATACGTAGGGAAAGGATGGTTCCAAGGACACCTCAACAAAATGGAGTTATTGAAAGGATGAATAGAACAATAATGGAGCGTGCACAGAGTATGAGATTGTATGCTAGTTTGCCCTTATAGTTTTGGGTAGAAGCTGTAGATACTACAGTTTACCTGATTAATAAAGGACCTTCTAATGCATTGTATGGTGAAATTCTAGAAGAGGCATGGACAAGTAAAAAGGTAGATCTTTCATTTCTCAAAGTTTTTGGTTCTGAAGCTTTTGTGCACATTGATAAAGAAAATAGAATGAAGCTGGATGCTAAATCTATGTGGTGCACTTTCATTGGTTATGGTTTTGGAGATTTTGGATTCTAACTATGGAATTTAGAAACTAACAAAATTATTAGAAGTTATGATGTAGTTTTCAATGAGAATGTGATCTACAGTGATCAGCTCAAGAGGCTAAATAATTTTGAGCAGGGCAATCTTGATTTGGATGAGGTTATGATCCAAAATGAGCTCACGAGTAAAAATCATCACTCACAGGAAAACACAAATACCGACGTCGATCAAGCAGAGACTGATGTTGGTCAGATAGGAACTGACAGCAGTTAGGTAGGAACCGACGTCGATCAGACAGAGACTGATGTTGGTCAGGTGGAATAGACATCAGTTGGGTACAGACCGACATCAATTAGAGATGACTAGGATCAGTCACTGTCAAAAAATTTGGGCAGACAACAAGCTGTAAATGAGTCTCAAATGCCTATGAGGAGGTCTGAAAGGGTAAGTAAACCTCCAATTCGTTATTCCCCTTCTTTATACTATGTGTTGCTTACTGATGGTGGAGAACTAGAAATTTTTGATGAGGTAATACAGGTAGAATCCAAGAAACAGTGGGAGCATAGCATGAATAGAAAAATTGATTCCTTGGAAGAGAACCATATGTGGGTTTTGGTTGAGTTACCAACCAGAAAGAAAGCACTGAAAAACAAATGAGTATATAGGTTAAAGGAAGGAGAGAATGGACAAATAAGACATAAGGCCAAGTTGGTAGTAAAGAGATTTGCACAAAAATTAGGTATTGATTTTGTTAATAAATTTTCTCATGTAGTAAAGATGACTTCTATTCGGACTATATTGTCTTTAGTTACTATTAAGGATTTGCATCTTGAGTAGCTTGATGTTAAAACAACATGTCTTCATGGAGATTTGGATGAAGAGATATATATGGATCAGTCGGAAGGTTTTGAGGTCAAAGGTAAGGAGAAACTTGTGTGCAGGTTGAAGAAAAGCTTATATGGTCTTAAGCAAGCTCCAAGACAATGGTATTTGAGGTTTGACAGATTTATGATAGAGCATGGCTTTAGTAAATGTCAATCTGACCATTGTGTTTATTTTACCAGATTGGATAATGGTAGTTATATTATCTTGTTACTGTATGTAGATGATATGCTTGTTGCAGGTTCACACATGCAAGAAATTACTGAGCTAAAAGTAAAATTAGCTCACACATTTGTCATGAAGGATTTAGGAGTAGAAAATAAAATCCTTTGCATGAGTATTAAGAGAGACAAGAAAAATCATAGTTTGATTTTGTCTCAAGAGGATTATGTGAATAAGGTGTTGGAGAGGTTCAATATGCAGGATGCAAAACTGGTAAGCACACCTATGGCTGGACACTTCAAGTTGAGCAAAGAATAGTGTCGTAAATCACATGATGAGGTTGAGTACATGAGTAGAGTTCCATATGCTTCAGTAGTTGGGAGCTTGATGTATGCAATGGTATGTACTAGACTTGATATTGCCCAAGCAGTGGGAGTTGTCAACAAGTTTATGGCCAATCCAAGAAAGGAACACTGGAAAGTAGTTCAGTGGATTCTCAGATATCTAAGAGGGACCAATAGTAGACATTTATGCTATGGAGGGTCAAACACTTCTCTACATGGGTATGTAGATTTAGATATGGCAGGTGACTTGTATGGCATGAGAAGCACCACTGGATATGTGTTCACTGTTGGTGGAACGACGGTTAGCTATATTTCAAAGTTGCAAAAGGTTGTTGCCATGTCTACTACAGAGGCAGAATACATTGCAGTCACAGAGGCTAGCAAGGAAATGATTTGGATGATTCAGTTCATGGAAGAGTTGGGAAAGGAGCAAGAGAGTTGTAGATTGTATAGTGATAGTCAAAGTGCAATTCATCTGGCAAAGAATCAACCTTTTATTCAAGAACCAAACATATACAGCTTAGGTACCACTTCATTAGACAGGTATTGGAGGATGGACAGTTGAAGCTGGAAAAGATCCATACGGATAAGAACCCTGTTAATATGTTAACAAAGCCGATAACAAAGGAGAAGTTGAATCTTCATTCAAATTTTGTTGGTCTTCAAGATTGAACTTGAAGATGGAGAAACAAGCTAGAGATGATTAGAGGATGTTGTTGTACAGGTACAGATGTAGCTATTTATCTCCAAGTGGGAGATTGTTGAGTTGTGGAGCTAAAAACTTCACTAAATGTGCTAATGTGGAGGTTGTTGGGTTACAAAATAATTGACATTGGTCAGAGCCAACCGACAACGATTAGGGGTCGACCGACATCGGTTATCTCCAGCTACATAGTAACTGGCATCGGTTAGGGTCGGCCGTCATCGGTCACCTTCAGACCAACATCGGTCATCTGTGCATTTCTAGAACTATTCTAATTTTAGGACAATTAGTTTGCATGTAAAGACTAAAATTAGTCTTGAGTCTAAATTTCTAATTATTGTTTGCTTTCAATCCTATTTAAGAGACCCATGGGGCAGTATTGTAAGAGGAGGAAATAACAACTCAATGATTGAGTTGATTGTAATTGATTGAGAGAGAGAGAAATCTTGAGGGAGAATTACTGTACATCCAAGAGGTGTGAGGAGAGAGATTTCTTCATTGTATTTCCTTCTGGAAGAGTTTAATACAAGATTGGTTGTTTCTCGTATCTCATATTCTTTGATGTTTCTGATTTCTAGTTACTTATTACTTTTGGTTTAATTCTGTGTTTAGTTGCTTATACAAAAGTAATCAATTGTACTCTAAGGTCCTAACAGCTCTTGAATTCTTTAATAAATTATTAATGTCAAGGTTATAACAATAGTAATGCTAGAATATATAACAATCTAAATAGTGAAGGAACATTAAACTAAGGATGGCCTCACTCATACCAAATATTTGATACTTTTATATTGTGAACAGTTTGATTATATCTACATCTATATCATTCTTTCATGCATGTATAGTTGTGAAGAAGATTTCTAGGTCCTGGAAATAGTTCACATCATAAAGAAGCCACATAAGAAAAGGTCAGCCTTAACAAATATTTTGGTAACACCATGTAGTTTAAAAAATAAAATTGATAATATACCATTCAATATCATTGTAATCAAGGTTCACTACAAAGAAAACACCAACCTTGAAAAAGGCGGTTTAGTTTGTCATGTTAATATTGTCATAATAAAATAAATGTTTGGTAGCATATATGCTTCACCTTCCATTCTAATTTTATCCTCATACCTTTCTCTTTGAACAACATGTCGGTTACACTTTCAAATTGCTGGGCTAGCTTATCATCCAGCTTTGGATCCCCGACTTTGTTTTCTATAAACATAGGAGTGTAAGTTGACTATGCCATTGATGCTCTAGAAGGACTTGACATCATTAACTTTTGTTTTTGGGCATATCTCTACAAAATTTTTATGAAAGGGTATGCAACCATATCAATGCCAATAGAGAAGCTGCTATGCAAATATACATGGTTTTGAGTGGATAGAAAAATGCTAATCAATATTTATAAAGCTGAAATAAAGGCTAGTAACTAAACCAATTTTAGTTTTTATTGACTGGAAGAAGCCATTACACATACATGTGGATGCTCCTGGTACCATAGTATGAGTTATATTAGCATGACTAGGTGAAGGTGGGTTGGATCATCTCATACATTTTTTAGTAATAATCTATCAGTTACATAAAATAACTATAAAACTATTAAGAGAGAGAGAGGCATTAAATATGGTGTTTGTGATACAAATTTTTAACATTACTTGTTGGATACACTATTTGAGTTCTTTAAAGGTCATCATGCCTTGAGACATATAGTTAACAAGCTATTGTTGGGAGGACGAATATCTTAGTGGCTTATGCTATTTCAAAAATTTCAATGCCACATCAATGTCAAGTCAAGCTGAGAAAATATGGATCTAAATAATCTAATCAAGTTACACAATGTAGATGATCCAGAAGAAATAGAAGATGAATTCTTAGATGCACACTTATTCAAAGCTACTGCAATCCCAGATAATATGAAAGACATTACAAATTTATTAGATTAAGGAACTTTCCTTGTATGCTATATGGACTAGGATAAAAATAAAATTGTCACCCAAGCTATACCTTATAGTCTCATAAATGGGTTTTTATACAAGCTAGGTAGAGATGATGTCCTATGCAAAGTAGCACTAGAGCATGAATGACCACAACTTATTCAGGAAGCTCATCAAGGTATTAAAAGGTGTCACTTTGTAGGTGAAGCCACTGCCAAAAAAATCCTATAGGGTGATCTTTGGTGGACTACCTTGTTTTAGGATATGCATATAATAGCTAAGCATTACAATATCTATCAATGAATGGGCAAGCCAAATAAATGTGATGAAATACCTTTCATTCTTATTTTCATAGAACAATTGTTTGAACAATTGGGAATTAACTTTATTGGGCCTATATCTCCTCTTAGTAAGTAAATTCATGCGTGGTATGTCATTACTATAACTGGTTACTTCACCAAATGGGTAAAATAAACTATGACCCCAAGTTATGGTGTAAAGGATACTACCAAGTTCCTATATGAAAATATAATCACAAGATTTGAATGCTTGATCAAGCTCGTTAGTGATAGAGTAACACATTTACTCAATAATACTATCAAAACTTTAACTGAAGAGTTTATGATATCATAACACAAAATCATGGCTTATCATCCATAAGTAAATGCATAGGATGAAACATCAAACAAGGTATTGGGGAAAATGCTAACAAACATTAGTAATGTGCAAAGGGATGATTGGGAGGATCACATTCCTATAATTCATTTCACATGCAAAACAAATTACAAGTGTGTAATAGGATTCACTCCCTTTCAGCTTGTTTATGGTCTTGAAGTATTAATGCTTATAGAATACATAGTTCCAAGCTTGTTATTGTAATAATTATGAGGCTTGGTGATAACGACTCTCTAAAGTAAAGGGCATCATACTTGGTTAAAATGGAATACATTTTACAAAGGGAACTATGGACATATGAGATACATAAGGAAAGTTATAAAGTATGTCATGATTGTAACTTGCAATCCAAATAATTCTATTTTGGGAAAGTGGTATTGACATATGATAGTAGGTTCAGGGCATTCTTGAGAAAACTACATATTAAATGAAAAGGACCCTATATTATACATGAAGTTTTAAAACAAGGTACTACAGTGATAAAAGATTTTCAAGGAACCATATTTCTAGGATGAATAAATGGCTATATGTTTATGCCTTACCACCTTTAATCTCTATCATTTTGTTAATGAAATGGGTGGGTGCTTTGTAGTACCATGTAGTTAAGTTTTTGTTTAATGTTGTTTGTTTTTATTGGTTTGTTTTATTTAGGGTTTTGCATTTATATAATGTAATAGCTACATTACAACACATCATAACTGGAAAGGAGTAGTTACAGACATAAGGTATGATCAATTTCCAAAGATAGCCTAAGGAAGGATAGCTATCACCAACTACCAAAGGTCATGAAATAAGTCCAAGAAGGTGATAGAGATAAGATAGGTACAATGAAAGAATGAATAATGATCATTAGAGACCATTAATGACAAGGAACTTGAATATATTAATTTCTTCCCAAGGTGGATTGAGTGGGCAATTGATATATGGCATCATAAAATAAATAGGGTAGATGAAAAGATATCACATCACATTAATAAACTACCAAGAGATCAATCAAGGATTTTAGATGAAAAAAGGTCACTATTAGATCAAGTTGCACCAAGTAAGATTAAATTTGGGAAGGAAAAAACATGCACAAACAATCAACACATTTAAATTAATCGACAAGATGTATTTGAGTGCTAAAAACAATATAAAGAGGGGTGTAAACAACACACAAACATTACATACTTCTAATAATAAATGAATTTTGTAATCTACATTCCAAACATTTTCAAGGACACTGATTACATATAAGAGCTCAAGAAAGCAAAACAAATCTTCATCTTATGTATCGACTAGAATAATGGAGTGAGGTATGTAATGGTTAATAAGATAATTTTTATAGTCAAATCATTGTCAAGCTATCTTATGGTCAAATTATTATGAAACTATCTAATGGTAAATTTGATAAGGTGACACTTACCCTCCTAAGTATATATAACTAAGGAGATACTCATTTTTCCTAAGATATTATAATTTGGATTGATGTCTAAACTATGACATGAGTTACAAGTTTACCAAATCATGGAAAATCTATTTTGGAATACAAGACCACCACATCTCCCATTCATTCAAACATCAGGGAAAAATACATAACTAGGGTAGGGAGAGGAGTACCAATTGATTCCATAATGTATGATTCAATTCACCTTTTGGTCAAATTCATCACAAATAATTTTTGGTGGACAAGAAAGTAGGATAAGTAGGGAAAAAGGGGTCATCAATATCACGTATCACATGCTAATCCTACACAAATATTTTAATTAGATCAAGTTTTTGTCATCATAAATAACTATTAATATTGAGAAGGTTCTCATAAGTACTTCATATAATTTCTAATATTAGTTTTTGGTCTTGATTTTATGTTTTACATATTGAAAATCCCTAGAAGGACCTATTGATGTCACTACAAATTTTTGTCCCATCATCACCTTCACAAACATTACATGGACAAAAATAAGGCAATATTATGAATAATTGGGTAGGTTCAATTCATGGTTGATTGAGGCCCTAAACTTAATTAATTATCACCCCCTAATCACTTAGTATGTCATGAAATATATAGGGTAGCATACATCAGTAAAAAAACTACATAATGGAGTGAAAATCAAAGTGCATGAACTATCAACTCCAACTATGACCACAATGTCATTTTTCATCACAATGTTAGGTGTGCAAGTAGAAGTGTGGAGGTAGAAAGCTTTAACTGCAAGGTCTATGCAACCACTACAATATATTCATCTATAAGGATAAAAACCAATGTCTTAATAGGCATAAATTCAATATTAAGCACAACCTCAAGCCCCACCTTAAACATCAATAGCCTTATCATAGTAATATAAAGGCAAAAGAAAGGCACCTGTGTGGTGAACCTCACCACCACCACTAAAGAAGAGAGCGTGTCAGATAAATTCATGTCTGGACAATCCAAATGTCCCAAGTATAGTGGGTGAGTGAGACTTACTAGAGTTAATAGTGTAAGATCAGGAAGTCTTGAATACTATATTGGAATATATTTGTAATGATTTATATGATGAGGAAGAAAAGGAATCATTTTTATGGAAGGTAGTACACACATGTCCGTTGCATAACTAGGTAAGGAAATACCTATGGTTTGATATTACTCAACCCTAACCCTCTATTATTGTTGATATCATAGGTCAAGAATAAATTCAATTCAAGTTGGTAACCAAAATATTTCAAGTAGATCTAACTATAAGATCATCCACTATGTATATGGTCAGTATACCATAATGGGAAATCCCAACACAACCATTGATGAAAAGACCACACACACACACATATTATCAACCATTTTAAGCTATAAGGGAAATAATGTTGTATTTTGGGGAACCAATAGTTTTTAGTAGTGCAAAACCATCATAAGATGCACAACAACAAACTCAAACTCAAGCTGTGAAGAAATAAAAATAGATCCTAACTCCACCAACCACATCTAGGAAAAAGATATTTATAAATAGAGGTATGGTTTTAGAATTAGAGTCTTTTAAATAAACTATAGCATCGACTAATCTTGATGTCCTTGAATTCAGGGAAGAGTCTCAAAAAATAATTAGGCTAGATTTGGCACCTAAAAAGGAAACTACATAGAAAACACATGATCTAAAGGATGTGCAAAGGAAAGAAGATAGGAAGTAGAAAAAAGAAGAGGAAAAGTTCCAAAATCAAGATGAGGAAGTAGAGGATGTGATGAAGTAGGCTGAAGAAGTGGAGGAAAAAAGAAAGCAATAGGAACAAGCACCAAGGTAAATTTTAGCGGCCCATATATAAATTAACTTGGGTTTTATTTAGAAAATATTTAAGTATGTATTTTGAAATTATGGTTAAAGTTAACAGATGATGTTTAGGTGAGAAGGAAAATGGATAGGCAAATCATAATAGGACATAGAATCCACATGGTCATGTGACTATATAGAAAACCCATAAATAGACTATGCCTTATTTTTATATGGATCACACCTCTTCACCACTAAGTGATAGAGTTGATGGTGAATGATAACAATGCTAAAAAATTATATCTAAGTTGTCATCTGATATCAATACTATTAAATGACAATAATGTTATGGTTTGATAGTAATATTGTCAAATGATAGAAATGTTTTCATTTAAAATTAATGTTGTCAAATAATAATAATGATATCATTTCATAGAAATATTTCCAAATGACAATAATGTTGTCATTCAGTAGCAATGTTATTGTTCAACAACATTTCTATTAAACAATAAATACTATTGTTAAATGATAGCATTATTGTCATTTGATAATGTTTCTATCATTTGACAGTGTTTCCATCATTCAGTAGAATTATTGTCGAGAGACAACATTATTGTCATTCAATAGTATTGATATTATTTGAAAACATTACTATCATTCTATAGCTTTGGTGTCACTTGACAACATGCTATCATTTGAGACCATCGCATGACACTTCCTTCATCCCTTTCCTACTACTAAAATTACCATTATGAGTATATGAGAGGACGTTTGTTTACATATAATGGTGAATAATCTCATATTTACTTTTGATGGAGTGGTGAGTTATATTTATATGTATGAAATTTATTTTAAATAATAGGTAAGTTGACTTCGAGAACTAACTTATACCTAGATAATTTAAGCAAATCCACGTTGTTCACCGCCCCCTAAAAATAACCAAATACCAATTTATAAAACCAAAATATTTATGAATTAACAAAGGATAGATACTAAAATTTACCATAAAAAGAACAAATAAAATAATAAGAAGTGTAGATCACAAATGAAAGAAGGATAAAGAGGCAAAATCTAGGGCTCAAGCTAAACAATAGGCCAAAGACAAGCAAGCAAAAAAGTAGTTACTACGTAAGCACCTAGAGATAAAGATAAGGCTTATGAGGATCATCATAAGAAATAAAAGGAGGTCAAACATGAATTTGAAGCCCAAGTATTTATGGATAAACCCAAAGCTGAAGCCAAATATAAGGCTAAAGATGAGGTGAAAGTTAAGGTAGAGGCTAAAGCTAAGGTTGAAACTATAGATAAATATGAAAAGGAAAAGGAGGCCTGAGATAAGGAAGATGCAACGTGATGTTCTAAGAGAAAAAAAGTGTGAAAGGGGAGGATTTACATTTGAAACTTTAGATTGATAATTGGTGGTTTTGGGATGTCTCCAAAACATCTACTTGGTGCACCTCTTTTCTGATAGCTTTGGATCAATTCACACCTTCTCTTGCAAAAATTTCAATGGCATACATGGCACTTGAAACCACTGTGATGGAAGCATCTTTGGATGTTTCTTAGTCACCTTTATCCAAGTAGATTGAAGGTGCTATTATCTTTCAGGATTCAGTTGCACAAAAAGCCTAAGACTTGGAGTATGAAGTTTTGAGGCTATATGAGGAAAAATTAAAATTGAAAAACTATCTTGCAAAGATAATTGATATCACTTATCCTACAATGGTTACATAAATTCTTGGTGACTAGGTAATGTCTAAGGATAATCAACTCATGAACTTATTTACGCAACTCACTAAGGACTGGTTGGATGCACAACTTCTATAAACACTGCGCACTCAAGACTAGGTTCTAAGGATGGAGACAAATGCAATTTATGAGTTGTTCAAAGAATATGAATAAATCCTAGATACTATTATGCACTTAGCTAAATAGATATCTCAAATAATACTAAACTGAAGTTAGCATCTCAACAAATATTTGTCTATTATGCAATTGAAGTTCACTACAGTATATAAAGTCAAATCCATAATGAAATATAAAATGAATAATGTGCCAACAATGAGTAGTGCACTCAAGAAAACTATTGGATTTTAGGGATAATACCATGTAAAATCTTTAGACTTGATATATAGGACAATGCACAAAACATTTGTCGCCATTCAAGCTCAAAAGTTTGTAAAATGATTAGATGATCTAGTGTTAGATATTTAGCTAAATATGTCAAACAAAAAATCACTAATATCCATTACAAAAGATGATGTGCAGAATTTGATTCTGATCTAGATTCCATTATGCATCTTGCTTTCTTTAGTGTATGAGGCCATGATAGACTGGAAGATTAGAAGTCAATATATTTCATAGGTCGATATTTTCATTTCTAAACTGGTGGATGAATGTTAATTTATTCCACCCCATCAAATCCAACAAGTTATATAGTAGAAGAAGATATTTATGTAGACACAAATAACAACTTAGCAACAACAGACCCCACTAGCAGACCTTGTGCACTCAGTGGATCTAGCCTAACCATAAGTAGAACAAAAATTAGACCATCTTCCTATATATTCAATCCAAAACATTATACCAACCTCCCAATAGGTAATATACACCATAATTTTATGTTTTCACAAGATTTTCAAAGTTTCTAGATAGTCTTAAGCATTAAGAGCAGGGCTAAAATGGTTTAAAACATGTAAAGGTGGCAACATAGTTATGCTAGTAAATTGAAAAATTGAAAGGGTGGTAGGATAGTATGCTACTTAGTTGAAAACCCAAAAGGGTGGATAAGTAGTGCATAATGGGTGAAAATCATACCACTACAAGAGAATCATCATGTGGTATAGAAATATAAGAAGATAATAGGCAAGGGTTTCAATACCATCAAAGAGGAAGAGGATTTCAAAGAGGATGAAGTTATGGAATTGGTAGAGGATGGTTTATAAACTAGCACAAATCTTATGTTTGTTACATATGTGAAGAATAAGGCATAGAGTTTTTGAGTGTACAAACTACTAATATCAAGAAAGGAGGCAAGAGGATCACCCAAGATTGAATTTAGTTGAAGATGAATCAAAAGAAAAAAATACTGAAGTTGTAGAACATGTGCAAAATAAAGAAGTTGGTGATGTATAGTAATGAACAAGTACCTTTCAAACAAGTTGTACTTTAGGAGGTAGGATATGCAAAGTAATTATAGATTGTGATAGTTGTGAAAATATGGTTTCTAAAGACATGATTGAGAAACTAGGTTTACAGTGTGAAAAGTATCATAATCCTTATCATATTTTATGGTTTAAAAAATAAAATGAAGTTATAAAAGATAAAAGGTGTTTAATAAAGTTTTCTATAGGTAAAATTACAAGGATGAAATATGGTGTGATGTAATACTAATGGATGCATGTCATGTTTTATTTCAAAGACCATGACAATTTGATAGAAAAATAATTCATGATAGAGCAAATAACATGTATAGTTTTTGAAAAGTTGGTATGAAATTAGTTTTATTACCTCTTAAAGGAGAAGGGTAGGCTGAAATCATGCTGAATACAAAAGAATTTATCAAAGACATGAATATGACACATTGCTTCTATGTATTAGTAGCAAAAAAATAAGACATAAAAGTTATGCAAATACCAGTAAAAGTAGAAGTAGTGTTGAAAGAATATGCAGATGTTATACCTGATGAGTTACTAGATGGTTTACCACCAAAGAAAGATATTCAACATTATATTGATTTGATTCCAAGATAATCTCTACCCAATCAAGAAACTTATAGGATGAGTCCAACTAAACATGCAAAATTGAACAAGTATATTACTGAATTGGTGAGGAAGGGTGTACTAATGAAGAGCATGAGTCCTTATGCAACACCAACATTGATAACTCTAAAGAAAGATGGAGGGTGGAAGATGTGTGTGGATAGTAGATCAATAGAAAAATTACTATCAAGTACATATTTTTTATACATTGTTTAGATGATATGATGGATGTTCTTTCAAAATTCAAAATATTTTACCAATATTGATCTAAGGAGTAGATACCATCAAATTTGGATTCATGAAGAAGGTGAATGGAAAACATCATACAACACTAGATATGCTTTATATGAGTGGATGGTGATGCCATTCGATTTATCTTATGAACTGAGCACATTTATGAGGGTGATGAACATAGTGCTATGAGAATATAGTGGTAAGTTTGTGGTGGTTTATTTTGATGATATTTTAAAATTTAGTAAGACTAAAATATAATACTTAAAACATTTGAGAATGGTATTATAATTGTTATTAAAAGAGAAGCTCTATGCAAGTTTGAAGAAGTGTAGGTTTATACAAAATAATTTGGTATTTTTAAGATTTATACTTTTAGCATATGGTATAAGAATGAATGAAGAAAATGTAAAGACAATTGTTGAGTGGCTTATCCTAAAGAGGATTACAAAGGTAAGAATTTCCCATGGTTTAGAAACATTTTACATAAAGTTTATTAAGAATTTTAGTAGTCTTATTGCACCAATAAAAAATTATATGAGATGAAAAGAATTTGTATGAATAAGGGAAACAACATAAAACTTTGAGTTGTTGAAGAATAAAATTATAGAAAAGCCTATTTTAACATTACTAGATTTTAGCAAAGTGTTTGAGGTTCAGTGTGATGCTTTGTTTATGAGAATTAGTGCTATGTTGAGTCAAGAAGGGAAGACAATAGCATATTTTAGTGATATTTGAATGAGGTAAGAATTTTTTTTTTGTACTTATGGTGTTGAATTTTATCCCATTGTACAATCATTAAGATATTAAAGGCATTACCTGGTGCCTAAGGAGTTTATCCTATTCACTGGTCATGAGGATTTGAAGTATGTTAACTCTCAAAAGAAGTTAAATAGTAGGCATGCAAAGTGGGTGTCTTTCTTATAGGTTTATACTTTTGTGTTGAAGCACAAATTAAGAAAATAGAATCATGTAGTTTATGCTTTGAGTAGGTGACTAGGGTTGTTAACTACTATGGTATGTGAAGTAGTTAGATTTGAATTTATTAAAGAAATATATGATATCGATCTAGATTTTGTTAAGGTAGTTGAACAACACAAGAATCCATTGATAGGTAATACAAGTAATGTTTATGAAGAGTATCTTATGTAGGAAGGTTATCTCTTCAAAGGGAAACAATTATGTATTCTAATTGAGTTTCTAAGAGACAATATTATAAGAGAATTACACAATGGCGGTTTGAATAGACATTTTGGTAATACAAAGATAATCATTGTCATGGAGGAGAATTATTTTTGGCCAAATATGAAAAGAGATGTGACAATATATGTTTTAAGGTGCAGGATATGTTAGGTGGCAAAATGATATGCAAAAAATATAGGGTTATACATGCCATTACCAGTTCCAAGAGGACCATGGACATATTTGAGTATAGATTTTGTATTAAGATTCCTAAAAAAATATAGAGGTAATGATTCAATTTTTATTGTTGTAGACAAGTTTTCTACGATGGCTAATTTTATTTTATATAAGAAAATGAATGATGTCACTAGAGTTGAAAACTATTTATAAGGATATTGTGAGGTTGCATGGTGTTCTAAAAACCATTACATCAGATAGGGATATGAAATTTATAAGCCATTTTAGAGGATTTTATGAAGAAATATGAGGACTAAGCTACAATTCAGTAGTGACTACCACCCCCAAATAGATGGACAGACATAAGTTGTAAATATGAGCTTGAGAAATTTATTGAGATGCACAGTTGGAGAGAAGCCCAAGTAATGGGACATGGATAAAATTTAAGCTAAGTTTGTATATAATAGTTCAATGAATAGATCAACATGAAAATCAACATTTCAAATTATTTATGGGAGAAATCCTATGAGTGATTTAGATTTGGTACAGTTACCAATTTTAGAATGAGTTAGTGATGATGCAAATTTATTTGGATAACATAAACATTAATTACAATAAGTAAGAAAAAAGTTGTAAGAAAATAATGAAAAGTATAAAGCAACAACAAATTTTAGAATAAGGTAAAAATATTTGAAAAAGGAGATTTAGTGATGGTTTACTTGAGGAAAGAGATATTTACAAAAGGCACATATAAAAAGTTGAAGTACAAGAAAACTAAACTATGCAGAATTGTGAATCAATAATAATGCTTATAAGGTTAGTTTACCACATAATTTTGATATCTCCCCAGTATTTAATGTTTCAAATTTATATGATTTCCATGGAGAAGATGGTGAAGGTGAAGAAGATAAATAAGTAGATTGGAATTAATATGTGCCAAAGAAGAAGAAAGAAAATATAGTGCATGTTCTGGATCAGAAGATGGTAAACACAAGATAAGGAAGTTATGACATGTATTTGGTACAACAAGAAGGATTAGAGTAGGAAAAAATATCTTAGATTATATAATAGAATCTAAAGAATATTTATAAGAATAAATTATAGTGGTATAATATGAACAACTTGCAGGAGCTGAGTTTTTTTCAACTAGAGGAGAATGATGTAGAAAAAGAGGCCAAACTTATGGAGGTCATAACTTTTAATCCATAGCTCCGTTTGAGCCCATATTCATGCCAAAATGATCACCTCAAAATTTTTAATGCAAATATAAATTTACCTTCTACATATGGGATGTTTTCAATATTTTTTGGAGGCCATATGTGACCATATAAGGGTCTAAAATTGTAGTTTAATAGTATTTTTAATTTTTTTTTCTAAATGTAGTTTAATATTATTTATGTTTTTTGAGAGGAATTAAGGTGATTGATCTAGTTTAGTTGATGTAATTTTTTTTTTTTTTTTTGTTGAATATTTTAAGACCCTAAATCATTCTGGTTTGTATTGTAGGTAAGAAAAAAATTGATAAAGATGATTTACAAGTGTATGGAGGAGAGAAGGTAACATCCAGAAGTGGCCCATAATGATATTTTGACCATGCTTCTCAAATAAGGAACCTTTTTTGATGATATTATTGTAGATCTGATACTATTTTTACTCTTTATGGGTTCTGAGACATCATAGACAAACATGGTATTTGTTGTAATGATTCTCACTAAGATTTTGAGATCATTAGAGGATCTTAGGGTGAGTGCATAGTAAACTCTTTTTTTAACCAGTCAACCCAACCCATCTAAGTCAATATGAATAATATTATGGATAAAAATGTGGCCCAGGATGAACATGATGCTATCTTAGAGGCAAAAGGCAAAGACAATCAAAAGTTGACATGGGATGACTATATGTTAATGAAATTCACCTAGTGTGTAAGTACACCATATACTCAGATTATTTTAACACATATTTTTATAACATTATTTTTGAGACCAAAGTTTGTGAGTAAAATCTGTCAACTTTTGTGGAAGTGTTATATATCTTATAACATTATATCTCTCAAAAATATTGTTGTTAAAGGTCTTTGTGTCTTAAAATCCCTAATAGGTTTTCCCATAAGCATCTTGTGGCTCCTAACCTGTATTAAAGTAATGTGTATGTATCCACTTCTACTACCAACTATGGGAACCCTCTTAATTCCTCTTCACTTTGGAATCCTCTCTTCTCACTTGAAGATCAACTTGAATTACAATATACACCAAACATTCTCTTCTTCATCAATGAGTTTCCTCAACACTAAGGAAAATATCCTTCTACTATATACCATCTTATGATAAGTGGTCAAGTCAAGGAGGCCCATTCACCTTCTTCCACATTCTCACATGGATTGGGGATACTAGATTCTTTTCTTCTCAACCTCTTCCCTCTATTTTGACCCCTTCTCATACCATGAAATCTTCCTCTTTGATTTCCTCCACCTTCATGCCTAGTATCTCTACTAACATGGTAGTTTATAGATCTAGTGGGCCTCTTTTTAGACCCACCCTTCTCAATTTTTTCACCAATGTATTGTTTTCTACCCATGGTAATCATGCTTCTAGTGCTACTTCCTCTCATCCCTCTACTAGTACATATTTTGCCACACAAGCAAATTATGCCACTAGTGCCTCGCTTACCAACAATTCCTCTCAAGCTACTACTAACACCTATAGTGGTACAAAAGCCACTACTACCAATTCCAATGCTTTAAATGATGCCAATAATACAACTCAAACCCGTAAACTCCTATTAGGAACTCTCAATCAAATGAATGATTTCCAAGATAATAATGCAAATCAAATGATGTGAATGTAAAATCATCTTATTCATCTTCAAAACCACCCTCAACAAGTTCCATGGGAATGCATAAGCAAAATGATCCTCCACATTCTCTTCAAGATTCCCATGGTAATCTTATCCCTCAACCTCCTCTTGTTAACAAAATGATCAAGCATCTTCAAAATGAACCTCTTACATCTCAAATTATTAATATCAAAATAGGAGGCATCATCCTTACCATTTCTTACAATGGGTCAATCAATCCTACTCTTCACTTAAAAACATTTAGAAACCTATATAAAAATTGGGTCAAGTTAAATACTTTTTCCACTACCAAGTTATTAGAATAGACTCTCATAAGTGATTCTTTAGACTGGTATAACCAAATCAAATATTATTCCATTACTAGTTTGAAATATTTAGTTAGTTCTCTAGTCCAACAGCTCCAAAATAGCGATCTCCTTGAGAATACCTTGGCTCTTTTTATCAATTTTAAGCAAGTTGAGACCAAAACCTCACAATATTTCATCAAGCAATGGAATACCTTATCCAACAAATGTGAAAATAATATGGTAGATGATAACCTCTTTCATTTATTTACCAATGTGCTTTTTTCCAAGTTTCAATATCAAGTTTGAACTCTTTCCACATACTTTGTAAAAGGCCATTGACCAAGCCAAGAATCAAGATTTACTCATGCATCAATTTGAGCAATCTCAACCTTATATGGGTACTCGCATGTTAATCAAGAATAAGCATCATCATGATATAAATGATGGTGTCACTGATTCTTTTGATAAAATTCATACTATTCAATTTGTTGTTCTCAACCATCCTCTGGAGCAAGCTTCCCCTCTTAACCATGTCACTAATCCTCATTTATCTTTAATTAATAACATCAATGTTCATAAACCTTTATCCTTAGCATAATTACAAAAACATCTACCAAGGCTTCTTCCATGAGAACTTGATCCCACTCATCCCATGAAATCTTTATATGATCCCAATAAATTTTGTTGGTTTCATGCTAGTTGGGGTCATTCTCATGATACTTGTAGGCAACTTCATAATTTGGCTATGGATTTCCTTCTTGGTCCCATTTTTGACCATGATTCTATCATTCATAAACATCAAAAATCCTATGGCATTAACTTCAAACCCCATGAAACACAAAATAAATCTCAAGCTTTCAACCAAGCTAATGCTTATTTGGCCAACTATAAAGACCCTCTTCCAAATCACCAAGATAAATTAGACAAGCCTACCCCTTATACTAATCATGTTGATAGTCTTCTTCACCCAACTCCTGAAGAGAATGTGGTCAAAATGACTAATATGATAAGGGTGGTTTCCTTCACTGATTCTCATCCCATCCACAATCCTTAATTATCTTACACATTTCATATTATCCAAGACTCTTCTCTAACTCATTTAACAAAGTTAGGGCAAGAATACCTTATATCTTTTGATGAACCAATTCCAACACCTCCCTTGGATAACACTTCTCATACCATTTCTACCATTCCTAAAACATCTTTGCCTATCATTAATGATATTAAAATTTATAGCAACACTTCTTCTAATCTATCTCAAACCAAACCTACATCAACTAACCCATCTTCTCAGGATAATCAACAAATTTTTCCTTTAACTAAACTTTTTACTTCATATCACCATAAATTCACATGCACTTAGGCTCCTCCTTCTAAGGACCTAATTCAACACTATGCACCTCTTTCCCATAGTCCTCTTATAGGTTATGATGAATGGGATCCTATCTCAGAACTCACTAATGTCCCATCTCAAATCCCATTTCTTGAACTTATGTGGACCTTTCTGCATCATCATAACTATCTTATGCAACTCTTGTTTGAAATGAAAATCCCTTATCCTTCCCTGCAGGATGCGAAGCCACCTTATCCAAATCAGAAGATAGCATTTTAAAATAGTGTGAAGAGATGTCCATACATGTTGATGAAATAATGGACACTTCTCTTTCCCTTAAATTCCCCATTGTTTTTATGATCCTTGATGAAAATTTTCTTCATTTGGATGATTCTCCTCTATTTATTAGTGTCCAAATTGGTGATGTATAATTAAAGCATTCCCTGACTAATGAGGCTTTTGGTACTTGTGTTACCTCTCTCAAATCTATCAGAACCCATGGATATTCTGAACGTAATCTTAAATCCACACACAACACATGTCAAGGCTATGACTGAAGGCAAATGCCTCCTTTAGGTTGTGTGTGGCTCCCCATTACTATCCTACCTATTACCATCCATGTAAAGGTGATGATTTTCAAATTTAATCTCTCCTATAAAATTTTACTTGGTAGGCCATGAAATCATTGTATGATATTAGTTGCCTCTTCCACTTTCCAATGTGTCAAATTTCTTCACAATGGAGCCATCTCTAAGATTCAAGGTGACACTAATCCTTGGAATTTTTAACAATTCCAAGACCATGGTGTATTCAATATTCCTACCCTTGAACCTTTTCCAAGTGTTCCATTTCATGAATCTCAATAGTTTAAATTTCCTATCAATTCTACCTAAGGTTACAATGGTCACCCCAAACTCATCATAAATATACCCCCTAACCTCCTAGATTCTAATGACGATGACCCTGATGAGATAAATCTCAAGATTAAAATCTCATATCTCTCACCTCATCTCATCTCTTATTTTCTACCTTCTTTATAACCTCATTCCCATCAAACACCTAGTGATGATATACCCATTATCTTAACTAAGACTCGACATTCCATTTCATCACACCACATTGAATGACAAGGTCATCCCTACCTATTCCATTTATCTTCATACACCTAATTATGATGATGGTTATACCTTAGATGATCCATTCTTAGGTGGTCTTTTTTTAGGCTTGAGATGCTGAAATTATTTTTTATCATTCTTATTTGATTAAATATTTCAATATATCTTCTAGTATTCTATCCTATATCATTCCTAATTTTAGTATTTTTTCCCTTGATCATAGGGTAGAGATGGTGCTCACACCTCTAAATTTTGAATAACCTCATATGAGTATACTTATGGATTGTGTTTTGATTGGTACGTATCATTTTTATAGATATTATGACCCCTCTAACCAACTTATCCCTAAGAGGCTTGCGACTATCCTTCAGCCTTCTGTACATCTTGATCCTCCTATAACAGAGCCCAGTTTGGATCCTATTCCTACTCCCTCTATAGCTGAGTTTATTTTTATTTTTGATCTTATTGATCCTTCAGTTGAGCCTTGCCTACTCTCTAAACTAACCCCACCTTCCCTTGGAGATGGTTTGATCCCTTTACCATAGTTGGATCCTTTGTCCACCACATAAGCCAATCAGCCATATTGTGACATTCATAAAGTTTTTGGTCATTGGAATAAAGACTATTCATTATACCAATCTTCCTCAACTTTCATTTCCACTCCTCTTATGAGTAAACCTACCAAGTCTACTCATAAGCATATTTGTTTCTTCTATAACATAAATAATCATTCATCCATGCATTGTTATAAGTTACGATAATATATCAATACCTTGTGATCCACCACTTGTCATCCCATAGATAAGGCTATACCTCCCCTGAAAGTATTACCTGAATATTTTCCCAAATATGGAGAGGTATATTATCATTGGCATCAATGTGGTACTCATCACACATATCATTGTCACATCCTTTAGCAGCATATCAAGGATTTCCTCCTAACTATTCTTTTGCCTACTACCCTTCCTCCCATAAGTTGCTCTCATAATAAGTTTCCCCCTTCTTCAACCATGGCTACACCACCTATGGCCCCTTCTCCAATTATCGTTTCTCCACCTATGATTCCCTCACCCATGGACCTTCCATCACCCATGGATCCCTCTTCATCGATGACTCCTTCCCCATTGGCACATCCTCCACTAGTGACTCCTTCATCTCTCATAGATTCCACTTCCACACCTTCTCTTGAGCATCATTTTCATTATATCCCTCATTATCATGATCCTTCAAACATTCCTACATTTTTTTTAAGGAAATTTGATGTGAAGTATTTTCTCAACTTTCCTTGAAGATCGATGAGACTTTGGTTACAATTCACATTAAACTTCATAGAAACTTATTAGATCTTATGGATAATGTGTGTGGAAAAATATGTCATGTCCCCTTTTTAGGTGACATCGCTCAGAGTTGATGATTAGCCTATCATGCGACCCTCGTAGGTTGATAGGATGGATAGAGGGTCATAATGGAGCTTGTCTTGGCTTCAATTAACAGAGTTTATACAGTTGGTTTTCATTCAGGCTCTTTCAAACACATTTGCTTGAGCTCCTATTATTTAGGGACTTTTGACATGCAGTAGAGCACCCTTGTTTTAGTATGGTCATGTGTAGAATCACTCCCTGATTCACCAGCTTCAGTCGGTTTGAGGATTCGACATGTATTGAGGGAGATATTAATATTTGATTGATTTAATCAAATATTAATTATTTGGCCTATTTTTAATTAAGAAACCCTAATTAGGGCAAGCACATCTTTTTGGAGGATATAAGGGTTTATCATAGGAGGGAGAGTGATATGATTATTATGAGATTATTGATATTGATTGTTGCTAAGAATTCTTCTGTGAAGACTAAGCCAAGGGTTCCAGTATTCCATTTGCATTGAAGAACGTCCACTCTTCATTGTGTATGATTCAGAGGTTATGAGAGATCAACTGATCTATTACCAATTTGAGAGATAGCTTCATACAGAAGTTATCACATAAGTTTACAGGTTTGAGAGATAACTTCACACAGAAGTTATCACAGATATTTTAGGTATTAATTTTATTAGGTTTTTGATTCAATAAATTATACAGATAGAGATCTTCTGTATTAGAGCCATATATCTTGAGATCAAGGGGTCCAAAATATAGGCTGCAACATATATTTTACTTATGTATAGAATCCATATAGATCTGTGTAATTTTGTACCATTCTACCACAGGCTGGATAGTGCCGTAGGGGACACAGGAACCGACATCGGCAGCCCAATGACTGACATCAGCTGACTGAAGACTGACGTCGGTAGAGTAGCTGACCAACATTGACTGACGTCAAAAGTATATCGACCGATGACGGTAGGATAACCGACATCAGCGACTGTGTTGTTGACACAACAACCTGAGAGCCGTTTCAAATTTGCAAAAGATTAGGTTTTGAGATGATATTTGTATTACTTTATATGCATGCCAGAGATACATTATTGTAATCATTCTAAAGAATAATAAGAGCACTAATTTTTGAGTTAAGAGATTTACTGTGGTTTATTTGTTTATTTGAATTTATCTTGCAAAATCATATCTTTATTCATGCAAAATATCAAAAAGCAAAATATAGAGAAATAGTCAGAAAAATATCCAGTTTCAGAATTGAAGGGAAACAGGGGATATTACAGTGGTATCAGAGCTTTTGTTTTTCTATAGTCCCTATTGGTTGGGGATATTATAGTGGTATCAGAGCTTTTGTTTTTCTATAGTCCCTATTTGTTGGGGATATTACAATGGTATCAGAGCTAAATTCTTGCCATCCTATTGGGTAGACCAGAGCTAAATTCTGCCATCCTATTGGGTAGATTGGACATTGAATCTGCGAGTTAATCATGGGTACTTCAAGTACTCAGAAATAGTGGGACAAAGACATGGGGAAGTTGAAACAAAGTTTGAATATGCCGGTTAAAACCCAGAGGAGGATGAATGAAATCCTTTCAAACCCTACATTCAAAGCCAAATTAGTACATCATATGACATCCTTTTTAAAAGGGTCCACATCACAAAACAAGAAGGAAGAGGAGGTTGACCGATTTTCTCATGAGCTGGAGGATACCCAAAATTCCTTGGTGTGTACTTAGTTGGATCTCCAAGATTCTGAGAGACATGTGGATGAGCTTTGTCATGAGGATTTGGACTCTTAGTTAGTTGTAGAGGATGCGAGAGCTATAGATTGTGATGATGTGATAGTTTCAGCAGCAGCTTCTTCAGAGTTAGATGAAGATGAGTCTGATGCTTGCATTCAAAGTGTGGAGGTGTACTCAGATGTTAGTACACTGAGTGTTAATGGTCTTGAGGTGAGTTTAGATCAGGAGTTAGTGCATGTGGTAGGGACTCAGCTTTATTTTATAGACAGGTCACATGTTGATGATGATATGAGTATGTCCAGCATTCACACGCTGGATTTAGAGAGTGTAGAAGAGTCCCAGGATCCAATTATTGCAGATGACACCCGGGAGAATGTAGTGGACAATTTTGAGGACTTAGTTCCACCAGAAGTTTCTTTCGGTATGGAGGAGTTAGACGGTGATGCTATAATTTTTGATACTCGTGCATCAGAGGAGGATTGTAGGAGATAATCTAGCCAGCGCCATCATGTGTCTAGTCAGCTGAGAGTTAGTGAGCAAGACATTGCTATTACTTGCAAGCATTTCAATCCTGCTCATCAGTTGTTAGCAGTTTATGGATGGGGTTATCCTACTAGCATTAATTAGGGAGGCAGTTATTTGTCTTTGACAGAGATCCACTCTTTATGGGAGGCTATCTAGATTCTGAGATAGGATTATATGCAGTTGGTAGCTGATAGAGATTATCTTATGGAGTGGGGCAGCACAACATATGATGCATTATTGGTCAAGGAAGATAAGGTGAGTGAGCTTACTCAGCACCTTGAGGTGACTTCTAAGATTCTTGAGAGTACGCAGTTGGCTTATGAGGAGTCACAATTTCATTTGGCTGAGGTGACCATGGAGTTAGAGCATTGGCAGTCTTCACCAGCCCCAGACCTAGTTCATTTGTATATTGAGGTGGTTGGTGGTGAGTGCATTCCTGTAATTGTTGTTGAGGAGCATATTGTTGGCGCTGACACACATGTTTAGGATTTGGGAGTACCTGATCTTGATGAGTTTGGGATACTAGTGGAGTTGAGTCCCCAGATTGATTCTTCTCACACAGATGATAGTGTGGTACAGTTGGTTGTGTCACCTTTACAGAGGGATCAGTTGTGGTGTGCAGGGGAGTATGTTGATGCTTTCACGTATAATTTTTACTACACTGAATCATTCATGGAGTATTTTCTGGTTAGTGCAGGTGTTCATCTAGACTCGCATAAAGTGACAGAAGGTGTTCTCATCTAAGGTACTAGTGCCATTAGCAGATTGGGTGGGGAGATTATAGTGATCCTTTCTACTATGCTACCTCACAAGGATTTTGAGGTGGGGTATGCTCATTATTCTTCTTTTGACCCAGAGAGAGAAGATTTGATTTCACATAGGTGTAGATTGGCTCCAATTTCTTACCATCCATTATGGGATGGATTGGCACCATATTTTGCAGAGGGAATTGGTAGTTTCCAGTTACACAGCGTATAGTATCGACACACCCAAGACAGTTTATCAGAGATTAGATTTGGTGTCAGTGACTCGAGTACCTATGGTTGTCATATCCACGGTGCAGTGGGGTGCGAGTTTCAGTTAGACAGGGACTTGAGTTTTGATAGAGTTGATGTTTTAGTTGGCTTGAGTTCCATAGAATGGTTTCTTTTATCGGCATCTATAGTTGGCCTTTAGGTAATTTTGTCAGTGATGTCAGTTGTTTGGGTGTTGAGTGTAGTTTCTCAGTTGCTGATTTTTGCACTGTTAACGCTAATGATTTCATCACAGGGGTTGATTGGTGACATGAGGGACATTACACAACCTTTTCCTTGAGATCTAGGTGGATTGATTGGTTTGTTGTTCTGACATTGCTTGGGGGCAAGCAATTTTAGGAGGGGCAGATTGTCATGTCCCCTTTTTAGGTGACATCACTTAGAGTTGATGATTAGCCTATCATGCGACCCTCATAGGCTGATAGGATGGATAGAGGGTCATAATGAAGCTTGGCTTGGCTTCGATTAGCAAAATTTCTATAGTTGGTTTTCATTTGGGCTCTTTCAAACACATTTGCCTGAGCTCTTATTATTTAAGGACTTCTAACATGCAGCAGAGCACCCTTGTTTTAGTATGGTCATGTGCAGAATCACTCCCTGATTTACTAGCTTCAGTCGGTTCGAGGATCTGACATGTATTGAGGGAGATATTAATATTTGATTAATTTAATCAAATATTAATTATTTGGCCTATTTTTAATTAAGAAACCCTAATTCTAATTTAAGAAACCCTGATTAGGGCAAGCACATCTTTTTGGAGGATATAAGGGTTTCTCATAGGAGGGAGAGTGATATGATTATTATGAGATTATTGATATTGATTATTGCTAAGAATTCTTCTGTGAAGACTGAGCCAAGGGTTCCAGTATTCCATTTGAATTGAAGAATGTCCACTCTTCATTGTGTGCGATTCAGAGGTTGTGAGAGATTAGCTGATCTATTACCAATTTGAGAGAGCTTCATACAGAAGTTATCACAGAGGTTTACAGGTTTGAGAGATGACTTCACATAGAAGTTATCATAGGTATTTCAGGTATTTATTTTATTAGGTTTTTGATTCAATAAATTATACAGATAGAGATCTTCTATATTAGAGCCATATATCTTGAGATCAAGGGGTCCAGAATATAGGCCGCACCATATATTTTGCTTTTGTATAGAATCTGTATAGATTTGTGCAATTTTGTACCATTCTGCCATAGGCCAAACAATGCTGCAGGGGACACAGGAACCGATATCAGCAGCCCAATGATTGACATCGGCTGATTAAAGACTGACATCGGCAGAGTAGCTGACCAACATCAACTAATGTCGAAAGTATATCGACCGACGACGGCAGGATAACCAATGTCAACAACTGTGTTGTTGACATAACAACCCGAGAGCCATTCTAGATTTGCAAAAGATCAGGTTTTGAGATGATATTTGTATTACTTTATATGCATGCCAGAGATACATTATTATAATCATTCTGAAGAATAATAAGAGCACTGATTTGTGAGTTAAGAGATTTACTGTGGTTTATTTGTTTATTTGAATTTATCTTGAAAAATCATATCTTTATTCATGAAAAATATCAAAAAGCAAAATACAGAGAAATAGTCAGAAAAATATCCAGTTTCAGAATTGAAGGGAAACAGGGGATATTACAGTGGTATCAGAGCTTTTGTTTTTCTACAGTCCCTATTGGTTGGGGATATTACAGTGGTATCAGAGCTTTTGTTTTTCTACAGTCCCTATTGGTTGGGGATATTACAAAATATATCAGTATTTATAAACACAAGCATGGTGTTCTTTCATTTTTCTTCATTTGGACTAGACGTGTGCTCCAAATTTACATTTATCTATTTTTATCATTTGACATTGTGTTAGATTCTCATCTATCTTATATGATGACTTTTGTTTCATATTACATATTGATTGTAATTCCATTCTCATTCTTATGTGCTCTTATGAATTATTTTTCATAATTTCATACTTATTCTTCTTGAGCTTGTCTCTTATAGTTACCTTGTTCTTTTTATGATTGCTTTCTATCTTATCTCTATATACACGAATAATTATTATTATGACTTGGTTATACAAACCTTGATCCATTTATTCGTTCCTCCTTTACAAATTGATAAATTATAAAATAATTCATATCATTCTAATCTCCTTTTACTGTTACAATTTGGATCTCCCTTTATTCCTCTTTATTCCCTCTTAAAAACTAATCATAAACATGGTTGAGACTTGAGATAACAGTCTAGTTCATAGTTAAGCCTAAGTATTCTAATCAGTCATATCTTCAGGATACTTATCTTCCTTTAGCCAAAGCCTAAATCTGATTTGTATGTATCACTCTATCTCTCATGATTAGTCATTCCAAATCCGTACGGACGAGGAATATTAAAATCCATAAAATATTCAAAATCCAAATCATTTAACAGAAGGCAATGATCTAAAAGGAAACATGTAAAACTTTCAAAAGTTAAATCACACTAAAATATGTGATCATAAGCACATTTCCTTTTTCTAATTGAATCTCAAACTCCATATTTGTCCTTATGATAGAGTCAAGGTCCATTAGGGTGTGTTAGGTTACTAGATTAAAAAAGGAGAATAAAAAATCTCTTAGTTCTACCTACTTTCTCATGCAAGTACCCAATATTTGTAGTAGACCAATAGCTTTGTAAGGGATCCTGAAGAATGGGGAAAAATTTATGGGAAGGTAGGTCCATTTTAATTTTCTTTTTAAAAACTACCAGCATGAGTTGATCTTAGTAACACACATATTTTCCTACATAGTTTTGTGCCTATAGTAAACTATTATCCTCTGTATATTAATGGTCACTAGTCACTTAGTGTCTTTTCATGTCCTTAACATGCTTCATGTTTCCTAAGGTCTCCTCATAATATGCCTATGTTATGCTTATTACATTCCCTTTTTCACTACTTATAATCCTAATATTTCCCCTTGAGAAATATTATTTTGTTCACTGATCACTCTCCCTAGGGATTCCATTTGTGAGTTGTAGTATAAGACCTTGGAAAGGACCATGCCTTCCTCAAAAATTATCAAATTGTTACTTTACCATTCCAAACATCCCCTTTTACAATATTTTATCATTTTTTCCACCACATTGGTTTTCCCTTTGTGAGTTGCAGTGTAATACCATGGATAGGACTTGGCCTTCCTCATAAAATTTTCCAATTCCCAAGTCATAATAAAATTACATATGTCAAATATGAGATAAGATGTGATTTATTATGAGTTACATGTCATTGACATGATTCCCAGCTTGATTTAGTATGTTTTATGCTTACTTTATTAATCTTTCACTTTTATCTTCTTATTTTCTGATTACATGTAAGAATCCAACTACTTTTCTTTAGTTTTTCATACTTCCCAACTTGAACTAGTGTGATTAATTTAAGACCATTTTGCCAATTTTATTTATCTTTTATACTTCCCAACATGATTTAGTATGATTGATTGACTTAATTTTTTTCTACCATTTGTCTTTCACATACTTTCCATTTTATTACATTATTTATATACTTCCCAATGTGATTTAGTGTGATTTTACTTGTTTTAATTGGATGCCAATCTTTTCATGGTTTAAAAACAATTTTTTCCCCTCATGTTTACCACCATTTGGTTTATTATACTTAGTCATTTTTTGTTATTACACGTTTCCCATCGTGAAATAGTGTGTAGTGTATTTGATTAATTATACTTTTCCAAAATCTTTTCACTTGTTTCTTTTTAACCATGCATGTGTCCTACATAATGATAGAAAAGAAAACACCCCACATATATTTCCTATACCATATACAACAAAATGTAAAGTACATGTGCTAAAAATATATATATTCATACATAAATAACCATAACCAAAATATCACACAAAAGATCAACATCTAACTATCAAAATGGAATATCTCTATATATCACATGTGTTTTAAATATAAATAGTACATAAATACATCACTCCGGCTCTATGGAAGGGCCCCATCATGTTTATCTCATGGCCTAGCTATGCTACCCATAGATGCCATAGACTATCCCCTATAAATAGTATGTTATAACGAGGATGTCTGAGATCTCAAACTTGATACCTACCCCTATAAATTGGCCACTTGGGCTTGTACCTATCCCAGCTAGGTAATGGTAGCTATATGCATGACTCTCTTCTAATCCAGGGCCTGCCATGTATGTGCCTCTCCTAATCTCACACCTAACAGTGGCTACAACCCATCTATGCATGCCTATATCTACCTTATGACCTCCCATACCAATCTAAACTAGATTTCTTGAGCTAGGGTAGATGGTACCACAAAATCATCTAGTGTGGTGGGGTCATATGGTGTCATCACCCCATCTATAATATCATGGTGCACTCCCATAACCATGGATCCTCATATGGCCTCCTCATATGTAGGATCTATAAAATTTACAACAAATAGATATCAGATTACATATATATCTCAAAATATATCTATCTACAATCATATACAACTAGTATTTTATCACAAAAACTAACAAAATTACAAGCATTTATTACCTACCATGGTGTCACCAATCATTGTCTCCCCATATACTCATCTTTCAATCATGTCTATCCATAAGCTCATCCCTTGAGTACCTCATTTGTGGGATGCCTCCCAATTAATGCAAAACTTAAAGTCACCACCCATGCATGCCTCAGGACATTCCTTAATGGTGCCTCTATAGATGAACTCTACCTTGGGCTGACTGACGAGTCACCTTGGGTGACCACCTTCTATACTCAAACCCACTAATGGAATCTCCATTGGTGGTATGATTGAGTTGGTTGTTGTTATTCTTACTGAAGTACTACCTATGGTACCTATTTTACCCCTACATCCACATCCATACCCTCTCCATCTACCAGTTATCATGATTGACGAATCCATGGTCTCACATGTTATAGTCTAATCTCTAATATCTCGACTAGTGATCCTCTTCCTCTCCCCATTAGCTCTCTTGCATGTTGTGTCCAAAATGTAGGCACCACTATAGGATCTTTTAGGTGTGGGAGTCTAAACTATCCTAGTAAGTGTGCCACTGGATATGGATCTACCCACCATGTATAATGACCCATAATCCATTGTCATGCCAAACCTAGCACCATAGTCACCCAAATTGACCAAATAGTCACAATATGTGTATAAGGCTACCATACTATCTCTCCTCATGTGATCATCTATAGCATTGGCACGTGGGGAATAACCCATACCACCTGATCTTATCTCTGTTGTGCCACTCAAGGTAACCGATCATAAACCACATGGGGAAACCCAATTAGACAATACATCAAGAACCTCTTATATATCCAAACACTTAGTAACACTAATGGTCACATGGTCTTCTTCCCTTTGGACCACATCACATACACATCATACATGATCTGAATCTAGATGGTAGAACCCAAGTCATAAAGTGCCCCCTACTCCAATATGGACTGACATAAGGCTATTGCATATAGTGCTACCTTACCATCTGACTTGTGACATAACACTTGTACTATCACAAGTCCTATCATAGACTTATAAATATCTATAATTTATGTAATATAAACATCAAACAAATTCACCCTTAATCATGGGTAAATCCTCTCTAAGCCCATTAGCCACAAGGATAGTGCTCATCTCTCTACCTAATCATTTGTTGTCCCTGTGATCACCAGTGTCCCTCCTATTGGTAGTCCAAGCAATGCATGGACATCCTCTAAAGTGATACCAACCTATATGGTATCCCCATCCACCACCCATCCAAAAGTATTGGTCAAATGTTTCCAGGATCCCAAGAACATGACCACAAGATCAATGCTTAATGAAATACACCTAATCTTTGTGATTCCTCCTAATACTAACTTGACCAATCTCACTTTATCAACATCTATCAAGCACTCTAATAGATCAGGTAGCCATGAAGCATCAACCAATCACCAAAATCTTCAGCACCTCTATAAAATATTAAATAACAAAATATTTATTAGACCTCCATGTCACTCATAATCAAAATACATTCTTTTAAATTTCACAAAAATAACCTAATTTTCCTTAATTAATTAATTATTTACCAAATTTGACCCATTTTAAACTAAATTAGCCATTTCAGTACTAAGTCAACCACCTTGTGACTTAAAAGTACTATATCAACCATCTTCCTTCATTACAGTACTACATTATCCAATTAAAAACCAACTAATTCACCCTATAGTACTAAGTCAACTCCTTGGACTTAATAGACTAAGTCAACCTTCTTTTTCCCTATATAGTATTAAGTCAACCTCTTATCAAACATACTAAGTTGGCCATGTTATATTATGTCAACCCATTTCCCCAACAAACTAAGTCGGTCATAACCTACTAGGTTGGCCTATTCAAAATTTTATTTTCTACCAACTAAGTTGACTAGGTTAACCTTGTTATTTCAATATGATGACTTTTTGACCAATTGTAATAAATGCCTTAGGCATTTATTGCTCTAACTCCTTCTTAAATAGTACTCTGTTTGATCACTAGTGTCCCTAAAAATTTCTCAGGGTTCATTCTAGTATCTAGATTTGTCTTAATTAACAAATTTCTATAAAACACTTAATTTCAAATACAAATGCTTAAAATTTTGAAATTCTCAGTTACTTACCTATGCTATGCTCATTGCAGCTGCTATGCATCCTCCCCATCTTAGCTATCATCTCCTCACCATCTTAGATCTCTAGGATCTCACTAAGTCTCTAAGAGCTCTATTTTTCTCAGAATATCAAATAATAACAAATGAATTCTTTTTCACCCTATTTATATTTACTATTCAAAATTATTTACCCTTCAAAAATTTTCCGTCAAATTCCTTGTTTTGATCATATCTTTATTTCTACTAACTCTTTTTCTAAACCATAAAAAGTTTTGAAATATTGATATCATAAAGAATCATTCTAATTATTATATGCCTATATTGTTTTGTTTTGTTTTTTTTCTCTCTCTTTTGTGCTAATATCTATAGGGTCACCTAATGTTCTTCAGATTGGACACCTTCACATTTCCTAGATCTCTTTCTTTATCTACAACACTAAGGTAAGTCAAGGTATGCGTTTTTCAATTTATCCTTCATTTATCATATTTTTTTCCTTATTACACTTTATTTATCATTAGTATTATGTGTCATCATGTTCATTTATTAAAGCACCATCCCTTGTTACACCTGTGTGACATGTTATGAGCTTTGAGTGGGGCATATGTATACACAATATTTTCAAACTTTTATCAATCAATAATGTTATTTATCTTGTAGGAACTTGTTGAGTCTCAATCTCTTTGAGTCTACACCTTAAGGGGTACACTAAGAAAGGGGTGGGTAGACCATTGGTGCTTCACATGATATTTTTCCTTTTTTCCTCTTGCTATCTACATATTTATCTCCTAAAAACCATTCCCCTAAGCATTGATTTCTACTTTTCACCCTCCTCCAGTCATTTACCACCTTCATTATCCCTTTCCTTAACCTAAACCCTAGTTTGGTAGTTTACATGACTATGTCAGCCACCTCAACCTTATATTGTTATTAACAATAGCTTACTAAGAACTAGGTCGACCATGGCCAACTTAGTTCATTATCTAGTAAGTTTCTTGTCAATTGTAATACTAGGTTGACTAGGTTAACCCTGTCAGCCTAAACTTTTGAAAAGGATTAGGGTTAGATCCACCTATATAAACACATTCATTCCCATCATTTATTAAGAGAAAAAGAGGAGAAAATAATATAAATTGAAGAGCAGATGTAATATCTCTTACACATTTGCTTATCCACCATTATCTTTTAGGAGCAAGCTTAGGGTTTCATACTTTCTTTAGAGATATGAATCTTGTCTTGTGGAGAATTCCTTTAGATGAATTGATATGTTGTGTAACATAGAGCTGATTTATCCTTGTAATCCTTACATACCTCAAAAACCTCTTGTGAAGCACCTTGGCCAAGGGAGAGATTGAGGCTTGGCAGGTTCATCTTCAAAGGTAAGTATTCCTAACATTAGTCCTCCTTTGTAAGAGTATATAGGTATGCATTTGCACTTTTATTACATGCATTAGGATTTTGTATATATTGAAATGAGTATATGTCTTCAATGCATGTTTACTTTTAGTGTTTATTAATTTACTTTGCGCAATAAGCTTTGGTGAGTACTAGGTTATATTTTAGCTTTACTTATTATTAATATAGTAAATATGAAAACATAGGACTTAGTTAGGGTTATTGCATATTTTTGCTTGACTGGAGGCTTTGGAACCCTCCCTAGTGTTATTATTATGGTAAAATATCCCTTGGCTAGGTCTAGCAGATCCATATTGGTCATGACCCTGATTATCTAATGTATCCCTAATTTAAAGTGTAAGTAGGATCTATCTTCTTTGAGCTAGGATTGATTTGTAGATATGGTTCATTTCTCATTGCATACAACACTCATCCTTTGAAAGATATCACAATATTTGTAAAGCAAAGTTTAACATTGATATTAGGCCATCATAGGGCATTTATTCACTTATATTCATAGAAATTGAATAGAGACCTTCAATTGACTTGTGCAAGGATACAAGTGTTTTCTTAAGTTTAACTCCTCGAGTCACATCTCCGTCAGAGATGATTGTAAAAAACATGTGAAAAATATAGAACCATGTCACCTAAAAGGTACCCATGAAGAAAAAACTATTAGAGAGGCCAAGCAATACCATCCTTCAAGTATGAATGAGAAGCAAGGCATGGATGATTTTGCATACAAATTATATTTACAAAGTGTGTTATATTAGATTCAAAATCCTATTATGTATACTCTATTATTTTAAAATTGAACTTGTTTTAATTTTTTTGGCTTTGGTCAATGTGATATTAGAGTGTGATCTCTCCATTCAATTTTTTGTATGAATAACTTTGTAACATAATATTATATAAATATATTGAAAAAAAATGAATTAAAAAGATCTATAAATGCAAATTTAAGCCTTCTACCATGATATTAATTTCCATTTATTCTTTTTATGGAAGGTGATAAATGAAACACTTTATTTGGTTAGTTTTGCTCTAGGGGTTTTTAGAGAACCCAAACAAAACATTAAATTCAAAAGTTCAAATAATAACTTTTTTCTAGTTTCTAGATTGACACCTTTTTTCTTTTATTGTAAGGATTGAGTAAAACATATAATTTAAAACAATTTAATCATACCACAATGCAAATTTTGTTATTCCAAAAGTGTGGAATGTGTTTGTGTTCTTGACTGGTTGACATTTGGATGAGAATAATTATTTTGAATCTTGTAAGTTCCATCCATGTCATTTGAAAAATGAGGGTCTAATATGTTATGGAAAAACCTTGAGAATTTGTTTAAAATAAGTTGATGATAGATATATGTAACTAAATGTTGTTTATTTTTAATTAATTGTAGGAGATTTTAGAAAACCCAATGTTTATGCCATTTGGAAAAGGTGCTAGGCTTTATCCAGGGTATTAATTGGCCCACTTTGAAATTTCTCTCTTCCTTCACTATTTTGTCACTAAGTTTAGGTCGAAATTGTATTCTTTTCAACCTTATTTTTGAAGTTTACTTTTGTATTTCATTAAAATTTCCTGTTAAACTCATGGTTTACTAATTATTTTGGACTTAAATGTACATTGCTACAATGAATATATGGGAGCTGACAGAATTTGATCATGCCACATACTTCCCTCTTCCTTCCATGGAAAAAGGCTTTCTAATTCACCTTCATTCTTGATCACTAGAATCATGAAAGGTTGTTATGCATCCTATTAAAAAAATATTTTCTTATGTATATGTGACCTAATAATGACTTGGGACTGCTACATAAGAATAATAGTTTATAATTTTTAAAAATTCAACATAATATAAATGGTTGTTTCATAGGTCTTTAGAACACTTTTGATACTTAAGGAAGCCTCATCACATAGTTAAAACTTAGGGAAATTGTAGATCATGAGCCAAATTTTCTTATTTGCATATCTATGAAGATTTAAAGGATATTATTAGCTTTGTTCATTTTTAAATAAGATTCATATTCACATACTTATGCATATCGAGTGGATAATATTTGATTTAATTAAATTTAAAATAATTTAGTATTATTTATTTTCTTTGGCTATAAGATAAGTGTTCACCTTATTTTAATATAATGGATAACAAACATCTCTTCTATATAGATTGACTTCTCTTTTGAAAATTTCCTATTATCATACATTAAAACTTTGGTTTATATTTGTATATGTCTATATAATTATATTAATTCTTAAGTATGTGTTTTCAAAATTAAATTATTAATCTATGTTAACATATTTACTATATGAAATTATGAAGATCTAAAGGGAGAATGACGGGCTGCAGCGTGTGCAGGTCACAGCCGAGATAGGGCAACCGCCCTAGCCTGTTCAAAGCAGTGGGTTGGTGTGCGCAAGGGTAGTTTGGGGGAGTGAGGGAGTGGCAAAGGGTTGAGGCATCGGGCAGAGGTGTCACAGGGTCACGCTGGACCAAGGAGGGCATGATCATGGCTTAATAGGAGCCATTAAAAACCACACTTGGCAAAAGTTTTAGTGCAGCTATGGGCACAAATAGGTAGGAGCAATAGGGTAAAACAATAGGTCAAGAGTTTTCTTCCCAAAATCTAGGAGAAATGGAATGGAGCTTGCCCAGGAGATCTAGGATTATGAAGATTAATGGTTTCCTAGAGAAATGCCAGGAATGACCTAAACTGGTAATTCCTTTCAATATGATTTCAGAGGATATGGAATATTATTCCAAGCATTCTTTGTATTGCAAGTCTTTAGGTCTGAAAGTTTCCCTTCAATTTTTGGAGGGTTGGGCTAGGAGAGTGTGGGAGCCAGAGGGAGAAATGGAGGTCATGTTATTGGCAAATAACTACTTCATGGTCACATTTATATGACTGGCTAACCGCAACAGGGTTTTTGAGGGAGGGCCATACTTTTACAATTAGGTCAAACTTTTTGTTAAACCTTGGCATGTTGGGTTTAATCCTTCTAAGGAATTACCAACTCGGGTTTTCATATGGGTTAGGATCCCTAGACTTCTTATTGAATGCTGTCGTGAGGACGTTCTCCTTATGTTAGCTTTGACGCTTGGAAGGCTGGTGGGGTCTTCAACTCAGACTTTAGGTAAGAAAGTCATGATTTTTGCCTGAATTTGTGTGGAAATTGATTTGAGCAAACCAATACCTGATGCACTAGAGATGAGTGCGGGTTCATACTCTTGGGTGTAATAATTGGACTATGAGACCCTTCCCTTCAAGTGTTGCCTTTGCCATGAGTATGAACACTTGGTGCACAAATGTCCAAAGGCTAAGCCAATGGAGAAAAATCCCCAACTGCCACCTAGCAGCATTCCCAGTGCCGATAAAGGGAAGAAATCAGGGGTTGGGGAGAGTAGGGATGCTAAAGGTTTTGTACAGGTGAAAGCTCAAAGTCGTAACAGGGGCCAGAAGAGGACACTTAAGGAGAGGCAGGGTGATGACTCTTTCAACAGGTTTGAAATCTTGGATGGATTGGGCCAGCAAGAAGTAATTTTGGGATTAAGAGTGTGGAGCAGTTCGTGGGAGGTTCAATACCAGAGATTATTTTAGCCAATATTTTGGTGGTTCTTCAGGAAGAGTTAGCCTTACCCATGGCTATTGAGGGGCAGACAAAGGAATTGGGGGGAGACGATAGATAAGGACCTGGAATAGAATGGAGAGGACCTATACCCTTTGCCAAGGGTTGTGGGGATAGAAGTTGATAAGAAAGGAAAATCTTCTCCTCAACTGGGTATTCTCCAGAGGGAGGGAAAGAAGGGGACGTCAAAACAAAGTGCTAAAGTGGGGTGCAAGAAGGACACAGACAGACTCAAGATGATTGGGGAGACCTTGGTGGAGTTTGGTGTGGTTAAGACCTTAGACATGCATTTCTTAACTCCTCTGAAATGATCATTATCTCATGGAATGTAAGGGGACTAAACAACGGTCCCAGACAAAAGGTTGTTAGGGAATTATTTAGATGTCAAGTACTTGATATTCTCTTTCTTCAAAAAATGAAAGTTTTTGTGGATGATATGAGGAATATTGCACCTAAGTTATGGAGGTATGGTTCATGGCAGTGCATTGGAGCTCTTAGATCTTTGGGGGGCATGGCTTGTTTTTGGAATCTATGCAATATCCAACTTGTGTCATGGATTTTCTTTAAATCCTCTTTATCTCTGGTGGCTTCTGGTATTGAGTCAGGAGAATTAGTCCTTTTTTCCAATGTTTATGCTCCTACAGATTTTCAAGGTAAACTTTTTGTTTGGAAAAACATCCACTTTCTTCATCAATTATTTCCCTATTTGCCTTGGATTGTGGTGAGAGACTTTAATGATATTCTTGATTTAACAGAGAAGAGAAGAGGTAATGCACAGCTGGAACCTTCTTCTCTCCTACTCTGGGATAATATTGAGGCACTCAATTTAGTGGATATCAATCCAGTTAATAGATACTTTACCTGGAATAATCAAAGAGTGGGGGACAGATGCATTGCAGAGCATATTGATAGATTCATGACCTCCTATTATTGGGTGGGGGGTTTGTGTTCTTCCTACCTTGAGATTCTTGATTGGAGGGGCTTGGACCACTGGCCAATAAAATTGGCCATTTATTTAACTCATGAGCCTCTGAAGGTGCCTTTCAAGTTTCAGCTTATGTGGTTCAGGGACCTAGACCTGTTTGGATGAGTGGCAGATTGGTGCAAGAGGGGGAGGCTTGCTGTAAGAATAGCAATGTATACTTTTGTTAAGCTTCTCCAATTTTTCAAGTACCAGCTCAAAAAGTGGAAATGACAAAGTTTTGGGAACATTTTCCAAAAGAAAAATGAGGCACAGATGGAGCTGAATGTCATTACCAGAACCATTCAGGATGAGGGAATGACTGAGGTTTTGTTGAGGGAGGAATCCAGGGCCTTAAAAGCTTTGGAGGAATGGGAGCTAAGGGAGGAAATATTTTGGAAACAAAAGGACCAGATCGAATGGCTTAGAGAAGGGGATAAGAACACAGCCTTCTTCTTCAATTTGGTTTGGGCTAGACAACATGGCATGGGGATTACTTCTTTGGTGTTGGATAGTGGGGAGACTATTTCTTCTATGTAGGGTATCATTAATGAGGCAGTGCAGTATTTTGCTTCATTATTCAAGGAGGAAGCACAGGGGGACTCGGCTGAAGAGGTCCATATCCTATCTTGTACTCCCTCCTTGGTGATCAGGGATATGAATGAGCATCTGATGAGGGATATATCCTTGGAGGAGTTAAGGAGGATAGTCTTTATGATGTAGAAAGGAAAGGCACCTGGTCCAGATGGCTTCTTGATTGAGTTCTTTCAAGAATTTTGGGAAATTATTAAATTTGACCTCCTGGCTGTTGTTCAAGAATCTCAAAATAACAAGCAAATGCTTTAGGCTTTAAACTCCACCTTCCTGGATCTCATTCCTAAGGGTGCAGGGGCTGATAGGCTGAGTCTTTTTAGGCCCATTTCTCTCTTCAATGTCACTTATAAAATTATTTCTAAACTGATTGCTGAGAGGTTAAGAAAGTGGCTGCCTGCACTTATCTCGAAGGAACAAGGTGGCTTTGTAGAGGATCAATAGATTTTAGATGGGGTGGTGATGGCTACTGAGACTATACATTCCATGACCCAATCCAATGATAATGCGATGTTTATCAAGCTAGATATGTCAAAGGCCTATGATAGATTTTAGTGGTCCTTCCTCCAGAAGGTCTTGGGTACCTTTGGTTTTGCAGAGGGTTGGATTCGTTGGGTTTTGAGTTATGTGAACTTGACCTCCTTTTCAGTTCTGATTAATGGTGAGCACTCTAATCTCTTTGGGGCTTCTCATGGATTGAGGCAAGGTGAACCTCTTTCTCCTTACTTATTTCTTCTATTGGCAGAAGGCTTGGGTCGATTGATCAAAAGAAATGTGGGTGATGGTGCTATTCAGGGTTGGAAGTGGGGAGAGGAAATCCCTATATAATCCCATCTTCAATTTGTGGATGATGTGGCTTTGATGGGTAGGGCTACTATTAGGGAGGTGTCTAACATATGCAAGAGCCTAGATGTTTACCTTGTTGCCTTTGGATAGGTAATTAATGAGGTCAAATCATCTATTTTTTTCTTTAACACTCCTCTGACCATATAGCGAAGAGTGGCTCTCATCCTCAAGTTCCAAATTGGGAGTCTCCCACTGCTTTATCTTAGGATTCCTATCTCTATTGGCTAGTTGGCTAAGGAGTCATGGTGGGCAATGCTAGACAAATTTTGGGACAAGGTGAATCATTAGACCCACCATTAGTTATCCTTTGCGGGTTGGGTTCAACTGATTCAATCAGTGGTGCAAGCTCTTCCTATCTACAGGTGTATGATACAGGTGGTGCCAATGAGCTTTGTTAAGGACTTGGACTCCTTAACAAGAAAATTTTTATGGGCTAGGAATTTATCTTCAACCAAGTGGAGCCTAATTAAGTGGGAAATAGTTTGCAGCCCAAAGAGGTTTGGTAGGTTGGGATTATGGTAGTCTGTGCTATCTAGTACTGCTTTGGCTGCCAAACTATACTGGCATTGGTACGTGGAGCAAGATTGGCTGTGGGCTAGAGTGTTGTCCCACAAGTATTTTTTTGGGATTCCCATGAGGGATATTCCATGGTATGATTTGGTTGGTAAAGGCTCGATGATTTAGGAGACTCTCAAGAAAGGAGCCATGCTAATTAAGAGGGGTGTTTTCTGGATATACAAGAGTGGGGTGGAGGTCTAGTTTTGGCATGACTCATGGGATGGTTTCCCTCCTATAATTAGCCAATATCCTTAGCTAATTACTCTAGCCTAGAGGTTTTATGAAGCTGGATAGAAAAGGATGTGTGAATTTAAATCCCTTTCCTTTCAAGGGTAGATGGCAGTTGTCAAATGGAAGTCCCTGGAGGAGTGGTCGATTCTTGGTTTGGAGGTAGAGTGTGCAGACCTATAGAATATTCTATCCCATCGTAGTTGGAATGTGCTTATGGACAGTGATGTGTTAGCCTAGTTCCTAAACCCAAAGGGGAAGTATATGGTATCCTATGGCTATCAGGGGTTGATTTCCCAATAGTATGAGGATAGAGGGGAAGTTCAGTGGTGGAAGAAAGTTTGGAATGGTTTCTCATGGCCCAAGTGTAACTGTTTTACATGGACTTTAGTGTGGAATATATGTTTGACATGGGATAATATTTGGAAGTAGGGGTTTGATGGTCCTTTGAGGTGTGTGATCTACAATAGAGAGGAGGAAGACTCCTCTCACATTTTCTTTTGTTGTCCCTTCACTCTTCAACTGTGGCACTTCTAGTGGGATGCGTGGTGCTGCCAGTGCATCCACGCTATCTCTTTGGTAGATTTTTAGTCTAGAGTCAGTCGTTCCCCTTCTTCAACTTCCTTCTTGCAGGATGCATGGTACGCTGGCCCTATTTTCTTGCTCTGGCAAGTTTGGCTGGAAAGAAACCAAAGGATTTTTAAGGGGGAAACATTGGTGACTCAGCAGGTCTAGAGCAAAATTAAGGGAATGATCCAGGAATCTATTGAAGTGAAGAGGGAGGTTATGCTGCCATTGAAGAAAGGGGACACTGAGGTGCTGGAATGATTTGGCATAAGAGAGTTATCTCTAATCTTAGCTTGTTTCAGATGTGGTACATAGGGGCAGTGGAAAGTTCAATGGTTGGGGAAGTGGATGCCTCCACCTGTTGGGATTTTGAAAATTAATACGGATGGGTCATCGAGGGGCATCCCAGGGGTGGTTAGGATTGGTGGGATTGCTAGGGATTTTTTGGGATCTATGGTTTTAATTTTCTCAGCATATCAGGGAGTGCAGATGGTTAATAAGATGGAAGGTTTAGCTATCCTATATGCTTTGAAGAGAGCTTATGCTTTGGGTTAGAGGAGGGTGATCTGCAAAGATAATTCTCAGGTCCTGATTAACTTGATCTTGGAAAGGAAATTTTTTGATGTGAGCTGGCAGTTGGCCATGATAGTGCAACAAATTTTACAAGTGAGTTCTTGCATGAAGTTGGTATCCTATGCCCAAATTCCATGGGAGTGGAATAGGGTGGCTATTTGTTTGGTGAAATGGGCTTCAGAAGAGGGAGAAGGCTGTAAGGTGGATGAATGGGAGTAGTTGCCTGGCGATTTACGTTAGGAACTAGAACCCATTCTTGCTAGAGATATTGGGGGAGTTGAGGTTTGAAGCTATTGTTTTTGGTTTGCTTGTCTTGTGGGCTATTTGGATGCTTTTGTAATCTGATGTTTTATGTTTAATAAAGTTTTTACCCCTTTTTATTTTAAAACATATTTACTATAAATTTTCCATTTTTTTATTATAATTATTTATGGTCAAATCATAATATTTATTGAAATAATATATTTGTTGGGGTTGAAAATAAATTAGTGTGACAAGGTATCAAGTTATTTTGATAACAATTTTTATGTCTATCATTCTCATATGTTCTTTAATCAAATTTTATTGACTAGTTCTTCACATCCTTAGCTTTGCCTCTTCATTTAATTATGCTTACAGGGAAATATTAACCCCTTAGAGCTAGGAAGATCCCATAGGTTATGAAAACAAACTTTTATACCTCTAAAAATAATATAATTAACTAATATATCCATCATCTAGTTCTAATATCCAGCCTTTATCGACATATATTAGTATTTTGGTCTCAAGATCTCAATATCCATTACAAGATCATTGAGGATTTATTGATACAACAACTCAAGAATAAGACAATGCTTGAAAACATATGTTCAAAAACAAGTAATCTAACACACAAATTGAATCCTTGAAGTTAGTATTAAACCCCTTTTGGTTGCTTCAATCCAACCATGGGAATTCAAATGGGAAGAAAATGAGTAATTTTCCTTGCATACAAATTATGGTGAAATGATATGAAGGTTTATCATTTTGTTGAATAATTTTATTTACATTTTCATCCATTATGTTTTTATTCTCTCTCTTTCCATTATTTATTAGGTTTTATACACCCACCTACCATGTATTATTTAGAGATACCTACCTCTTCAAGATATGTTACCTTCCCAAGTCATGTGAGAATCTAAGACTGACACTATCTTAAAGAATGGACTCAATTTATGTATCAAATAGAGTAATACCCTCATGTCATGTGTAATGTCAGCTCTATTATTTAGACCACTTTCCTAATCCCCTAGGGGGTATGGGGATAATCTTGGAGTAAATATATTTTCCATAGATATTCCACACACACCTCACAACCAACATGATTCAAATGACATGACCATGACTAGCATGGTATTATATTCCTATATTCGAGCCTCCTCTAATATTGATCTTCAACACCTCAATCACGAGGGTGATTTTATAGTTTGGACCTCTATAATAAATTTTGACATGGTGGATTACACCCTTTGAAGGGAGGCTCAGCTCTCTTCATCCACGCAACACAATGGAGACATCCCTCTTGCTATGGGTGGAAAACATGAGGGATGAATCTGTAGATTAGGGGCTATCTCCCCTTGATGAACCATGAGGCTTTGTATCTCCTACTACTAACAATGGGGGGGATGAAAAGGGAGAGAAAATATTGAAAATGGGACCTAAGCTAAGAGGTGATGCACCAAAATAATTGGTTTACTCAGCTTTGGGATACACTTTGAACCATGGACAACAAGCATACACTTCATTCAGGTGAGAAAAACTTCCTTGCATCAGTATTTTAGTATGGGATCCTATGAAGATACAAGGAGGAATAATCTAGAAAAAGAGGTGTTCTAAGACACACTATTGCATAGCCTATTCACTTCCCTATACTTCTTCATACACTTCCTATGACCTACAAGAGAAGAAAATCACTATGCACTAGATATGATAGAATAAACTTATGAAAACATTGAAAGAAAATGATTTAACACAAGATAAAACCATAGACATATACAAAAGTGCAAGCTTAAATGGAGGTAAAATGCTCTTTTTGATTCAAGGTAAATTCCTGTAGTGCTTTGTCATACAAGCTGAGAGATAGCTTCGCAAGTGAGAAGTTACAAATATATAGAGAGTTGGAAAAAAGATGCTAACAAATACTTAGGAATGAAGACCCATGCTAGAGTTAAACACTTGGCCATGACAAATGACCACATCACTACCATATTCTTCAAACTACATATGGGAGAGCCATGTTGCAGATGTCCAAGCCACCACCCATGCTATCATGGGCCTGTAAAAGCATGGGACACTCCTAGAAACTGACAAAGTCATCCCCAAGTTGTTGTGGTTAGACCATGCTCTCTTTAATGCTGGGTGCAACTGGTTGTGCATTAATGGTGAAGCATGAAAACATGGGCTACTCTCCTCTATAGTTTTAAAGCCAATCTATTTTATTGGTTTTTAGTAGATATATTTCACCAAATGTATTAATTCTCCTTTTTGAGTTGTCTATGCCACTTGTTTTAGTCTAAGTGGTCATTTATTTTGCCTTCTGACCTTGTCAGCTAATGAAACTATTATGTGCTTTGTCTTTTTATGCTCTTTACTTTGCCTATGTTTTATCTCTTTCTTTCCTTCTCATTTGCCTTAGCTTCTTCTTGGCTTGTCTTTGACTTATGAGGCCTTTAGGTTCTCACTGGTCTCTACTCCTTTGTTTCAAGCTTTTCGCCATGCTTTCCTTCAGACAAAATATCTGAATGAATTATTTCAGACATTTTTTATAAAGGAATTCTTTCTTATGATTGATTCTTTCCCTGAAGGGCATGTGTCCTTTAGGCCTTTTGTCTTCATTCTTCACTTCTTCTTAGTACCCTCTACAAGGGCACTTGGCTTCCTAAATTACCCTTTGGGGAAATTGAATTGGTTTCTTTTCCTACCCAGGTGCCCTCTATAAGGGTTTATTTCATCCAAAAGTGCCCTTTGATCTTTTTGAAATGGTCATCTTTCTCAAGGTGCCCTCTATAAGGGCACTTTGTGCCTCAAAATTCCCCTTTAAAACTTTTTATTTGGTCCTGCCATCAACCAAGGTGCCTCTGCAAGGACACTTTGAGTCCAAAGTTACCTTGGTGAGAATGCTAGACCAAATTGGGTTCTTCAATTTAAATAACTCATGAATCTTTCAAGTAAAATCACTTTGAAAACCTGATTCCTTCTTGATAGACCATTTTAGACTTCCTAGGAGATTCTACTTTGGGTTTCACATCAACTTCAACTAATAAGGCAAATAAGTAAAGACACTTGGAAAACTTGATTTGGTCTATCAAGACCAAATAGAGTTTTGCAAGTGACTTTAATTATAAAACTTTATAAGTAAAGATGCTTGTAAATTCTGAATAACACTATAAGGACCAAATTGGGTTTATCAACCAACTCAACTTATGAAAATTTCACAAGTAAAGTCATTTAGAAAACCCGATTTGGTCTATGAAGACCAAATCAGGTTTTGTAAGCGACTTAGCTTATGAAAATTTCATAAGTTAAGTTGTTTGTAAAACTTGAAAAGCACTATTGTAGGTAAAGTAACTGCACTTGACAAACCTGAAATGCACTTGTTTAAGCAAAAATATAAAACACTTGGATTTTTCATGGAATAGGTCTGATAGGGGGTATTTTGCATAAGGCAGCTAAGGGATGACTTAGCCAAATCATGGATGTGAAAGACTCTTTGCAAATAAAAATGAGGGGGTGCCCAATTTTGGCGTGTGGGACCAAAAATTGGTCAATAATAAACAAATCAAAGAAGTAGAGGGAACACTTATATATTATTACACTTAAGTATGTGATCACCCACGTTAAATTAAATATTAATGTATCATCCTTTGAGGAATTACATATACAACAATTCATTATAGGGTATTATTATCCTCCCCTTCCTAAATTTGAGTGTAACATACAATCCATTCATGAAACATGGGGCATCTCATCAAAATAATTATACCCCATTACAAGCCAACAATGTTGTAGAAGCTATAATCCCCACTTGGGTGGGACACATCCTAGATATTAGGGCTAGTTGTGCACTATGCCTTCTATTGATCCTATGGGTCAGGGGATCATCTACACACTACCCATTTAACAATACCCACTCAACAATTCCCACTCAATCAATCAAATATTTCTCATAATCAATTTGTTCCACCCTATAGTCCATGATATTTATCTATCCATGCTAACATTGACTATGTGATGCAAAAAAAGAGGCCCAACCTCTAAAGGCCATAACTTTTGATTCGTAGCTCTGTTTGAGACCATCTTCATGCAAAATGACTATCTATTTATGAATATTTTTGATATTTCTTGGAAACTATATGTGACCATTTGAGGGTCTAAAATTATAGTTTAAAATTATTTTTGATATTTTTATAAATTTAGAATTTGTATATTTTTGTAACTGGACTTGAACTTTAGTTGATATTTGCCTGATAGAGTTTATTTTTGGATTTTTTTAGAGTTACACACATTTTCATGTAAAAATTACTAAAAATAATAGGTCAAGTTTTATTATTTTTAGAGTTTCAAATTTTTACATGTCAACTCCAATTCTGAATTGAGGCTTATTTATGCATGATTCATAATTATCTGAATCATTCAATACAAAATAATATAGGTTATTATTTTATTATCTTTCTATATTGGCATTTTATTGTCTTGATAGTATTTAGGTTTATTATTTGGTATTAGAGCAAGTTTCAACCTTCAATATGTAAGAGATGGTGAGAGGATGAGGATGAATCACTTAGATGAACTAGATTATGCAAGATCTTAAGAGACAAGTAAAATAATTAACTAGGATTATTATGAATCAAAGATAAAGGAGAGCAGAAGATGAAGTAGAAGATGACATAGATCATGAATAAAAATTATGCAAGAGGAAGATCAATAATAACAACAACCATTAATGGAAAAGAGGATGGTTAGAGCTTTGTAAGGAAGGAACGAAGGAATTAAGGTTGACATTCCAGATTATGAAGAAAGTTTAAATTTAAAGGAATTGATATATTGGATGAACAACATGGATATGTTTTTTGAATGGAGAATTATGAAAGAATAAAATAAATTAAATTTTGCATCTACAAATTTGAAGGGTCATGCAATGATTTGGTGGGATCACTTGAAGAAAGAAAGACAAATAAAAGGTAAAGAGAAGATCAACTCATGGAAAAAGATAGAGAAGAATCTAAGGGAGATATTTCTTCACGTGGATTATGCACAAACCCTATACATAAGATTCCAAAATTTGAAGAATAAGGATTGCATTATACAAGAGTATATAGATGAGTTTTATAATATTTTCATACTAGTGGATCATGATGAGACAAAAGAGCAGATAGATGCAAGGTATGTAAATGGTTTGAAGTTTTCTATTCAAGATGAATTAAGAGTGGATAAAATAATTTATATGGAGGAATCTTATCAATTAGATTTAAATGTATAAGAAAAACAAAATAGATAGAGTTTTAGAAGAACATCTAATGGGCCAAGAAGAGGACAATCCCATCCAATAAAGGGACAAGGCAGATTTAATAAAAATAGATATGATTTAATACCACTAGAGGAGAATCATTACGTGGTACATAAAGACAAGAAGATAATTTACAAGGGTTTTAATACCAGTAAATATGAAGATGATGTCAGAGAGGATGAAGTTATGGTGGTGGTAGAGGACGGTTTCCAAATCAACACAAGTATTATGTTTGTTATAGATGTTGACAAGAAAGACATATAGTGTTTGCGTGTCCACACTACAAAGATCAATAAATGAGGTGAGAGGATTTCCTAATAGTGAGTTTAGTTGAAGCTAAAATGCAAGATCAAAATAATGAAGTTACAACAACAGATATTGGAAAAAATATCATGATGAGAATAACAATTATTGCTCCAAGGAAAGAATATGTGTAGAATAAAGAAGGTGGTGATGTATGGATGAAAATAAATATCTTTAAAATAAGGTCTAATTTAGGAGCAAAGATATGCAAATTAATTATAGATGGTGGTAGTTGTGAAAATATCATTTCTAAAAACGTGATTGAGAAACTAGGTTTATAGTGTGAAAAACATCTTAATCCTTATCATATTTTATTGTTTAAGAAAGAGAATGAAATTATAGTAGATAAAAGGTTTTTAATCAATTTTTATATAAGTAAAAATTACAAGGATGAAATATGGTATGATGTAATACCAATGGATGCATGCCATGTGTTATTAAGAAGGCCATGGTAGTTTGATATAAAATCAATTCATGATGGAGCAAATAACATGTATAGTTTTCTATAAAGGCGGTATGAAGGTAGTTTTATCACCTCTTAAAAAAGAAAGGAAGATGGAAAGCATTATAACTATAAAATAATTTATCAAAGACACGAAGATGACATGTTATTGTTATGCATTAGTAGCAAAGAAAGAAGGCACATAAGTAGTGAAAATACCAATAAAAGTAATAGTATTGTTTAAATAATATGCAGATGTTATACCTGATGAGTTACTATATGGTTTAACACCAAAGAGAGATATTAATCATCATATTGATTTGATTCAAGGATCAGATCTACCCAATTAAGCAACTTATAAGATGAGTTCAATAGAACATGTAGATTTGAATAAGTAGGTTACTAAATTGGTGAGGAAGGGATTAGTAAGGGAGAGCATGAGTCCTTGTGCAAGAAAAACATTATTAAATTCAAATAAAGATAAAGGGTGGAGGATGTGTGTGGATAGTAGATAAATCAATAAAATTACAATCACGTATAGATTTCCTATACCTTGTTTAAATAATATGATGGATGTTCTTACAGGAGTAAAATATTTTGAACTAAGGAGTGGATACTATCAAATTCAAATTCATGAAGGAGATGAGTGGAAACAAACATTCAAAACTAGGGATGGCTTATATGAGTAGATGATGATGCCATTTAGATTATCTAATACAACCAACATAATTATGAGGGTGATGAACATAGTGCTACGATAATAAAGTAGTAAGTTTGTGGTGGTTTATTTTTATGATATTTTAATTTTTAGTAAGACTAAATAAGAACACTTACGTAATTTAAGAATGGTATTATAATTATTAAGAAAAGATAATCTCTATGTGAATTTGAATAAATGTAGGTTTATGCAAAATAATTTGGTATTTTTTAGGATTTATAGTTTTAGTGGATTGTGTAAGAATGGATGAAGAAAAAGTAAAGGCAATTATTGAGTGGCCTATCCCAAAGAGCATCATAGAGGCAAGAAGTTTCCATGGTTTAGATAATTTTTACAAAAAAATCATAAATAATTTTAATAGTCTTGTTGCACCACTAACCAATTGTATTCGGTGAAAGGAATTTGCATGGACAATGGCAGTAATAAAAAGGTTTGAGTTGTTGAAGGACAAAATTATAGAAAATCCTATTTTAGCATTTCCAAAATTTAGAAAAGTGTTTGAGGTTGATTGTAATTTTTTATTTGTAAGAGCTGGTGTTGTTTTGAGTCAAGAAGGGAATCCAAAAGGATATTTTAGTGAGAAACTGAATGAGATAAAAACAAAGTATTCTATGTATGGCGTTGAATTTTATGTCATTGTATAAGCATTAAGACATTGGAGGCATTACATGATGCCTAAGGAGTTTATCCTATTTATTGATCATGAGGATTTGAAGTATGTGAACACTCAAAATAAGTTAAATAGTAGGCATGAAAAGTAGGTGTCTTTCTTGCATGGTTATACTTTTGTGTTGAAGCACAAATCAAGAAAATAGAATCAAGTAGTTGATACTTTGAGTAGGATAGTGGGATTGTTAACTACTATGGTGAGTGAAGTAGTTAGATTTGAATTTATTAAATAAGTATATGGTATTGATCTAAATTTTGGCAATATAGTTGAGCAATATAGGAATCCATTTATATGGGATACAAGTAATGATTATGAAGAGTATCTTGTGTAAGATGGTTATCTATTCAAAGGGAAATGATTATGTATTCCAATTGGGTCTCTAAGAGACAATATTATAAGAAAATTGCATAGTGGTGGTTTTTATGGACATTTTGGTAAGATAAAGACAATAGATCTGGTAGATGAGAAGTATTTTTTTCCAAATATGAATAAATATGTGAAAAGATATGTTACAAAGTGTAGGATATGTCAAGTGGAAAAAGAACATGCATAAAATGCAGGGTTGTACATTTTTTACCGGTTCCAAGGGGAACATAGATAGATTTGAGTATGGGCTTTGTATTGGGATTAAAACACAGACAAAGAGGTAACAATTTAATTTTTGTTTTTATTGAAATTTTTTCTAAGATAGTTCATTTTATTGCATGTAATAAAACCAATGATGCCACTAGAGTTGCATAACTATTTTTAAGGATATTGTGAAATTGTATGGTGTTCAAAAAACCATTACATCAGATAGGGACATGAAATATATAATTAATTTTTGGAGGAATTTATGGAGGAATATGGGGACTAAGCTATAATTTAGTAGTGCATACCATCCCCAAAGATATCGACAGATAGAATTTGTAAACATGAGCTTGGGAATTTTGTTGAGATGCATATCTGGGGAGAAGCCCAAGCAAAGGGACTTGGCTTTACCACAAGCTAAGTTTGCATGTAATAGTTTAATGAATAGATCAATAGGAAAATTAAAATTTTAGATTTTTTATGGGAGAAATCCTATGATTTTTTTAGATTTGGTATAATTATCAATTACAGAATAAGTTAGTGATGATGCATAAGTGTTTGTAGAATATTTACAATAGTTACAAGAAGAAGTGAGAAAAAAGTTGGAGGAAAGTAATGAGAAGTATAAATAAGTAACAAATGTAAAAATAAGGTCAAAAATATTTGAAGAAGGAAATTTAATGATTATTTACTTGAAAAAAGAGAGATTTCTTAAAGGCACATATAAAGTTAAAGTACAAGAAAATTGGACCATACAGAATTGTGAAGAAAATCAATGACAATGTTTATGAGGTGAGTTTAACATAAAATTTTGAAATATATTCACTACTTAATTTTTCAGATTTATATGATTTACATGGATGAGATGGTGAGGGTGAAGAAAATGAATAAGTAGAATGGCAAAAACATGTGCCAAAGAATAAGAAAGAAAAGATAGTGCGAGTTCTGGATAAGAAGATAATAAACACAAGGCAAGGATGTTATAACAGGTACTTGGTATAGTGGGAATGATTATAGTAGGAAGAAAACACTTGGATTATATAATGGGAGATAATGGGAGCTAAAGAATATTGATAATAACAAATGGCATTAGTACAATTAGAACAACTTAAAGGAGCTAAGTTATTTTCAACTAGAGGAGAATGATGTATAAAAAGAGGCCATAACTTTTGATCTGTATCTCTATTTGAACCCATATTCATGCCAAAATGATTGTATCAAAAACTTCAATGAATCCATAACTAGATTATTTAGTTATGTATGTTTTCAATATCTTTTTAAGGCCATACATGACCATCTAAGGGTCTAAAATTATAGTTTAATATTCTTTTCAATATTTTTCTAAATTTCTAAATTGTATATTTTTATAACCAAACGTGAATTTTAGTTTATATTCATTAGATATGTTAATTTTAGTGTTTAGTTTATTTTTAGAGCTATGGGTGCTTTCATGAGAAACTTACTAAAAATATCAGCTACTAAAAATAATAAGTTGAGTTTTATTATTTTTAAAGTTCTAAATTTTTGCATGTCAAGTCCAATTCTGAGTTGAGGCTTATTTATTCATTGTTTCAAATCATTTAAATCATTTGATATGAATCAATACATGTTATTATATTATAATATTTACCTATTGGTATTTTATTGTCTTGATGGTATTCAGGTTCATTACTATAATTTCACAACCATACTGCCTAAAAATCAGATACCACCTTATTAGAATTTGTATTATAAATCTAATCATTATGATAATTATATTTTCACCAATTCATGACATATATTATCCATGTTTGTTCAAGAAAAAAACTTCACATGTAAGCCCTATATCCACCAGTTTTTAAAAGAAGACAAATCCGTAGTAATATATCTCCATAAATATGAATCACTCCATAAGTGCTAGAAGTAACTACAAAGAATAATAAATAACAAAAAAACTATTGTAAATAAACCAACTAAATAAATTTAATTGTCAACTAGCTTACAATTTACAAATATAAGTGGTCTATATATACAAAAAGTAAGGCATGTAACCTAATTTTAGTTTTGAATATGTAATTGTGTCCAACAACACACACATAAATAAATGCTTGAGAGATAAAGTGGTCAAGCTATAAGTGACACTTCTATTAATATAAGCCTAGAAATTGTGCATAGTAGATTAAGTTAAAAAAACTAAATAAAGCTAAGTAAAATACATAAAACATAAATAAAAAGTGCACATATATAACTATTATACCAACACCATCCTTTAAGTTATAGTTGGGGAAGTATAAAAAAAAGAGACTCAGAATCTTCTAAAAATGGGTCTTGACAACTAGGTCTAATAAGGCACCCATGTACAAAGTGTTCTATCATAATCAAAGAAAAGGAGAAAGCTTATGTAGGAAAACAATCCACCCTAAAATATAAATGAGAAAAGGCATAAGAGTATAAGGCTCCCACAAAAATAAGTTGTATAACCATATGGAAAATAACAACCACAACATTATAGAAATAAGGACCCTCAAATGAATTGAGGACTAAAGAATCTTCCAAATATGATTAGTATCAAAGAGATTTAAGAAACTAATGAAATCAACAACAACTATTAGGACTAAGAGAGATAAAAAAATAGCATGAGTGAGAGAAAAAAAAACCATTCAAACCTCCAAAATAATAGAGCATGTTGGAGATATCGATGGCATAATGCAAACATTATCATAAACATTGATCAATTGATGAGGGTGCCTTCTATAAAAAATATCCAGTTTTTTATATAAATAAATAAGGTAGCTCTATAAATAGGAAACCAAGAATGGAAATTACATAAAATGAAATTGAATAAGTATTTATATGGTATGTATTCCATCTCACCAATATACACAGGTAACCAAATTTCGCATCTGCTTAGTAAGCAGGAAAAAATACTAGGTATATATCTCACTTGAATATGAATACAAGGAAATGTAACCATAATACAACATCCCCCACCCCTTCCACCTCTTTCACCAATATTCTGCCACTAATACTAAATAGAGATAAGTATGAAAAAAACATATATATGCAAATAATCTTTAAAAAAGGCAACAATGGTGGAGGATCTGGAGCAAGGATTGATGCAAAGTAGTTAGGGGAATGTTTTTAGCAAAATAAGGAGCATGTAGCAAGGAGATGAAACATGATGAAATCTTAGTGGCCTATCCCAATGGATATAGAGACCAGTAGTAAGAGTGATGGTGGTATGAATTTGTAAGTTGTAAATGTTTTGGGGGACAGTGACATGTGCTTATGTCTAGTTTATGAGACATCAACATTAGTTTCTATGATCTATGTCAGCCATGCCCAGAATGTCATTACCCAACATGGTGTGGTGATTGACGAGGTAGGATTTTTAGTGGCATTGGCAAATTTTTTTCCTTAGGGACCTATGTTATAACCTAATATTTTAAATATCCCTTTGATCAAGTATTCATTGGTTCCATGTGTCTCTTTCCCTTTATATGGTCAAATGTTTATACTACCTTTTATAACACCAATTCTACTTATTCTGATCATGACTTAGTGGTCATAAGTGATGACCTATGTATATTTATCTCTTTGGAGATTCTAGCTTAAAATGATGGTATTAATCAATGGTCATTGGAGTTTTATAAGTTTTTATTCCACCTTACTTTTTCCAATCTCTTATGTTTTTTGATGTTGTTTGGAGTGGTAGATAGTTTTGTTTGACACCCTATGAGTGGGTTTGTGCCCCTTGATAGTTAGTTCACTCTTCCTTATTTTGAATGATGTTTTTGGCCCTCTTTTTAGCTTGTCATGGTTATGTCTAAATGGATCCATTATGGAGAGGTGGTGCCCTCCTTCTAATATATATTTTTATGCTTGTTGAGTGTGTCATGTTGATCCTTAGCATGTGTATTTACCTCCTCTTACATTGCGGGGCATTTAGATTTAAGTGTAATCTTCACCCAATGCCTAGACTAATCAAATTCTAGTGGTCACGATCATGGTGTCCCCTAGTCAAGAAAATCATGGACTATCTTGAGGGCTAGAGAGGTTTTGAATCACAAAAGTATATTGAAGGATTTTTAGCTTGAATAATATTTGTTGATGGAAGTTATTATGGATAATCATTAGATAATGGGTATGGATTTTTGGGCTCTTCAATGAGTAGTTGGTCTCATCTCTCATTTCGGCCTTGATTTCCTTTTCAATTGGGTTGCTTTGATTCATTGTTATGGTTATGGATATGGGATTTTGGGTAGGTTACCTAGCTGTTTAGAATTGTTTTTATGGTTTTGGTTCATAATTAATGCTCAAACCATTATTAAGGATATGTTTTTGTTGGATTTATCCAAGTTGATATTCTATTTGTTTTTATATAGACTTGGTCCTTTTTTTTCTATTTTATATTCATGGTTTTATGTTTTCCTAGGGTTCATTCCTCAGTTTAGACACTCTCTAAATAAAAATTTAGTAAATAGTTCTCCTTTTATTGGATCTCTATGGATTTTCTAGGGCCACCATTAGTTTTTTGTATAATTATCACTTCATTATGAATGGGTAAGGGACCCTCTACCCTTAATATCGATAAAAAAAAGAAACAAAGGTAATGAATAAGAGCACCAAGGAGTAATAAAGACCCGAAGAATAATGTCCAATATGCCATATGGAGTACCTAAAACTAAGAAAATTGTGTTTTAAATAAGGTACAAACATAAGAAGGGAAACAATGTTGTGAAAAAATCATTAAGAACACCCCATGGAAAATTATAAAATGGTATGAGTACAATGAAAATATACATTGATTGAAGCCACATATACAAATAAAATATTTTAAATTTATAAGTGATTACATTTTACATATTCTAATGTAGTTCAATGGAGTTTTATAGAGTTTTAAAAGTAATAAGTTACAAAAAATATTAAAATACATTCTTTATACTGAAAAAACCAATCTAAAGTCATTTCTATGAATAATATGAAAATCATGCACTTAAAAAATAATAAGTTGATGTCATGTACAAATCAAAAGATATGGTTGTTTGATGGTTGAAAAAATATGAAAAACTAGTAAATTTTAGAAAATCCCATAATATATAGAAAATAGGCAAGTAAAAATAGAAATAGACCTTAACATTGTGAACATATCAAAAAATAAAAAATATTATAAAAAAAAAAACATGCCTAGGCCTTCCAAATCAAAATATATGGCCTCTAGAAAGTTATAGCTTGAATAACATGCTCAATTTGGTTCATGCAAAAAAAAAATTACATTGAGGGATAAAAATGCCAAAAACAGGTCACATGGGTGCTATAGACATGTGATTGGATGTTAAGAAGATTCTAATAAATGTTTTATTTTTTGATATTTTAACCCAAAACCTACTCCACATGAGAGTCTTTAAAAATCTTAATACAGACACCATGCTACCCAAGTGTTTATGTCATCAAGTGATAAATATTTTTTAAGCAAAAGTTTACTAAAGTTTTAGAACAAAAGGTAACTATGGGATTCAACCCCTTAGACTCTTGAATTACAACACCTTAAAAAAAACCTTTAGCCACCATGCTAAAAAGGGAATGTTTGTATGAATGTGAACAATTTATCCCTTTATTAAGCATATAACAGTTTTGAGACTCCTTTAAGTGGAAGTGGTGGGAAAACTTCAATAGGTCTAGAGGTATATAAATCACTAGGGTATATGTTGGTGAATTTATTTGATTTATTGAATTTACTTGTATTTATTATTTACTATTTTGGTGCACTAATTACTTTTTGTAATTATTTTATTATGTTTATTAATAGTTTGCACTAGATAGGATAAGCTTGCTTAGCTAGTAGTTCACTTAGACACTTATCTTGTTACAATGGAGTTTCACTCCACTATTCAAGGAAAGATAAGATAAGATTGTTTAACTAATAGTCAACTTGTGTTGATCATTTACACAAGTTGGACACCTATCTTGTTAGTGTGGAGTTGCACTCCACTATTCATGTAAACATATATCAGTTGAACTACACATGTTATGTGAGTTTTCTGATCTTTATCATGCACGCTTTACTCTATATAAGCAATGTATATTTATGTATTCTATATCAGATTAATATTAAATTATCAGAGTAATTCATCATATTTGAGTTATTTATTCATTTCTATTATTATCTCAAATATACAATTATTTTTTATTCCTATTACTATTTTATCTCTTATTTATGCTGTCTATTAGATTCATTAGATCATGTAGCTAATTATAGCATGGTACCAGAGCTATCTTGAATTTATAGATTGCTAAATATTCAAGAGAAAAATATCTAGATATAAGATTAGTTTTTTGATTTTGTATACAGATACAAATTGGAGCTTTGTGGAGAATTTTTGAGCTCACCATTAGGTTCAGAGTGCCCAAGATAGTCAAAATCATCTACAATTTTGTCTAAATTGGGTACATGATCCAAAACTTAGAAGTTTTGATTAATAAATATCTCAAGAACATGAAAATAAAATAGTAACAATGATTTCTCTGAGAAGAGATGTTTTATTACTCAAGATTGCAAATACAACCATATGCTTATCTGTGGGAAATGATGTCTGATTTTCATTTCACATTACATATTCATTTATAAACATTTTGAAGGTAGGAGGAGGATATGAAAAGTCACCAATATTGATGGATATTAAGTGGTTCAACTTCCATGATTTATAACAATACAAAATTCAAGGAATTACTATTTTTAGAAACTTACTATTTTTAGACTGCACTACTAAAATTGAAATTTAGGGTAATTATATTGGGTTTTAGAGGGTCAAAACCCACCAAAAAAATTTTGGTGTCATCTCATCATGTTCTCTTCATTCTTATATTTCCAACGGTTCAAATGGGGAGTCAATCGGAGCTATGGTGCAAAAGTTATGGCTTTTAAAAGTTCCATCATCAATTGGGATAGAACCGTTGCCCGAATTATCACCTAAGTTGTTACTCAGATTAGCACAGGAGGCAAAATTGGTAAGGATTTGATCCAAAATAACCACACACAAATCTTGTGGGTACCTAAAAATTGAAGCATTTTTTTTTGCAAAATGGACCTCACGGTTGCGTTTGAAAGATGTCAAAACCTACAGATCCATATAAAATTTGTCCAATTTGGATACAGGCACCTAGAAGACAATTTTTTTTTGCTCCCAGGTATAGCCATATAGACCGTATGGACTTTGTAGACCCAATTTAATTTTTTTGGTAGGCCTCACAAATCAATAGGTAGATTTGAAAGGGAAACTTTAGGAGCCCACCATTTGAACATCGGGAGGTTTTTTTTAGCATATTTTTTTTGAAATAGATTAAAATTTTGTGCTCTTCACTTCTTTACTTTTAGATTTTTCCAAAAGTTTCCAATTTTTTCTATAATTCATATTTTTATATAGAGCTCTTGCTTGCCCTTATTTTTTCAACTTCAGAGGCTCATAACTTTCACATATGACCTCGAATTGAGGTACCATTTTTTTTAAAGTTATTATTTTTTGAGAAAAACACATTGGTGTAGAAATTTTTGTAATAAAGTGCATATTTTTTGTACTTTTAGACTAGAAGGCCTAAATGATCTTTTTGTAAATCAGAAAAATTATAATCCAGCCTTGTAATTGCACTTAATTATAAAGTACCAAAAATAATTGCTAGGTGGGATAAACTAGGTAATTCAAGGGGGTTTTGTGGTGTGTTCTGTACTTTGATTTCTACTTTGTGATAGTTTATTTCTAATTGCATCATGGGGAATCCTAAGTTCCCGCTATTAACAACATACAACTATAATACATGGAAATAGAATGCTTCAAATACATTAATGATGCTATGATATATGCCTTACATAACAACTCTTCTTACTTCACCTACTAATGCAAAAGAGTTACAACACTTTTTCTTTGAAATTACTAAAGTAATTGGATGCATTCGGTCTTACATGTCTTTAGATTTGAATTTCCATCTTGACAAATGTACAACTCCAAAAGAGGCTTGGGATAAATTAGCATCATTATTTGGAAAAATAGATGAGGTTCGTGGTTAGCAAATTAACAACGAACTCGTTAGTTTGGATCCTAAAAATTATGCTACAATACAAGACTACATCAATAAAGTCATAGATCTTAGAGCACAACTTTTAGAATGTAAAATTGATAAAAAGGACATTCAATTGATTTTTAGTGCCTTACATAAATTAGGTCTTGAATATTCATCATTTGTCTCTAGCTTTCAGACTCATCGGCTCACATTGGGCATATCTTATAAATTAGGTCTTGAATATTCTATGAGATTCTAATAGCTGAAGAAGAAAAGTTAATAACTATGGGTCTAATCAAGTCATCCAAATCTCAAGCTCTAGTTGCAAGTCAACCTCAACATAAATAAGTTTCAACATCAACATCAAATACACGTTCAAGTAAAAAGATGCAAAATAATCAAAATAATTCATAGAAAGATAAGATTAAAGGGCAACAATCTTCCTCACAAGAAGATTATAAATCCACTAATAAGAAAGGGGATTCACAAAAAAG